>CM066164.1:56776488-57198988 GCA_033629205.1 Lithocarpus polystachyus | reverse complement strand
AACACTCCCTCACGTGTTTGCACTCAGATTATGTCACTCCCACTCGTGTTTCACTCTTAAATTGGCTTTTTCCCGATATTAGTCTCACACTCTCTTGCCTTTTTCCACTCGCAGCTTCCCCTTTTCAGTTCTGCAATAAACTAATAAACCTGATCAAGAAATTCAACTTGTAGTATTGAAACAAATACCAATGGCAAGAAAATATGGCAGAGACACAAATCAAAGAAAAAAGGACAAAAGAAAACAATATTTTGGTCTGGGAGAACTGAAACTAATATAAAGTTTTTTTTTTTTTTTTTTTTTTTTTGCAGTCTTTTTTTTTTTTTTCTCTTTTCTGCAGAGTTTTTTTTTTTTTTTTCACGTTTTTTTTTTTTTTTTTTTTTTTTTTTTTTTTGGAACTCAGTGCACAGTTTTAACCTAGTGCACCTCACAGAATAAGAACGAAGAACAAAGAACAGAAACGAAACAAGATAACTGGAAACAAAAGAAAAAAGGATAGAAAACTGATTTTAGAACCTGAGCTCTGATACCAAATGATGCGAACCCCAATCGACACGCTTTGAGACCCAACAAACAATATTGGAATATTGCCCAAGAAAGCTAAAATTCAGATTTTTGATAGAAACCCTGACCCAACGTTTATAAGAGAAACGCGAACCAAAGGTATAAGTAACAGACCCTTGACCCAATGATTATAAAGGAATCACGAACCAAAGGTATAAGTTTGAACGCCACAAGGAAGAATCCTTGATAAGTTCACAGTTCTTGAAGAACCAAAGAGAAGAGCAAAGCCTCACCTTTTCTGATTTTTATTCAATTCAATATATTTCCTCTATTACAAGCAGTGCATGCTATTTATAAGGCATGGCTGAATGAAGAAAACCTAATCCTTCTATTACAAGGAGTGGCTGAATGTAGAAAACCTAATCCTTCTATTACAAGGAGTGGCTGAATGTAGAAAACCTAAAAAACGTGCTAAATAATAAAACCCTAAATAAAACCTGATTTGGTCTGAAAATAGCAGATCCAAAATAGGAAAAACCCTAAAAAACGTTCTAAATAATAAAAGCCTAAAATTAAGGAAGATCTGGTCCAAAATTAGAAGATCTAAATTAGGAAAAGTATCTATTAACTGATTTAGAGCTGGAAAGTCAATCAGTCATAAATCTTTGCCACAAATAACGCCCAATTACGTCAGATCAGCCCTCAATAGCTTGGATTAAATTTATTAGGCCTTCATCTTCTTTTGGGCCCAGCTTGGAATGTGAATCAGCCCAAATCCCTTGAATCAGCCCATTAAGTGCTTCAGCCATCTTCTTAGATCTTGCTCTAGTCATAGGCCCAACTGGAACTTGCAATGGATCCTTGAAAGCTTGTTGATTCTCATCACATCCCCATTTCTCCTTCATGGCTTTCTCTTATTTATAGGCTCCGTTGGGTGGAGGTATTATGATTGCTCTGGTCGATAATGGAAAAGAGGGTCCAATGCCATCGTTGCTAAGTGGGAATTTGGTAGTAAAGTGGCAAGAGTGGCATCGGAACTTGCCCATTGCTGTTGGCAGTATTTCCGGTAACGACTTCCTTGGTGCTTTGTCGGTCAAATCGAACAGAGAGCTCATTTGAGACAAACCTCCTAAGGGATGCTCATTACCAAACGACGGCCATCCCGATCAGATGACCATGTGAAAATTATGGGATTGTGAGCAACGGAGCTTTTGCCGGTCATGGCAAAGCTCAACTTCCGGGCAATCGTTAATTTCCGGCTAGGCTCAGATTTAAATGGGCTGACTGGTCATATGAAATTATGCGGGCCATATACATGAAGCCCAATAGAGGGTTAAGGCTAGACCGTACAATAGCCCCCCCTTGATTAGTATTCGCTTGCCGGTGACGAATCAAGGAAGCCCGGGTGTTGTAGCCGCCTTTGAATACCAAAGGGTTTGGTACTAAAAGGTTTTAAGTAAAAATTTTAATGCGCTCTGAAAAGACATGTCGCGCCAGCCTGTTGCTCCATCCACCATTATTACCTGGCAGTTCGCAAACCGAGGCAGCGCGAGCATGCTGGGTTTAGGTGAGGGGTCGCCAGTTTTCCCGTCCTCCCCCTTTCATTAATGCTCACCTTCGCTTTTCCTGCACCTATAAATAGTCCATTCCAAATCATTTTTATACTTTTGCTTCCTTTCGTTTCTGAATTCCCTCTCTGCCGTGCATTCATCTGCGTGGTTATTTCCCAGCCCAGAACACCCTTTTCCTAGAGTCTACAGTAAGTTTTCTACCTCTTCTTCCTACTTTAATTTCTTCTTTGAAGCTTCCTCTCTCAATTTCCATTGTTTAGGATGGGTTTTGCTCACTTGTTAAACACTGAAGCGTCTTTAGGCTCCTTTAGGCAGACATTCAACATCCCAGAGGATGTGAATGTTGCATATTGCTATGAGAGCGAAATTGCTCTTCATAGGGGGCCCAATGTCGCTTTCTTTCCCTTGATGGCAATCTTGGAGAGTGGGGTTAGGTTTCCCGTGAACCTTCTTCTACTTAGCACCTTAGATTTTATGGGCTGTGTCCCGATCAACTTCCTCCCAACTTTTACCAAGTAGTTAGTTGTGTCGATAGATTGAATAGGATGTACGGTCTTCAACTGGACCATAATGATATAAACCACATGTATAGTCTGGGTGGAAACAAGAGAACCAATTATTATTTGAAAGTTAGGGACATGCGGGTACGGTTAATCTGCTGTCTACCTGACTCTAACAGAAACATTGCTAGGGAGTTTGTCCGGGTCAGCGGCAATTGGTTTGCCGATGATGCTCCCTGCCCCCTCTCACGACGCGAAGTCGGTTCGTACCGAATACTAAATTTTTCTTTTTCCTATCACTAATCATGTCACCTCATTAAGGCTAATCTTTTGTTTCTTTCCATTGCAGACGGAAGAGTGTTCACTCCGGATATAAGATCAGTGCACGTGAGGGACCTTAACTTTGTACTTAGGTCCGAAATTTTTGTACATACTTACGGCCAGCTCCGGGCGTCCCATTTGATTCTCGGTTGCAACCCCGTCTAACGGACCTGGCAACCATTCTCTCAGGCCCTTTTGGTAGATAGTCCCTTGCTCTCTTACATAGACGTTCGGCACGCCAACTTTTTGCCCCCCTCCCTGACTGTCGGTGAAGCCCGAGACATTGGCCCACGCTACACAACAGCCGATGATCTCCCCCCAGTCCTGGACGAGTCTATCGAGAGAGTGTCTCGGTTACCGAGGGAATGAGCACACATTTCAGTTGAAAGGGACGACGTTGAGTCCCAAATACCCCAAACCCAAGTTACTGAGGGCGTTCGAGTAATCGCGCCAGTTGACGAGATGGTGACAAGGAAGGTGCTTACAGTTGATCGTTTTTTACCTGGTTCATGGCAACCAATTCAACAGCAGCAAACCCGGGTTCGGGATCGTTCCCCTCCTCCTCCGCCTGCCAGACAAAAGAAGAAACAACGCATTGGGGACCCCCCTCCTGGGAGACAAGGTGATGCTCCCTCCAAAACGCCTCCCCGCCTATCAAGCGGGATAGTGATCCGGGAGCCCGCGGGTAGTTCCCAGCCGGCCACTCATAGAGTTACTAGATAGGCTTCTTCTTCCCGGCAGACACCCAGCTGGCAACCGACTTTCATGCTGGGGAGCGAGCCCTTGCCGGCAACAGCAAGCCTAAGGCTGTGGGCTCAAGGGGAGGGTGGCCGGGTGGCACACAGCTTGGCCAGCGGCCTGATGTTACCCGAGGATGTCCATTTCTTCCGGGACGGCACTGAAGAGTCCATAACAAAGCGGCTCTAATGGCACACCATAGCGGTGAATTTTCTAATTCATGCTTTTTGTTAACTTGATTGATGTGTAATTTTTCTCCTTGTTTCCCTCTGAGTTTATCAATTCTGTGTTGCAGGCCGCCCAGATTACCCATGTGCTCGGGGAAAGAATGAATGAACTCGCCGAGGATGCTGAGCGGGAGAAGGCGCTCAGAGAAGAGTTTGTTGAAACGGCCCAGGAAAAGTCCACCGCTTTCGAGAATGCTGAGAGAAAGGCACAATCTGAGGAGAAAGCTAAGCAGTAGGCAGAAAGGAAGGTGGCCGAGTTGGAGGTGAGGTTGAGTGAGGCAGAGTTGAAGCTGGCACAAGCCGAGAGCCTAGCCATGGCCCATGCTGACGAAGTAGTCGACCTTAAGGCGACTCTGGAAGCATGTGAAGAAAAATGGTATAACGAGGGCTTTGCGAACGCTGAGAATTCCGTAGAGTCGGTCGTTTTGTAGGCTAGGGCTCACGGTTTTGAGGAAGGCTGGCTAGCCGCCCTTCGAGCAGCTGGTGTGCCCGGGGACTCCCCGCTCTGGAACCTTGGAGAACATTCCTCGACAAACTCCTTCCAATCCGGTCCAGAGCCAAGCAGGTGCAGCTGATGAGGAGGATACCCCGAGTATGAGGGAGCTGGTCCGGGCCATAGACACTCACGTCGAAGACCTTGATTTAGAGGTATCTAGCACCCTCAATGCTCCCGGTAACAAAGGGTCTCAGCAGCCACCCGGCGAGGAGAACCGAGAACAAGAAGCTGTTGACTCATCTCCGCTCTTTCCGACTGGCCCAGCGAATTAAGTTTGTTTGAATGTTTTTACTTTTCTTCCCTTTTGGTATTCCAGGTGTTAACTTTTATTTGTTTAATTTGCCTAGGCGCCGGGCTGTGGCGCCGGAACAATTTAATTTTTTTTTTATATCGTGACTTATTTTGGTTTGCTTACTTACTGAAATGCCAAATCTCTTTTTGTGTATGTTTTTGCTTACTATGTGTTTCCGATCATTTTGATTCAACTTCGTTGCTGAAATGATATGCTTTATTTTGAACGTGAGGCAAATTTACTTGTTTATTTTGCGAATTTGTTCGGTACCATTCAACCGAATATAATGAACGTCCAGCCGTTGACTTAGACAGTATCAGGGATAGGTTCTCATCTTGGTGGTTTTCCTTTCAGGTTTCCACCTGTCCGGCGATTAGGATCGAACCGAGGACAGGGTCCCGTCCTTAGAGATTTTCGTTTTAGGATTTCACCTGTCCGGTGATTAGGATTGAACCGGGGACAGGCTTTCGTCCTTAGAGATATTCGTTTTAGGTTTTCACCTGTCCGGTGATTAGGATCGAACCGGGGACAGGCTTCTGCCCTCAAAGATTTTCATTTTAGGTTTCCACCTGTCCGGTGATTAGGATCGAACCGGGGACAGGCTTCTGTTCTTAGAGATTTTCGTTTTAGGTTTCCATCTGTCCGGTGATTAGGATCGAACTGAGGACAGGCTTCTGTCCTTAGAGATTCTCGTTTTAGGTTTCCACCTGTCCGGTGATTAGGATCGAACCGGGGACAGGTTTCTGTCCTTAGAGATTCTCGTTTTAGGTTTCCACCTGTCCGGTGATTAAGATCGAACCGGGGACAGGCTTCTGTCCTTAGAGATTCTCGTTTTAGGTTTCCACCTGTCCGGTGATTAGGATCGAACCGGGGACAGGCTTCTGTCCTTAGATCGGGGTGAAATATTTGTAGACAAAACTGTATCAGTTAAGCATCTCCTCAATTAACGAGTGGTAACAAATATACACGGAACGCCAATAGGTTCATATTATTGTCTCGAAGCGCTTAGCAGTAAAACTTTTTCAGGTTGTGAATGTTCCATGGCCGAGGAAGAGGTTTCTCATCTAGGCTTTCTAAATAATAAGCCCCCTCCCCAGCGATTGCAATGACTCTGTACAGTCCTTCCCAAGTTGCAGCCAACTTCCCGGCATTGGTGTCACGCATGTTCCCCACGACCTTCCGAAGGACCAGATCCCCCGCGCCGAACCCTCTTGACCTTATCCCCCGATTATAGCGACGAGCCATCTTTTGTTGATACTCGGCTAGTTGTATCAGCGCGGTGTCTCTATATTCGTCGAGGAGATCCAAGCGCTGCGTTAACATCTTCTCGTTCTAGCCGGGTTCAAACCCTTTTGCACGCACACTACACAGGTGTACCTCGGCGGGTATCACGGCTTCTGCCCCATATGCCAAGGAGAAAGGAGTTTCCCCTGTTGACCTCCTGGGCGTTGTACGATATGCCCATAACACGCTTGGTAGTTCCTCCGCCCACCGACCTTTCGCGCCGTCCAACCTTTTCTTTAACCCATTGACGATTGCCTTGTTAACGGCTTCAGCTTGACCATTTCTTTGAGGATAGGCGGGCGTCGAGTACCTGTTCTTAATACCTAGATTGCTGTAAAATTCACGAAAAGCTCGGCTATCAAACTGCAACCCGTTGTCAGACACGAGGCAGTACAGCACTCCGAACCTCGTCACTATCTTCTTCCATACGAATTTCTTGACATCCACATCTTGAATATTTGCCAACGCTTCAGCCTCCGTCCACTTGGTAAAGTAGTCCACGGCTACCAGGACAAACCTCCGGTTGCCCATCGCCCGGGAAAACGGACCTAGAATGTCCAGGCCCCATTGGGCGAATGGCCAAGGACTGCTGACAGGTTTAAGGGGTCCAGCCGGCTGGTGGATGGAGGGGCCGTGCTTTTGGCATTTTTCACACTTCCGTACATACTTGGCGGCGTCTTTTTGCATCTGCGGCCACCAGAATCCCTGAGTGATTGCCCGGTGTGCAAGTGAACGTCCTCCCACGTGACTGCCGCATACCCCGTCATGTAACTCGGTCAACAGCTCATCTACTTGACCAGGGTGTAAGCATAAGAGATACGGCCCCCCGAAGGATCTCCGGTACAATCTCCGATCTGCTGACAACCAATACCTGGCTACAGTCTGGCGAATCTTGATGGCCTCCTTTTCATCGTCCGGGATTTGGTTATAGGCTAGGAATTGAATGATAGGGTCCATCCAACAGGGGCCGGCATTGGAAATGGTGGCAATGCCAACTGTGGGGCCATTAGCATCTCCCACTTCTAGGATGCTAGGTTCCTGTATGATTTCTACCTTGATCATCCGAGGTACGTGCTCTGTCAACGCCAAAGCTAGTGTGGCCAGCGAGTCTGCGTGCCTGTTTTGCCCCCGGGGAAATTGAGTTAACTTTACCGTGCGAAACTTGTGCATAACCTTCCTTACCAGCTGTAAGTACTTTCTCATTCTAGGATCCTTGGCTTCAAAGCTGCCCTGCACCTGGTTAACAACTAGTTGTGAGTCCGAATACACTTCCACATCCCGTGCCCCCAATCCTGCCACGGTCCTAATGCCGGCAAGCAAGGCTTCATATTCTGCCTCGTTATTGGAGGCCCTAAATCCCAGTCTAAAAGAATGCTCCAGCCGAATTCCCTCTGGCGTGATTAAGACTATTCCGGCTCCAACCCCTGTTGTGCTTGAAGCACCGTCCACATAGACCTTCCACGGGGGAGAGACTACCTGACAAACAATATCCCTTTCCTTCTTGGGGGAAAACTCGGCCACGAAATCGGCCAACACTTGACCCCTGATCGAATTCCTCAGTCTATACCTTATGTCAAAGGCGCCAAGCCGGGTCCCCCATTTAGCCATCTGGCCCGTGAAATCTGATCTCCTCAGTAAGGACTGCAATGGATACTCGGTCAACACGTGCACGGTATGGGCTTGAAAGTAGTGAGGCAACTTTCTAGTAGCGTGCACTAGGGCCAACACTATCTGGAAATACCTGCATTTTTCCGGCAACAGTTTTACCTTGATCAGTTCCTCTGCGTGATTAGCCCTTGTTTCCCCTGAGGGCTGCAGTAATTGCTATGAAGGGAACTCTTTAGATTGGCCCCTCTGTTCGGTGCTCTGATTCTCCCGGTTCACTGCTGCAATAAGGCATCGCCTGGCAGTTTGTTGGCTGCCCTTTACCACTGAGATGCCTTGCTCGGTCCGGAACTTAATCTTTACGTGTAGAGTGGACGGCACTGCTCCCATTGCATGAATCCATGGCCTCCCGAGAATTGCAGTGTAAGGAGAGAATGAGGCAACCACTATAAACGATACTGTGACTTCCTTCCCTTCCAAAACCACGGGAAGAGAGATTTGCCCTTCAGGAACCACTACCTGGCCGTCAAAGCCGATCAGGGGTGTGTCGTATTTCGTGAGATCCTCAACCTTCAGCCCGAGCCCCCTGTACAGGTCAGGATACATGACCTCAGCACCGCTTCCTTGGTCCACCAATAATCTCTTTACCAAGAAGCCGCCTATTTGAGCCTTTACCACCAATGCGTCGTCGTGCGGCTAGACCGTCCCTACTAGATCCTCGTCGCAGAAAGCAATAGGCTCCTGGGTGGCTTTTACCCTTTTTGTAGGTTGATTCTCTCCTGTACGAACTTCAACTGGGGATGCCATTAGAACTTTACTTCTCCCGATCCTTAAGATATCTCTGGGTGCATCTTGAATCACCTCAATTACTCCAATGGGGGGCGGGTGGGGATTCCTACCCGGCCTTGTGCCCCGTTCAGGTTTGGTGTTATCTGTGCTGATAACAAACTCTTTCAAATGCCCTGCTTTCAACAACTGCGCCAAGTGATCTTTCAATACCCGGCAATGCTCGGTGGTGTGTCCCTTATCCTTGTGGTATGTACAGTACATATTTTGGTTTCTCCGAGATGGGTCGCCCGCCATCTTATTCGGCCATCTAAAGTACGACTCATTCTTTATCCGGTCAATGATTCTATGCACCGGCTCCTTAAACGTCACGTTGACTTCCCCATGTTGCAATCCTTGTTCTTGGACGGCCAAACCTTTTCGAGGTTTTGGCTGAAATTCGTTCTGCCGAGGACGAGTAGTTAGTAAGGCTTTACCTTTATTTTGTATCCGATCATCTTCTAGGCGTTTGTACTCCTCAATACGCCTCATTAGTTGCCTCATGCCCATTGGAGGTTTCCTCGTCAATGATTCTCGTAGCTCGGAGTCTTCGGGTAGCCCCATTCTAAAAGTGCTCACTGCTATCTTCTCGTTGCCCCCTCCGATCTCGTTGTAGAGTTCCCAATAGCGGTTCGCATAATTGCGTAGGGTCTCTCCAACCCTCATCTTTATAGATAGCAATGCGTCTACCGGCTGCGGAACCCGGCTACAGGTCACAAACCGGGCTCCAAACTCTTGAATCAATTCCGCGAAACTGCGAATAGAACCCTTTGGTAATCCATTAAACCATCTCAACGCAGTGGAGCCAAGATTGGAAGGGAAAACCTTGCACATCAGCGCGTCGTCATGTTTGTGCAAAGATATCATATGAATGTAATGACTGACGTGCTCCACCGGCTCTATTTTTCCGTCGTAAGAGTTGAACGGTGGCCGAGTAAATCTATTCGACATCGGGGCCTGCTCAACGGCATCCGAAAACGGGGATCGTGCAGCCTTACGAAGTGCTCGGCTTATAGCATCCATGGCTGCATTTCGCGGGCGCTGCTCTTCCGGGGAATCCGAACTGCGGTCGGCATAACTGCGTGAACGGGAACGGTCCCGGTATTGCTGCGTCTCCCGTGAATGTGAACGATCATGCGGCCGATAATGGCCGGAACGCTTGGAACCTTCTCTCTGGCGGTTCCTCGCTTCTTTCGGCCTCTTTTCCCGTTGTTCCAAATTCTCTCTCCGACATCCTTCTGCCTCCAGCTCCAAATCTCTTACCAGCCTACGCAGCCGCTCAAGCTCTTCATCCCTCGGGTCAGGTCGTCTATTTTCCGTGGCGCCGGACACCGTTTGCAGGGTTCTGGGCGATCCTTCGCTCCGATCGGACTGCTCTTCATCTTGCCCACGGTACCTATCTTCGCGCCTTTTTTGTCTTCGCTCTCGCCAAGTGGATCCTCGTAAGGACCCTACTGAACCGCTTTCGGCATAACTGCCCAAACGCCTTTCAAACATCTCGCCGGGTATGGACCACAGCTGAGCTACAGCTTAGTAGAAGATTTCCACAGACGGCGCCAATTGTGCAAGCATGTAAGAGACTATTGGGCTAGACTCTCACTTGGCTTACAATTTATTTGTGAGGTGGGCTTAGAATTTCCTACAATGGGTGGCTCACTGCACTAAGGCCCAAAGACAACTTTCTTGCTCCTCGGCTAATTCATTCTTTCATTAATTCCCCTCCCTTTTCTCCTCTTGTTCTCCTCTCCCATCCCCCTTTCTCCTTCATGGCTTTCTCTTATTTATAGGCTCTGTTGGGTGGAGGTATTATGATTGCTCTAGTCGATAATAGAAAAGAGGGTCTAATGCCGTCGTTGCTAAGTGGGAATTTGGTAGTAGAGTGGCAAGAGTGGCATCGGAACTTGCCCATTGCTGTTGGCAGTATGTTCGGTAACGACTTCCTTGGTGCTTTGCCGGTCAAATCGAACAGAGAGCTCATTTGAGAACAAACCTCTTCAGGGATGCTCATTACCAAACGACGACCATCCCGATCAGACGACCATGTGAAAATGATGGGATTGTGAGCAACGGAGCTCTTGTTGGTCATGGCAAAGCTCAACTTCCAGGCAATCGTTAATGTCCAGCTAGGCCCAGATTTAAATGGGCTGACTGGTCTTATGAAATTGTGCGGGCCATATACATGAAGCCCAATAGAGGGTTAGGGCCGGACCGTACATTTTGCATTATTTTCTTAAGCCCAAATAATAATTTGGTATTATTTTCTAAAGCCCAAATAATAATTTGGCACTATTTATCAAAACCCAAAATAATAATTTAGCACTAAGCCCAAATACTAATTGGCATCTATCTTATTAAGTCCAAAAACTATTTTGGCATTAGCCTTACAAAGCCCAAATATTAATTTGGCATTAGTTTACTAAGCACGAATACTAATTTGGCATCTATTTTACTAAGCCCAAATACTAATTGGCATCTATCTTATTAAGCCCAAAAACTATTTTGGCAATAGCCTTATAAAGCCCAAATATTAATTTGGCATTATTTTACTAAGCCCGAATACTAATTTGGCATCTATTTTATTAAGCCCAAAAACTATTTTGGCATTAGCTTTACAAAGCCCAAGTATTAATTCGGCATTATTTTACTAAGCCCAAAAGCTATTTTGCAAAACCCAAATGCCATTTTTGCACATGCTTACAAAATCAAATATTATTACTCATAAAGAAATGTAATCACTCATTTCTCAAAGAAATACTTCTCTTACAAAATTTATGAAAGCCCATGTATATCACCCATGGCAAAAGTCTTCATTTTGTAAGATTAACTAAGCCCAAAGGAGCTTAAATACATGCACCAGCCAAGCAAGCCCATCACTTTTGCACAGCCCAGCAGCTGGTGCTGACGTGAGCAATTCAACCAAGACACAGCACAACTTTGACAGCTAGAACCCACCATCACCAGCTCCTGACTTGTCCAATCAGATTAAAAGAAAAAGAGACATGTGTCCATCTAGGGAGGAAACTTCCTCTATAAGCTGAAATTACATCACACAGGACATGACAAAAAGCTAGCCTTGATGTGACTGACAGCTGAAGTCCTGTAGCCAGCTTTCCTGGCTGTCTTTTCTTTCTCCTTCAACGTAACTAAGCACGGGTCATCAGGCAGCCATGAATCAAACCCTTGGAGCTCACAAAGCAAGCTGAAACCAGTTCCTTTTCATACCAAAAATGCATATTTTCTAGTTCATGGACCAAGCACATGAACTCCAAATGGGGAAACTTAGGGAAATGTGGATTGGAGGGCACCAAGGGGATTCCAGCAGAGATTTCCAGCAAGGGCTCTACAGTTGACACCTGGCTTGGGGTGATGCAATCTGCCCTATGGAACTCTGAGTCTAGCAGCAGCATAACCAAGGTCATTAGCCTAATCTATATGCTAAATCCCATCAGCCAGTTCTAATCAACATTCAATGCTGAAGCAGAAACCCAGCTGATCTTACCTAAAACAGCAACAACCTTCTTACCACCATTAGCAAGAATCTTAGAAATGATCCACCAATGGATTTTCTGAAAAGTTAGAAAGATTTGGCAAAGATTATTTGCTAATCACCCCCTGAGAATCTAGCTATAAAAGGAACTCTCCATTAAAGCTTCAAGGGGGGAACAAGGAGGAAGAGACAAAGATACTTACTAAGAAAACTTTCTCTCTATCCTTCTGTCTAAGCCTTTCTTACGTGCTAAAAAAATCACTGAGAACTAAGTTTCAAGCCTAGAAACTAAGTTCTCCTAGCTCTTAGCCTAAAACACTCCATATATCTCTGTTCCTAAACACTCCTCTGCCCCAGCAGAAGATCCCAGCAACCCCAGTAAACACTATTCCCCACTATACATGTCTCCCACTACTCACCACTTATACTATATCCATGGGAATGCATTGGCACCATAATAACCTTGCTGCGCTAGCTGGAATCTCTCTCTCTCCCTTCATCTCACACTAAGTTTTCCTCATTATTTGTTATAATGGATCCTATCATACTTACTTACTCATTTACCATTGATGGCTATGATGTAACTATCACTATAGCATTTTTCCCTCATATTAATGTTATTGCATTCGAGGACTCTTCACCAGAGTTAACGGATGATGAATTTGAAACATAGAGACTTTCTTTAATTCATGAAATATTTGTATCCTATTCTGTCTTGTTTTACTGCTGGGCTGACTTCTGCAGAAATACATTGCTACTGGGTTGATTTTTGCAGAAACACATTATTGCTGGGCTATTTTCTGCAGAAGCACTCCACTGTTGGGCTATTTTTCTGCAGAAACATTTTACCGTTGGGTCTTTTTCTGCAGAAACATTTTACTGCCGGGTTATGATTTGCAACATGTTTTTTAATCATTTTAACATGTTCGCTGTGGGGATTGTTTACAGGCCATTCTTGTCAGCCCCAATCTAGGTCCAAGGCATAAAAGCACAGTGAATTCATTGGATCTTCACCGATAGCCTTTGGGCCGCACATTAAGCCCATTGTTGAGTTTCGGTTAGGCCCCGACCCATCTCAAATCTCATTTGTCGGGGGGGAAAACTTTTTTGCCCTCGACAAACTGAACAAGCATAAAAAGGCTGAATTAAAATTTATTATACCTTTTCTTTTTAAATACAAAATCTATTATACTTCTATGTGACACTTGGAATGTGTATTACTTCTAACCCATTTAAATTTATCTTAAGTTATCTAAAATTAGTTCTTGCCTATTCTATTTAAATTCCATCTAAAACCACTTTCAATCAATTTAAAACTAATCCAAATTTTCTTACAAAAATTTATTATTAGTTCAAACATAAATTTCAATGAAAAATTTTACCATGTTCATAACTTATTTGTAAAATGTAAATATGAAATAAAACTATTGCATCACAATATTGAAAATTAGAATAATGCTAGTACCAGAACAAAATGAACAAATTTGTGGGTATTGTTGTGGTACTAGCATTATTCCAAAAATTAAGTAAGGAAGTAACAAACTATACTTTTAAAGAAAGAAAAAAAAAAAAAAAACCAAGAATGTACAATTAGAATATTATACTAAATAATAAACTTATAAAGACTTTTTTAAAGAGTTGAAAAAATTTTAAACAATGAACAATCAGTAGAATTCAACGTAGGTATAAAAAATTTTATATGCACCTAATAAGTTTATTTTTATATGTAATCATGCATCTGAATAGGGTTAGGAGCCAAGGGCGGAGCCACCATTGGACAATGGGGGGCAATGGCCCCAATTTTTTTTTTAAAAATCATTAGTATATATATATAAGTATTAATTTTAGTAATTTTGCACAATAAAATTATATTTTTTCCCCTTAACAATCTCTTTAATTTTTTTTAGAGTAATGCTACAATTACAAATTTTTTCTATAAAATTTTTACTAATTGTTGAGGTAATAAATTCTTATTGATTTGCATTTAGGTCCACCACTTACATCACTTTTTTACATGACAATAACCACTAACCACATCATCAATTTAACTCTAAAATTTTCCTCCTTTAAAGGTTAGAAAAAATTTATAGATTTAAAATTGAAAACAAAATATACAAGCCCAAAAAATTAGCCTAGCAACAAAAATTACCAATAGCAAAAAAAAAAAAAAAAAAAAAAGCCCAATCAACCAATTTTACCCAAAACAAACAACCCGTACTTTAAAAAAAAATTAAACAAAATAATTTTGTTCTTACCCAACAGTATGCATGACACTTAAAAAAAAAAAAAAATCCTGAAGTAGCTAACTAGCAAAGCTGAAGGCCGAAGCTGCCACACGCAGCCAATAGAAAATCGCCTCCCCTAATTCTAAGTCTTGGCTCTGTCCCTATTAGGAGCTAATTTGTTAATAATTTGGATAAATTGACCAGATTGATTCATTTTGACAACGTGAGGGACTAAACTGACAAAAATTAAAATTTAAGGACTAATTTGACAATTGAATTAAAAGTGAATGGACTATATTGAGTGTTAGGGTAGTTAATATTAGAAAATGTGTTAAAACAATTGCAAATTTTACTACTAATTTTAGTTTCTCTCTTCCTTGGAAAACTTTTTTCTCATGTGCAAATTTGCAACAAAGACAGGTTAAATTAATTAAGGTGAAAAATCGTAATTTAATTTAAAAAGATATAAGAGAGATCTAAAACGATAGAAGTAGTAAAGAAATATATGTTAAATAAAGAAGTGATGAAGAGTGTGATTTTATATATAAGATAGAATTAATGACCAAAAATTAAACGTGGACTGAAATGTTTGGTTGAGCTTAGTTGAGTAAGTAATATTGTTTTTGTTTGTACTTAGAGTGTGTGTTTGGCTTCAAATTTAAAAGCCAGCCTATTCAGTTTATTTTTGTTATTATTCATGGACCCCACTGCACTTTTTGGAACTATTCATAGGTCTCACTGTACTATTTCAGCTAATTTTTACCTTTATCTAGTAATTTAATTTGAAAAGATATAAGAGAGATCTAAAATGATAGAAGTAGTAAAGAAATATATGTTAAATAAAGAAGTGATGAAGACTATGATTTTATATATAAGATAGAATTAATGACCAAAAATTAAACGTGGACTGAAATGTTTGGTTGAGCTTAGTTGAGTAAGTAATATTGTTTTTGTTTGTACTTAGAGTGTGTGTTTGGCTTCAAATTTAAAAGCCAGCCTATTCAGCTTATTTTTATTATTATTCATGGACCCCACTACTTTTTTGGGTACTATTCATAGGTCTCACTGTACTATTTCAGCTAATTTTTACCTTTATCTACAATACTTTTAACAAAAAGTTTTCAATTTCAGCAAAATATGCGAATCCCAAACAGATCTTTATATGCTATACTTTAATCATTACTTTTTTTTCTTTTTTTCTTTTTTTAAGGCACTTCTCTTTTTAACGAACCAGTTCCTGGGTTTGTCTGCCCCATGTTTGAGAATCAAATATCACATTTGAAAAATGGCCTATATATTAATAGGGTTATGCTAATGAGTGCTCTTAGGGCAATGGTTAACAATCTATTTTAGGATAGTTTTGACACAACTTTTATGAGAAATGGAAAAAGCTGTCAAAAAATTAATTTTTTTTTTCTCATAAAAACTTTCTTTAAATGGATTGTTAACCATTGGTTTAAGGGCATCCGTTAGCATTTTCCATATTAAAATAACTGATGGATCTAGTTTGTGCAATTTTTTGAGATTATATATGTTCCCTCAATAGTCAATATAACCCTTTCATTCCAGAATATTATTTAGTTACATCTTGCAACATATCAACCGTTGTAGAAGCATGTTAAAGTGAAAGAATCCCTATCTTTTAACATTTTCAAAGAGGTATCTTGGCTTTGATATATGGAGGATTTTCAATGATTGGTTTACTTTAGGATCTTGCTACTGCTGGCACAACCTACTCTATGTTTTGGTGTTTACGAAGCCCACCAAGGGAAAACTGTGCCAGGGTTAAAAGTTAAAGGCAGATTGTGTGCAAGTTGTATCATGTAACTCATGTACATAATTTAATTCCAAACATGTTCTGAGACCTATACCAATTGATTGCTCTTTCGGTAATAGGTTTCACTTGGGATTTTGGGGCTAACTGGACACTACTTTGCCCAATAAATAGTAGTAGAGACTAGAGATTGTGTGGGTTTCGTCTAGATTTGTCTACGTGGGTTTATATCTATTGGAGTGGCAATGGAGTTGAGGTTTCCAATTTTCTAAGTAATATAATATAAGGTTTGGTGATAAGGATTGCTCTAGCAATTAGAGGTTCTCTTAGATGCTGGTTTTCCTCTGGGTATGATGATTAATGCAGGCCCCGAGCTTCGATGAAATACCTCTGTGAGTAGGTTTTTGTTCAGATTCTGACTATGTAGTACCTACTCAAGTTGGTTTTTGTTGATCGAGGTATTAAAAATAGATAGCATTTTAAAAAACGACGATTAGAAACAAACTAACTGCTAAACATACTTAATTACACTATCTCACTAAACTTAAACACATTACTTAACCCAAAATATTACTACAAAAAGGTCTAACTTTTGTACTAGTAGAGTGGAACTCTTTTATAGTAGTAGAGTGGAGTTTTAAGTAATGGAAAAGAGTTACACTCAAGTGATATGGGACAACACTCACTTTATTTTTGTTCAGGGGCCTTTTCGGTTGCTAGGCCACATGTGGTCCTTTGAAAGGGTGACCTTCCTAGACTTGGGTTCTTTTTGAGGAGTTGCCTTCGAAACTCAACATTGGGCCACGTGGTCCAACGGCTACCAGCGTACTTTTAAGCCTACGAAGCCATTAAAGCCAAAGTCTAAGAATCACGATAATGGTTGAATAAATATGTAATATGCATTTGATATGATAGCTTTGATTAGTAGTTGTAATAACAGTTGAAATAAATTAGTATTTATTTAGAGGTAAAGTAATCATGTATTTAATGATTTAAATTTAAGGATAAGGAAGCAAAGTCACTTATCTCTATGGTTTGTAGCTCCAGCTGTGTAGTATCAGTGAGTTGATAGGATTTCAGCAGAATGCCAGCGGTAAATGCTAGTTAAGCTTGCCCCTCTTATCATGCATTTAAATGAGTTTAAGCCTTAGTTAATGGTTGTAATAGTTGTAATAGTAGTTGGAATTAAGTAATATATATTTAAATGTGAAGTAATCATGTATTCAAGAAGTAAATTTAAAGATATAGAGGCAGAGTCACTTATCTCTAATGGTTTGCAGTCCCAGCTGTGCAGCATCTGTAAGCTGATAGGATTCCAGCAGAATGACTCCAACGGTAGAGGGGTAGTTTGCCATGATAACTTCAAGATTGAAGGGGAAAAATGGGTGCATCCGGAGAGAGAGAGAGTATGCCTAACTGTGTATAGGGGCTGGTTAAGTTTTCCCTTCTTATCATGCACTTAAATGAGTTTTCCCCTTGACAATGCTTTTTTAGTTGTTGTGAAGTTATGAATAGTGTTGCCTTCCATGAGAAGAGATTTTGTATGGAATATTTGTGCATTCTAAGAAAAGGACTTTTATGTAAGATGGATTTGTGCCTTCCATGAGAAGGACTTTGATATGAGATCTTAGTGTCTTCTAGGAGAAAGGGCTTTAGCATTAGAAGTTCATGCCTTCTATGAGAAGAGCTTTGATATGAGATCTTGGTGCCTTCTAGGAGAAGGGCTTTAGTAATGGAAATTCATGCTTTCCATGAGAAGTGATGAAAATCAACAAGCATTCAAGGGTCCATTGCATGTTCCAGTTGGGCCAATTACAAGAGCAAGATCCAAGAAGATCAAAGAAGCACTTAATGGGCTGATTCAAGAGATTTGGGCTGATTCTAACGCAGGACATTCCAGGCAGGGCCCAAAGGAAGATAAAGGCATAATAAATTTAATCCAAGTTATTGATGGTTGATCTGGCTTAATTGAGCGTTATTTATGACATTGATTTATAGCTGATTGACTTTCCAGCTCCAAATCAGTTAATAGATATTTTTCTTAATTTAGATCTTCTAATTTTGGACTAGATCTTCCTTAATTTTAGGTTTTTATTATTTAGAACATTTTTTAGCTTTTTTCCCTATTTTGGATCTGCTATTTTCAGACTAAATCAACTTTTAATTAGGGTTTTATTGTTTAGTACGTTTTTTATATTTTCTACATTCAGTCATGCCTTATAAATAGCATGCACTCATTGTAATAGAGGAATTATTGAATAAAAATCTGAAAAAAGGTGAGGATTTGTTCTTCTCTTTGGTTCTTCAAGAGCTGTGAACTTATCAAGGATTCTCCCTTGTGGCGTTCAAACTTTATACCTTTGGTTCGTGATTCCTTTATAATCATTGGGTCAAGGTCTGTTACTTATACCTTTGGTTCACGTTTCTCTTATAAACGTTGGGTCAGAGTTTCTATCAAAAATTTGAATTTTAGCTTTCTTGGGCAATATTCCAATATTGTTTGTTGGGTCTCAAAGCGAGTCGATTGAGGTTCGCATCAAGAAGAGCTTTTAGCATGAGTGTTTGATATCTCTTGAGAAGTATAAAGATGGTAAAAGATATAGATGTTTTGTGGGATGTAATATTTGTGATATGTATGATATGTGGAAGTGTGAGAGATATAGAGGTTAAAAATAGAAAAAATATAAGATTATAACTGCTAGAGAAGTTGTAGAGATTGCTTTCCAAGAGAAAAGATTTTGTAAGAGAAAAGCATAGAGATATGTTTAGGTATTTAGAGATAAGGGCAGTAAGATAGATGTATTTTCTAAATATGGAGAGTGAGAGAATGAGTATAAGAGGGGTAATAGTGTTGTAGTGTGTTTAGCAATGTTGCTAGGATTTGCTGTTGAGATTTTCTGTTGGAGGGTGTATGAAGGCTTATGAAGGGCATTTATGAGCTGAAGGCTGAAGAGTTTGGTTCCTTAATTGGAAAACTAAAAACCCAGAGGCTCAGAACTTTATTGAGAGCTTAAGAAGATCATTAGAGGGAGAGGGAATAGATAAGTTCATGAGAGAGTTGTTCTTCTCTATTGGTTGTCCCCTTGAGGTGTTGATGAAAGGTTCTATTTAGCTGAGTTTAAGGGGGGGTTTTTTAGCAAATAATCTCAGCCAAAATCTATTCCAAATAGCAATAAATTTTCGGAGAATCCATCTTAAGATTTAGCCAAAAATGGTATGTTTAGCTTTAAGGCATTCTTGCTATTTTGGGTAAGAGCTGCTGGGGCAAGAGTAGCAGAAAGGGAATGTATTTTAGTAAGAGAAAGGTAATTAACTTTAGTTGGTTTTGGTTTTAACCAAATGAGAGAAAAAAGGTAATGCTCAGGCTGTTGGGTCAGTTGTCACAGCTATTCTGAAAAGGCTATTACAGCTGTTCTGAAAAGGCTGTCCTAGCTGTTAGGAAATGCTGTGACAGCTATCATGAGATAGCTATCACAGTTGTCATAAGACAGCTGCTGCTTTGGGCAGAAGCAAATGAAGTCAGATGGATGATTTGTAACTACTGGAGAGGACATTCAACATTTATTTCTTAGATTTGGCTGAAAATGGTAAGATCTCTTTGAAGGGTATCTGGCTATTTTGGGTATAACAACTGGCTGCTGGAATTTCAGCATTAAATGGCTAATGATATCACTTCTAGCCAGGTGTCAAGCGCTGAATACACTGCTAGAGTTCTGCTGGAAATGTTTCCTTTTTTCGGGTGTTTGTATTTTTGGTGCAAAGCTCCATTACAACACATTTCTAGTAAGTAATAGAAGGATTGGTTGAAAGTTAATAAAGCTTTAGAGATCTAGTCAAGGTCTCACTGTGTTGTGACATAATCTTGGTGAGCAAGAAAAGTGTTTAATGCTCTGCTCTGGTAGTTAGTAGAGAAATATATAGTCAGATTGTGGCAGACAACAGCTGGGTATTAGAGATATTATGAATATTTTGTATATAGTTAGAGATTAAAGATAGCCAATCAGATTAGGCCATGTGTTTGAGTTGGATTTTAGCTAAAAGTGGTAATAAGATTTATGTAGAATAATATAATGAAATTTCTAAATTTGTATAGGAACAGTTGGAAATTGAATGAATAGTTATTTTCTCAGCAGTTAGATGACTGGAGATATTGAGCATTTGTCACATGATGAAAATTAAGTTTTAGGAAAAGAGCAATGAAGAATTTTATCATCTGAAGTGCTATGTGATAAGAAATGCTTACCATATGTTACCCGTTATACACGGACTCATCAAAGTTCAGGGAGTTGGAAAAGACACGCCAAGCAACGTATCTCTTTTATCAACTTTAAACCGCTGGAGCTTTACTGAACATACCTCTTGGCCCTCCAAACCACGACTCCCAAAGTTTCCCCAAAGAGACTTATGAGCTTGGATCATAAGCCGAAGATGAGATGACGTACCTTGGGTTTTGTTGTCATTTTGTGTAAATATGAGCTCTTGTTGAAGAAGCAGCTTGCCATAAGTGTAAGAGAGGTAATATGGGCCGTGAGTTTTGATTCATTACTTAAGCTCGATCCATATATTGATGTTGATGATATCGTGGGATTATGATCCCAATTGATGAAGAGGAAATGTGGACCATGAATCCGCCTCTTGAAGTAAGGATCTCACAGGCCATGTGAGCCCAATCTATGTAGTTGAATGAAATATGAGCTTATTTTGGGCTTTAAATAGATTTACCCAAAAAATCAATAATATGTTGATGTGGCATGGGTTGTCAATGAAGTAGTGCCACATGGGCTGAAAAAAGAGTCCTTAACAATTTTTTTGAGAAATAAACTATAACTCGAAAGGGACCTTAAAAACCTATTATTGTTAGAAGTTATTAAACTAAAACTTTTTATTTATTTATTTATTTTATAAACAGGATATTTACATCTTCGAGTATCTAATTATTTCCTTGAACATGTGCAATCTTCCATTCCACACACACCGAGTTATTATAGAGAAAAATCCCATAAGTGGCCCTAAGATGCTGACAAAAAGTTCCAAATCTATGATCTTATGAATATCATGAGACTTTAAGAACCACTAAGCCAAAATTTTTTTAACTGTGAATTAAACTGAAAATTTAAGCATGCATTGAAGTGTAAAGAGAAAGTTTGGCCTCTAATTTTGGCCACCTAGGGTTTACATTAATTATGATAGGAGACTCCATTTCAAGGGAAATTTGTTTCTTTAATTTGCAAGTGTTTCTTCACTCTAAAATAGAATGAACTTCGTGTATGTACAGTGTGTAATATGGATTCTTCCATTTTTTTTTTTTTTAAATGAATTGTGTAATATGGATTCTGTAAGGACACAATTTTGCAGGATGGGCTTGCAAGCGAGATTAACTTAGGCCCAAAACATGAACAGCATCCTTGTAATGAAATTGTAAATAGTGGGCTAAATAAACTGGGCTTGAAGTGAGATTATTGACGGCCCAAATATGGTTATAAGCAGATCAACAAAAACAAAGTGCTGAAGTTGTATAAAGTTGTCCTCGGCTTAGTCCGAGGAGAAATGTTTTTACAGTTATCTGAATGTCTATAATTCTCTCTCTCTCTCTCTCTCTCTCTCTTGGTTGCTTCTTCTCTTTTCCTCCGGAGTGTTTTCATGAATCTTTTTCTTGCCCCTAACTCCATTTATATACCAGTTTTTCCCACGTGCCAATTAGGTGATTTTTCCTTGATACTTGTCCCGTCAAACTTTCCTTAAAGTATTTACATGGCAGCTATAAAGATTAAGAGTCACTGTTCAGACATTCTTTCCTCATTAATGCGGCCAGAGGGTTAGCTGCAGAGCCATTAATGCGGTGGCAGCAGCTTTCCTTATAGTATCAGATAGCCTCCACCTGTCCTATATGCTCGTTAGATGTTCATTTACCAAAAGTATCCTCAAAAATATCTTATTAAGTGCTAGAGTGTGCATTTTAGCTTCCTCTTTGATTATCCGAAGAGGTAGTTCTCCTTGGACAATTCCTCTCAGTTCATATGTTGGCCATATCCTTACGAGGATCATTACAACGAATCATTCTGGTAGTTTACCGTCCTCAGATAGACACGGCTCCTTGGACGGGCCCACGGCCCAATATCTAAAATTGGGCTTTTGCACCCTACGAATGCTAATCTTTAATTTGAATGGCTGAATAATAATAATAATAATAATAATAATAATCATAGTTATAAATTTGACTTTTTAGATGTTAAGGAATTTGCAATCATGTTATATTTGAACAGAGGTTGCACATGAACGAATCTTAGATTAGATACAAGGATAACCTTTTCATCAACCCAAATGACTAGCATTTTTTATAAATTGTGTGCAGAAATTTGGTAGGGTGGGTAGCAAAAGCAATCTTCACTTGGTATTTGATTTGGGGTTTCCTGCACCTCATAATTGTATGCGGCTCTTTTTTAATATAGAACATTTTAGTTTTTAAGAGCCGACGTGACAGTTTTTCAGTTGGCTGTAATGGAAGATATTCAATCATCAACTTGTCGGGGAAATGGGCAGAGTAGCTACAAGTTCAGCATGTATATAGTAAGTTAGCTACCGTTTTGAAGTAATATGAAAAATAGCATCTCGAGTTTGTGAAACTCGAGATCCTCTTTTTTACAAGCCTCCCTCCTGGTTGCACGCATGCTGACTGGATTAAAAAAATATGCCACACAGATCTCGACCCTTTGAGACTCGATTTCTTCCTTAAAGAAGTCGAGTCTTTTAGACTCGAGTTTAATCAAAAAAAACAGAAGGATATCGAGTATTATAAACTCGATATCCTTGTAAATATAGGACAGAACTCGAGTCTTACAGACTCGAGTTCTACTGGGAAAATTTTTATAAAACACGCAGCAGCAGATCAAAATATATCAAACTTTGCCTCTCACCCAACAGACTACACTCTCTCACCCATACACAGACCTCACTCACCCCACACCACATTGCCTCGCACAAATCACCACATTGCATCTCTCCCCACACCACATTGGCTCTCACAACTCCATTGCATCTCTCATTGCTCTTCCCCCTCAACAAATTCATATCTCACAGGTAAGGGTTTTTTGATTTAAATGTTATTGTAGTTGGGTATTGGGTGTGGGTTTAAAGAGTTTGACTATTTATTTTGTAGATAGTGTTAATAACTTAGTTTCTTACCAATATTGTGAATTATAAACTTTGTTTTGCTAGTGTTAATTTTTTGAGTATATATTTGCATGGGTTTTGTGATGAATGGGTAGTGAATGCATTGTGATGAATGGGTATGTCATACCCTTTGAATTTGTAATGAAATGGCTTTTTTTGTATTGGGTATGCAATAGGTATGTAAATGTGGCAAATATGCAACATGATAAACTGTTGTATACTTTTACAAGGATTTTTTTTTTTTTTTTTTTGGTTTGTATTGAGTATGAAATGGGTAGTCTTAGCATGACAGAAAAATGATATAAGTATGAAATGTGTAACGAAATTCAAACCAGTTGAATGAATTGGAATTTCTACTTTGTGTAGTTTAAGTAGATAAAATGTTTTTTAACTACAATACTATCTTGACTCTAACAGGTTTACCATGCCTGAAATTGATATAATCCTATACCACGGTGGCGCGCTTAAGAATCCCAATGCGAACAAGGGTTTGCCATTTGAAGGGCCGGGTATAAGGTCCTATTATACCCAAATTGATCGTAGGTTGAAAACTCTTGATGAACTGAAGACGATAATTATGGAGGAATTGTGTGCAAATCCTGCAATACATAGCATACAAATTACTTATCGTATGCCACATGAAGTCTTGAAGAACCGGATTAATTACAAGTATATGGCGGTAGAAACAGATAAACATGTAAAAATCATGTTTGACAAGTTGGAGAGAATACCTGAAGTCAGTGGTATTGAGTTATACATACAGTTGGAGCCACGTGCAGATGATGAGATCCAACAAACAGCCACAAGTTTACAGGTTACAGTTCCGGATGCTCACTATGAGTATTCTACACATGTGGATGATGACGTTAATGCCGATGATAATGTTAATGCCAATGATGATGATGATGATGATGATGATGATGACGATGATGACAATGATGATGACGACTATGTTGCCGAGCCTACTGCAATTAACAGTGAAGATCTTGTCGACAGAGATGACTTTGAAGAGAGGATTGACCGAGGGGACTTTAGGGACTTCGAGAGGGACATCGATGACGACGATACATTGGACGGTAGTCAACCTAATGCTGACAATGTTATTAGTGTCCTAAACATGGAAAACACAATCCCTGCCTACGCACCTCCTGCCTTGTCGTTTTCTGCAAATACTTGGGAAAACATGGTTGATCCTTCACATGTTGAGATACCATTCGTGTCTACTTGGAGAGAAGGGATGAATTTGTGGAAAGGGTTGACTTTTGCCAATAAAGTAGAGGTGCAGCGCACATTAGTAAGTTGTGCTCTGAATGAAAACAAACATTTTATGATCACTAGGTCGACAACAAAAAAACTTTGTGCGAAATGCGTGGATGAATCATGCAAGTGGTATGTCTGTGCAGTCCTGAAGCCCAATCTCCACGGACTATGGATGGTCACCGTTTATGTGGGTCCTCACACATGTATACCGACTGGGGTGCGGAATGATGGTAGAATGATGAGTTGTAATTTTATTGCAGCAGACATTCTTCAGAAGTTATGTGAGGATCACACTACCCCAGTTAAGTATCTCAGATCTATGATAGAGTCGAAATATCAAGGTCATAAGCCTTCTTACTACAAGGTATGGGATGCGAAACAGAAGGCGATTGAGAAGATGTTTGGGAATTGGGAAGAGTCTTACCAAAGGTTGCAAAAGTTGCTAATCGCATATATTGATCAGGATTCGACTACCCAGGTGTTCTATCGTACCAAACCCACCGGTGAAGATGACACCGTAATTTTGCATTATGTGTATTGGTCTTTCGGTCCAAGCATTGCTGGATTCAAATATTGCAAGCCGGTTATTAGTATTGATGGGACCCATCTCTATGGTAAATATCAAGGAAAGCTGTTGGTCGCAATGGCAACTGATGCTAACAACAAGGTATTTCCTCTCGCCTTCGCTGTTGTGGATTGCGAGTCAGGGTCTAGTTGGAGGTGGTTTTTAAAATGCCTCAGAGATACGATTGGCCACGTGATACCTGACGAAGGCATTTGCATAATTTCTGAC
This sequence comes from Lithocarpus polystachyus, assembly GCA_033629205.1. Taxonomy (NCBI): domain Eukaryota; kingdom Viridiplantae; phylum Streptophyta; class Magnoliopsida; order Fagales; family Fagaceae; genus Lithocarpus; species Lithocarpus polystachyus. Next base: position 57,173,916 of record CM066164.1, on the reverse strand, counting down.
CGACATCTCGGTATCAAAAATGCCATTGCAAACTGGCCTAGAAGGGATGATGGAAGACCACGGGTATTCCATAGATATTGCTTGAGACATGTTGCTAGCAACTTCAACACACATTATCAGAACTCGACTCTAAAGTCAGCGGCGTTGAAAGCGGGATATGCTACTCAGGCAGTAAAATTTGATACCATAATGGAGTCCATTAAGTAGGTGGAAATTGAGGCCATTAGGAATAAGAAGAAGGTGACGGGGAAGGATGGCAAGGAAAAGGATTTTCTGCCATACACATACCTAATGAGCGAGTCTGTGGATATGTGGACCCAGTCACATGATGGTGGGAGACGTTTTGGGGCAATGACAACCAATATATCAGAGTGCTTCAATGGTGTACTGAAAGGTGCACGGGGCCTTCCTATTGCCGCAATGGTTGAGTTCACTTGGTCCAAACTTGTTGAATATTTCCACGACCGGCACAAAGAAATTACGAATGACTTGTTGGAGGGTAAGAAATGGAGTACATATGCCTTCTCCACGTGGGAGGGAAATAGGCGTAAATCTGAGAAACACTATGTCAAGGCATTTAGCGCACAAGAGATGCGATATCAGGTAGTTACTTCACACAACCCATGTAGCGCAGGAGGGGGAAACCACAGTTATGACGTTCGGTTACTGGAAAGAACATGCAGCTGTGGAAAATGGCAAAACATAGGGATACCGTGTTCACATGTAATTAGAGTATGTGATGTGGTACACATTGATTCGACCATGTATATTCACCCATGTTATAGTTTGAACCATGCCCTTAGCACTTACTCACATGCATTTGTGGTTCCTAAGTCACAGTCATTGTGGAGGGAACCCATGGGACCAAAGTGGTTGCCTAATCCAGCATTGGTGTGGGGCAAAGGTCGACCAGTGAAGTCAAGAATAAGGAATGAGATGGATGGAGTGAGGAATAAAGATCGAGCACCGGGCTGGCAGAGGGAAGATGCTGATTTGATAGAGAGTCAACCCAAGCAGACATGTGGACTGTGTCACGCTTCAGGGCATAACCGGAGAAAATGTCCGCAGTCCCTTGGCGCTTCCACAAGCGGTCATGTTCCAAACTAGGTAGGTGACAAATGGCAAAATGTTATTTGATTGGGTTGTTCATAGTAATGTTTACGTAAACATTACTATCTTGTCTCCTAACCACCTTCGTCTACATTTTTCAGGCATGCTTCCATGGACGGCGTTTTTGTTGTGCGGACTGCCGATCTTAGGAAAAGTGACTACGTTGTATCGGCACAAACAAGGTCATTAAGGATGAGTATGAAATCTATTCTCACCGACTTTAAAGGATTATCAGGCTAGTTACTGTCAAATTATTTATATATCAGCATGATTTAGAAAGAAAGTTCAGCCAAAGTTTGAAGATAGCATACAGGTTCAAATCTCGGTAGTAGTTTTCACCACCAGTGAAGCCTGTCTTCTCAAATTTGCTGGCATAATAGTTAATGTCTTCCTCTGACAACCAAGAGGGTAAGACAATTGGAGCACCTGGTGGATGTCCAAACCCTTTACCTTTTGGTAAAAAAAGTGGACCTGGATTGCGGTATGTTAGGAATTCCTTGAGAACTGTTGCAGTACCAAGCTGGGCAAACTCAGCTTCTATCTATCCAGGCTCCTGCAATATAATAAAATAAAATGTCCATTAGATTAGTTTATTTTCCTTGGCTTATTTTGTTTAACTTGTTTATTGAATAAAGTACACTTGTATCTTGAATTTTTTATTTTTTTAAACTGATGCTTTAAAAAATTGCGCATCCGTTCCCATTTTAATGAAAATAAGCTAAACCAAATAGGGTTGCTAGAAAAACACAAATTTTCCTGTATGATGTATAATTGGGCATCCCACCAATGATTTTAAAGAGAAAATATTTATGCATAAAGATTCAGACATCCAACAAGAGATATTTAATAATATGTCTCCAATAGGACAAGAAGATTTACATATATGATATATTTTTATTTTGTATGCTAGGCCAATTTTTATAATATCATTTCAAAATGCAATTAGTACACCAGAATTGACTAATAATTTCATCAAAGAGATACCCTCATGGGATCAAGATTCTGGGAGACGGTCATTATCATTTGTCATTTGTAGAAGCGTGCTCTGTATGTAAGAGTATAGTTTTATATGAACTAATAATCATCCATTCTCAACCTGATTAAAATACTAATTAAACCCCAGGGACCTCACTCATTGAATAGGCATAAGACAAAGAGCTATTAAAATATCCAAAGCTAATGAGTCTACTATTGGTTGGTCTCCTTCACGCAAAACTTCATGTTGAAATAGCATTCCCTAGAAAGTTTTCCAACTAATGCAGATCAACACTATCTTACCCGCTAAACAAATTTATTATTGTATAGAAGCTCCCGTCAATAAAATTATGAGTACAAACAAGTGACAAAAAGTACAAGATAACTGGGAATTCGATCATGTGACATCTTGAGGTGGATGGAAAGAACTGCGATTGAAGATCTTTGGACATATTAAGATCTATATACAAGATCATGACTAACTGCATAACCAATTACCAAAGCACATTCAAAAACTGAAAAATTAGAATTATTCGTGAAACTAGCTGATAAGAGTAAGCTTCAGACTATATTATCTACCGAAGAATAAACAGAGCTGTAAAGGACTTTGTACAGTACTTTCACTGGAAACAAACAGAGCCACTTGGCACTCAACAGGAAAAAGAAAATTACTACCAAGTTTTGGGGGAAAAAAGTGTAATTCAGGAAAATTGAAGCATCATTGTGCCTAAATGACACTCAACAGGAATGCTGAAGAGAAAGTATTTAATAAACCAAAAGAAACATGTAGCAAGAAAAAAAAACAAAAAACCCACCTAAAATTCTCTTCTTTTACCATTAAATTCAAGCAAAATACTCAAACCCACCACATTACTATGTTTCTACCCTGCATTGCTATTGCTGCCTTTCTACTTTTGCAAAAGTTGGTATTACTATGTTGCCTCAACATCTAAAGATACTTTTGCATCTGTTATTTCCTCTGCCTCAGTTGGCAAATACTTATACTAAAGATACGGAGGGACATAAATTATTGAAAGGATGCTGCTCAATTGCATAAACAGAGGGGTTACAAATAGCATTACTGGCAGCAAGAGAAGCAGTGTTTCAAGTTAAAATGAGTGGCTTTTGGTTATGCAAAATGAATTACTAATTTTTCCATTAGCCATGGGAATGCTCTTACAAATACTGCACTGATGGATTTGGCTATTAGCCATAGAAGTTTTTTTGTAGTAAACGACATCATTTTGGGGCCAGTATTAGAAGGCACACAAGAAGTTATAAATTTTTTTATAAACGAAAAGAAGCTATAATTGAATGACTATTACTATTTATATATTTCGTGACAACACATGAATAGAACCTTAAATGAAATCATATTTAAGTCCAATTTATTAATTTATCCTTTACAAATTCATATATACATTACTTATTACATGGCAAAATTGTTTACTGGGCACAATATTATCAATGGCACCAATCCCTTTCTCCTCCTCCATGTCAAAGATTAGCTTAATCGCACATGGCTTACATATGTGGAACATTCTCTATGCCAAGGTGTTGTACAACAACTAACAAAACAAATCTGTCTAACTTATATCTTACACTAACAAGAAAAAAAAAAGCACTAACAAGGGAAATCATCAAACACAAACACTTGGGCTAACCCAGTTGGAATAATTATCTAAAAAGCTCAAATTTTTTTCTGAAAAACATACCTTCAAATTTGAAAAATTCTGAACTTCCGTTTGTGTGGAAAGAGGCGTTTGACGGTGATTTTTGTTGCACGCCGAGGGGTTGAGGTTGACTGATTTTGGGGTTTCAGTGAGAGTGTGTTTTTGGGTGTTTGAGAGAGTGAGAGACGGAAAGCGTTGAGAGAGTGAGAGACGGACAGTGGCTGAGAGAGTGAGAGACGGAGAGCGTTGAGAGAGTGAGAGACGGACAGTGGCTGAGAGAGTGAGAGACGGAGAGCGTTGAGAGAGTGAGAGACGGAGAGCGTTGAGAGAGTGAGAGACGGAGTGTTTGAACTGACAGAGTGACTGAGTGTGTGTGAGAGACGGAGTGTTTGAACTGGTTTGAACTGAGAGAGTGACTGAGTGTGTCTGAAATGTATACTCAGTGGATTTCGAGTCTTATAAACTCGATTTCCACTTACCATAGATTTCGACTCTTATAAACTCGATTTTTGACTTGGCTAAATCTGCTCCACGTGGAAAAAATTGTCCACGTCAGGGTATTGCCAACAACCATAAATCGAGTTTCATAAACTCGAGTTATAAATGAATCTCGAGTTTTATAAACTCGAGATGCTAGTTTTAAAATTTTTTTTGAAACCGGCCAACTAACTAAAATGTTGGATATTTAATGGTAAATGGCAAGGGTGTCCTCAACTTGTCTATCTTCTTTTCCGATATAGAACTTTTTCACCCACACGTATTTCAAAAATCAATAAACAACAATTGTCAAATTACTTCACCAAACACTGCCTAAGAGTTTCAAAACAATTTTTTTAGTTTGAGCTTTTAAATGTTGTGAAAAAAAAAAAAAAAAACCCCATGTATTTTGGGTTCTCTCTCTCTAACAGTTGGCATGACATTTTTTTAGATGGCTGTGATGAAAGATATGCAATCATCATTACAATCCAATAGTTGGAACCATGAATCTAACTTGTTCAATTGGGATGTCAATGAGTTTCTCAATCCCCTACTTGTATGTAATAAGAACTATACCAAAATTAAAATGCTAAAGGTTTTTTAAAAGCTATTCTATTGATTTAATATTCAAATTCAAATTACAATAGATTTTAAAATGATAAATTTCAAATCCTTCAATGCATAAAAATACCCAAACAATAAATTTTAAAATTAATGGATTTAGAATCAAGGAATTTCAAATCTAATCCAAATCTAAATCTATGCATCCAAATGCAACCTTCGATTTTTCGACAAATTTAAGTTCTTAGTTTTTTTTTTTCTTTTTTTCATTTTTTTTTTTTGGGTTGGGGGTGATGGGTGGGTGATTATCTCCCTACCTCTTTTGAATTGTTGTTTTTAATGGATTTTTGATATTTGGTTTTAAAAATTAGACATTGGTTGTAATGATTTGATTATTGGTTGATAATTTGACAAACATGGATATTCATATTGGCTTGAGAAAAAGTAGGTTTAAAAAATGCATAAGAAAAATGCTAGAAGAGCATCATTATTTGATATTATTATCTTTTTAGATGAATATTTAATGTTATTATTTAAAGAAATGCTATGTGCATAATATTTTTACAACAAATTTTAAGTGGTAGGTTATTATTGGTTGTTATAGTGGGTAAAAAGTAATTTAAGTTGTGGATTCAAATTAGAACTAATAACAACTTAACACTTAGGATCTATTGTAAAAGTGTTGTGAAAATATTATAGACGTAACATCTCTTTATTATTTATGTAAGCTTCAGCCCATTTTCATATGGTATTTTTTTTTTCCGCGTGCATTTCAAGCAGCCATTCATGGTTATGTAAACCACGTTTGTTGCCACGCTTGTTAATCATTTTCTTCCACGTCTTCAAAACACTTTGCAAAACTTTCATATGCTTCCTTTTCACGTAGATTTGCATTAGCACTCCTTTCATGGTACCACATATACGTCCAAACATCGCTCCAAAATCATGAATTCTTCTAAGATCCAAGAGTGAAAAATATGTTATGTGTTTTGGTCATTTTCGCACAATTTTCAATTTTTTCTCCATCCATTTTAGCTTTCTTTTCATCTTGGACCAGGTAACTATGCTGGTTCTTCCTTCTCGTTCTTGTTGCCTCTTATCAATTTGATAGCAACCGACTTCACTTTGCGATACTCAAGTACCTTTTTATAGTCAAAAGCAAACATACACTCAACAATGAAACCAATCAATGAATTCTTCAGGCTGCAATTTCCCTTCAAACTTCAGGATGTCCACCCTTATGCTATAGTCAAACAGAGAATTGAAGTATCTCAACATTCAAAGATGGGGGGTGGGGTATGGTCAACAAATCCTTGGCTGTAAAACAAATTTACATAATCTTCGTCATAACGTCCTTGATTTTCATAAGACTCCAGACACTATGGAGTTTTTGAAGTTTTCTCATCAAATCTTCCATTTTGAAATCAAGCCCATTTTTCTCAGGTTAAGATGCTTCCCCCCATTACACGTTGACAGCGATCAACCATTGAACCATAGCTCTAATACCAAATTTATACCGGGGAAAAAAATGGGAATGGAAGGTGATGATGCACGGATTGTATCATCAATCTGTTCCTCATCAAGGCTGGATGGACAGGACTATATCTCCCTATTAAAAACAAAAAAATGATTCAAGTAACATTGGGGTGATTCCTGCCAAGGACCCTCTAGTGCTTAAGTTAGATTATCTCTCTAAGGAAATCTCAATAATGTATTTTATCTGAGATTGTGTGTACCTTTTGTTGTCTCATCAAATCTTCCATTTCGAAATCAAGCCCATTTGACAGCAATCAACCATTGAACCATAGCTCTAATACCAAATTTATACCAGGAAAAAAAATGGGAATGGAAGGTGATGATGCACGGATTGTATTATTGATCTATTCCTCGTCAAGGCTGGATGGACGGGACTATATCTCCTGTTAAGAAGAAAGAAATAGATTCATGTAACATCGGAGGGTGGTTCCTGCCAAGGACCCTCCGATACTTAAGTTAGATAATTTAAGATTGTGTGTGTACTTTTCGTCAATTCTAGCCTTTTATAGGTTTGTTCCACATAAATGCTGACAACCTTTGCCTTTCTGGCGTTATCACTTGTGTAATCTGCTAATGGCTATTGAAGGCTCATTAAGACATTTGCAATGCTCAAATGGCCGTTTCCCAGCTGTTGGTTACAATGGAGTTATTCCCAAACATAAATGTGGGTAACGTCATACGTAAGTATTGGACAACCATTGATGTTGTACTCATCAATTGCCCCTTCTATTCCTTCAGCGTATTTTTGAACAAGCGAGGGAATAGTATTAGTCAGACATTTTCAACCTTATTTCTGACGCTTGAGATTCCTTTCTATTGTATTAAGGAAAATGTTAATAAGTGCTGTACAACACTTGTTAATAATCCATTTTAAGAAAGTTTTGATACCACTTTTATGGGAAATGAAAAAAGCTATCAAAATATTGATTACTTTTTTTTTTTTCATTTCCCATAAAAACTTTCTTTAAATGAATTATTAACAAGTGCTGTACAACACCTGTTAACAGTACCCTTGTATTAATGCGAATGACAGACTCTTACCTGTCTTTGACATGTGTCTTTTGTCCATGGCAGGAGTGTGAGAACATACTTCTTCAGTTTTCCCTCGCCTTGGGATGTTTGGAGAAGTAGTTTGAAAATTTTTGTTTATTATTTTTTGAAATGTGTGTGAATGAAAAAATGTGTAGAAATACGTAAAATGCTGTTTAAAAACTGAAAATTGCTGTTTAAAAACACAAACCAAACAGGACCCATCTTCACCCTTTTTCCTTTCAGAAACTGCTTGGCTCCCTTTTTCTTCCTCATCATTTCTTCTTCAAGTCCAAGACTTTTCAAACTTTCCTAGTAAGTTTTCTTCTTCTCAAACTTTTTAATAGTTGATTATTCTTTTATTTGGCAAGAAGCTCATTCTATATCTTTTTTCTTTGCTAGACTAGAGTCTTTCTTGAGTGTTCTTGTGGTCGACGTCCCCAAGTTGGTTTATTTGCATCTCATTTTTGTGCCCTTAGGCTTGTACTGTTCAAGCTTTACCATTTGATCCACCAATCTGTGATCCTATACCACCTAGCCACTGAAATGGCCACTGAAATCAAATTGAGTGATCTAGACAAAGGTTTTTCATCTAGTGATGAACCCATGGGTAATGAAATTGACACTGCTGTGTCCTAACCATCTTCATCTTCTATGCCTAAACCCCTCCATGCTCTTGCTGAGGTGTGCACTTTGATGGAAAGCCATCTTAATAATTTTAGGAAAAGATTCCAATTCCTAACGGGAACCATTTTTAGATTACCTCACTAAAATGAGAAAGCTTGTGCCTTTGCCCATGGTAAAGTATGTTTTTATGAAGCTTTCTTTCTATGTGGTTTGCAATTCTCTATTCATCCCTTCATTATGGATCTCCTTTCTCACCTAAAAATTGAGCCCATGGGTAAAGAAATTGACACTGCTACGTCCTAACTGTTAGGATATGTGCCCTTTAAGGGTTTGTTTAGATACCGCTTATTGTTGAAAACTGAAAACAGAAAATACTGTAGCAAAATAATTTTTAAATGTGTAAATAGTGCTGTGGGACACGAATTTATTTTGAAATTTGTGTTTGGATGGCTTTTGTGGGTCCGTGAACAGTGCCGTGGGACCCACCATTTTTCAGCAAAACACAGAAATGCACATTCTGAGTGCTATCCAAACGGAGGCTAAATCATATTGTATGATACTATGTATGACTTAATGTTAATTAATAAAGTTGTTTTATTATTATCTAAAATAATGAATAATAAATCTCATGACTTTTATTTACATGAACTCTAAATCTTGAGAGAATAATGGACTTGATCATGAAGTATATGTTACTTTAATATATCAAGAGTGAGTTCTAAAGTCACGATCGAAACCTTAGTATGTTGGGCAGCCATATTTAGTGTTGATGGAACATATATTCTCAAGATGGAATTCATAATCTCTTAACAGAGATAGAAAATATGCTCTTGAGATAAGTTTAATAGGTTCGGCTATTCAGAGTGTTAAGCCTAACCACTTTAGTAAGAACTTACTAAAGTATATATTTATGAAATTGAATTTCATAAATATATGATGAATAACTTAAAGGATTAAACTGTATACTCTAGGATTAAGATGTAGTAATTTTCAAAGTGGCAGTCAACATTCATGACTTTGTATTACTACAAATATTTTATGAAGGGTTGTATGCACAATAAAGTCTTGGGATATAATTTATAAGGCCTAGAGTGTAATTATATTTATATAATGATATTAAATATAATTAATGGTAACTTTGAATTTATCAAGAGTTGACAAACAAGCTCAAGGCCCATTGGAGCTAAAGTCTTATTTGTTTCCTTTTGGTCCCACTCCAAGCTACATATTCAAGCCTAATTGGAATAGCCGAAAAGGCTAGTCAAATTGGAATGGCCTAAAAAGCTAGCCTAATTAGATAATCATTTATAAGGAGAAAAATATATAGAATTTTGTAAGAGAATGAAATGGTTTGTATGTGAGTGTAGGACACTCTCTTATTCTCCCTTGAACACATACACATAAACTGATTAAGATACCACACTTCTTGGGCACAAGTGGAATTTGAGTGAAGATTAAAGTGTTCTCAAATACTTCTAATCTTTGGTTTTGAATTTCACCATACCAAGATACATTCTCTTGTTCTTATATTCTGAAATTTACATAGTATATGTTATCAATTGCGAATGAAGTAAATCTGTTAATTTTTTATAAGGCCTAGAGTGTAATTATATTTATATAATGATATTAAATATAATTAATGGTAACTTTGAATTTATCAAGAGTTGACAAACAAGCTCAAGGCCTATTGGAGCTAAAGTCTTATTTGTTTCCTTTTGGTCCCACTCAAAGCCACATATTCAAGCCTAATTGGAATAGCCCAAAAGGCTAGTCAAATTGGAATGGCCCAAAAAGCTAGCCTAATTAGATAATCATTTATAAGGAGAGAAATATATAGAATTTTGTAAGAGAATGAAATGGTTTGTATGTGAGTGTAGGACACTCTCTTATTCTCCCTTAAACACATACACATAAACTGATTAAGATACCACACTTCTTGGGCACAAGTGGAATTTGAGTGAAGATTAAAGTGTTCTCAAGTACTTCTAATCTTTGGTTTTGAATTTCACCATACCAAGATACACTCTCTTGTTCTTATATTCTGAAATTTACATAGTATATGTTATCAATTGCGAATGAAGTAAATCCGTTAATTTTTTGCTGCGTATGTTTTGTATGCGATACAAACATGTATTTTTCCAACAATCAGTATCAGAGCCAGGTTTTGATCTCGAATCTGTATAACATGTTTTATGAGTTTTGGAATTAGAGATAGTAATTTCATGTTGTTAGAAGATTATACAATTAATTTTCTGTATGATCATTGAAATTATTATTTGATAAAAACTGATATTAATGTTAAGATATTGTTTAAGTTTGATGTTAAGTATGTTAAATTGAACTTTAAGGCCATAGCATTAATGGAATTCAGTTTTGATATCAAATTCTGTCTATTATGTTCATATGATGGTTGTTTGTTCATGAAAAATTGTTGAAAACTGCTTCAGAAAAATTCTGGAAAATTTGAGTTTCACGAGTTTCAATCGATCAAAAATTACTTTCAATCGATCGAGTGAAACAGTAACCAATCTGTTTGATTCAATTGATATTCAATTGCTAGTTGATCGATCAAATGTTCTTTTTTGATCGACTGAGCAGAGATCAAGTGCTAATCGAGCCAAGCAGATTGTTAAGAATGAAATTTTTAATTTTTTTGACCGATCAAGATACACATTCGATCAATCGAAAATTGTGAATTGTGAATTTTGAATTTTTTCTAAGTGTTTTCACATGGATAAAGTGCAAGGCTGTGTGTGATGAGATTACATATGATTTCTAATTAAAAACCTTTATTTAAACATCTAGTATGAGAGAGATACAAGGGTTGGATCGCACGGCCTCCATTATCGGTTCATAGTAGTGTGGGTAAGTTTCACGAGTTTCAATCGATCAAAAATTACTTTCAATCGATCGAGTGAAACAGTAACCAATCTGTTTGATTCAATTGATATTCAATTGCTAGTTGATCGATCAAATGTTCTTTTTTGATCGACTGAGCAGAGATCAAGTGCTAATCGAGCCAAGCAGATTGTTAAGAATGAAATTTTTAATTTTTTTGACCGATCAAGATACACATTCGATCAATCGAAAATTGTGAATTGTGAATTTTGAATTTTTTCTAAGTGTTTTCACATGGATAAAGTGCAAGGCTGTGTGTGATGAGATTACATATGATTTCTAATTAAAAACCTTTATTTAAACATCTAGTATGAGAGAGATACAAGGGTTGGATCGCACGGCCTCCATTATCGGTTCATAGTAGTGTGGGTAAGTACCTCGTCTTGGCGTATATGCCTAGCGATCCCAAAGGAGGATGTTTACTTCATAGTACTACAAGATTGAACTTACCAGTTTAGAGTAGTGTGAACAAGCACCTTGTCTCAGCGTATATGTCTCGTGATCCCAAAGGAGGGTGCTTTGTTTCATGGTACTATAAGTTTAAACATTATAATGGAGATGAAATATGGCTACACATTATTCTAGATAATGGTATACACTAGACTAAGTGTAATTTTAACCTCCTAAAGAAGCTATGTCATTATTACTTAGAGGCTAAAGGTAATACAACATATTATTAGTGTTTGATAAGAGTTATCATGATAACACTAATAATGAGAATAGTTCTCAATCAATTATGGTGTTTATAATATACTTGCTACCAAGGAATTAGAGACATGGATTGGGTTATCGTTGCATATATTATATTATGGTTTCATTAAGGTTCCATATTATATGCTTATATGCTAAATTGATAATGTTCAGTTTACTTATTTTATTCTTACTTGTTATTTTCAGATTTAATTATGGCATCATTTAGCCCACTTGTTGCTATTCTTAATTAAAACAAACTGACTAGATCTAACTATGTTGACTGGAAAAGAAATTTGGACATTGTTCTTATTGCTGAAGAGCACAAGTATGTGCCTAGTTAACCTTGTCCTAACTTTCTATCATTAGATTCTCCTCTTGAGATGAAAGTTCAAATAGTGTGTAGAACACCAATAAACGTTTAGACCCAAAAAAAAAAAAAAAAAAAAAAACCAATACAAGCTTATAATCAAACAATATATGTGTGGAACATCAAATATAAGCTATACCCAAATTAATAACATACTCTAAACCATAATTAATCACAACCACAACAGTAATTAAAAGGTAAAGAGTAAGGAAAGAGAAATGCAAACACAAAAATAACACGGCGATGTGTTATCGAAGAGGAAACCGAAGTACTCGGCGAAAAAACATCTTCACCACCCTCCAAGCAGTTAATAATTCACTAGAGAATGAAGTTAGGATACATGAATAGCAGAAGACCCTCCAAGCCTAATCTACCCAGTGCACCTAAGCCCTCCAAGCTTCTTGCTCCAATAGGGTTACGCCGAACCTTGTCTTTTCTAGCTTACCGGATCCCGCAATAGCCTATTGCATCAACCAAAATGAATTGGTCCCTTTTGAACTGCTTCCCAAGTACCAAAATACCTCCTTACTGATATGGGTATGGTGGGATAGGGATTTGGCTAAATGTACCTCTTAAGGATATGACAATGGAGAGGGTGAGAATAGGAATTTGGAAAATCAAAGGATGAAGATTGTGCATAAATCAATCTTGTTTTTTTTTTTTTTTTTTTCTCTAGGTTTTCTCTCTCAAAATTCTCTTTGGAGGCTCTCTACATTTTGTGGGTATAAGGGTATTTATAGTAAAGTGTATGAGGAATGTGAGGAGTTAGTTTTTAACAAACAGGGCATTTTGGCAACTCAGGCTCGCGACTAGAACGAGTCACGAGCTAACTGACTAACCAAACTGGAAGTTTTGTCCTGTAGTGCTCCAGTTGTCGTGACCCTTCAGCTCCCCCTGCATGCTTCACACGTGTGCTATTCTAGCGACTTGCCAGTCGTGAGATCCAGTCGCGAGACTCCTTTGAATTGCACACATCTTGAATTTTCTTCACACTCTCTCACATACTACCCTTATATAGTTCCTACCTAAATATAGGATATCTAATTGGTAAATTACAAGCAAATTTGCATGGAATAAAACCAACACATGATTGAATAAATTCAATCTTACATAAGGAAAAATAACGATATGATTGTTGGTAGAAATCTAATGAGATGGTCAAGTGCTATATCCTAGCATCTATCTTAAATGTTTTACAGCATCAAATGCAGGATGTAAAACTAGCTTCAGACATAATGCTAAGTCTAAAGGAGATGTTTGGTGACCAAGGCTGTTTTGCAAGGCAAGAAACTATAAGGCAAATTTATAATACCAAAATGGCTGAAGGTACATTAGTGAGGGAGCATTGTCTTAAGAAGATCTCTAATCTGAATACATTGGAAGTTTTAAGTGCCGCTATTGATGGAGAATCCCAAGTAGATATGATACTCCAATTACTACTAGAATCATTCAAGAAATTCAGACTTAATTATAATATGAACAAAAAGATTTATTCATTGTCTGAATTAATGAATGAATTGGTTGCGGTGGAAGGCATTCTTGGTACATCCAGTGTTGATGCCAATATGGCTAAAGCTTCTACTTCTCAACCTAAGTCGAAAGGCAAGGGTAAGAAGAAGAAGGACTTCACCAAGCAAGATGGTAAACAAATTACCTTAGGAGTTGCCAACAAGGGAAAGAAGAAGGACTATGCCGAAGGAAAGTGTTTCAATTATGGCAAGAAAGGACATTGGAAGAGGAATTGTCCAAAATTCAGAGCTGCCAATAATAAAGGTATGAAAAGTTCATTCCTTTTTTAAATATGTTTAGTACAAAATCCCATGGATTCCTGGTGTGTGGATTCAAGTTTACTAATCATATCTGCAAGACATTGTAGGGGTTCTAGGAGACCAGAAAGTTGAGTAAATGGGAATTGTTTCTTACTTTGGCTGATGAGAGTAGAATTCCAGTGGTAGCTGTTGGAGTGTTTAATTTATGCTTTGATTCTAGATTTTTAATACTGTAAGACTATCTATATGTATCTAATGTTCGTAGGAATTTAATTTCTGCAACTTGTTTAGGTAAATATGGATATTGTGTTATCTTGAAAGACAATGTTGTAATAAAGAAGGATAAAATGTTTATTTGTTCTAGCAATATTGTAGATGATCTTTATATTTTAACTCCTGATAAGCATGAATTATAGAATTCTAAATTAAATAATAACTTTTATGTAAAATCATTAAAGAGAAAGTTTCCTTCTACTAATGATGCATATCTTTGACTCTTACGTTTGGGTCATATTAATTCAAACATAAGTCCAAGACTGATCAAAGATGGTCTCTTAGAGTCGTTAGACTTTGATGAATTTCCAGTTTGTGAATCTTGTTTGGAAGGCAAAATGACCAAACGACTTTTTAATGCAAAAGGTAGAAAAGCTCAAAAGTTGTTTGAATTGATTCATACAGATGTATATGGTCCTATGTCAACCCAAGCAAGAAGAGGTTATGTGGTCCTATGTCACTTTTTTCGATGATCAATTGGCTAAACACATAAAGGCCATTAGATCTGATCGTGGTGGCGAATACTTTCTTAGGGATTTCAAGGATTACTTAACTCAAAATGGGATAGTATCCCAATTGACTGCACTTGGAACTCCCCAAAAAAATGGTGTATTAGAGAGAAGGAATAGGACTCTTTTAGAAATGGTTAGGTCAACAATGAGTTATTCAACTTTGCCAGTTTTCTTTTGGGGATATGCACTAAAAATTGCAAAGCATATTTTAAATTTAGTTTCATCAAAATCTGTTCCCAACACACCTAAGGAATTGTGGAGTGGGCGCAAGCCTAGTATGAAATATCTCTACATTTGGTGATGTCCAGCACGTGTGTGAGAGACCTCGAAAGTTGCCTCTCAAAAAAGAGATTTTTGGAGTGCTTTTTAGGGCACCTCTTTTATTGAGTAAGTGGTATGGAGTCGCTACTTATTTTTTATACAAAAAAAAAAAGAAAAAATAAATACATGACTGAATTATTCTCTTCATTGATTGAATAAAAAAATTACATATTTGGAAAGTTGAAAATTTACAAGGCTTTAGGTCCTAGTTACAAACTACCAAATAATTACATGGCTTTTTGTCCTAGTTACATTCTACCCAAAATAAAAGTAAAGACAAGGCTTAGATCTACTTAACCAAAGACTTAAATCCGGAGGCTAGGTTTTGGAATGGGAAGGTGTTAGGCGCCTTTTCTGCCCAGACAGAGCTTGGTCTTCTAGACTCTTATGATCGATGTACCTTTTTAATGATATGTTGAACATGTTAAATAAATCAAATCATACAAATTTATTTATGAATGAAGTTTCCTCTTTTGAATAGAATCAAATCTGTTTTGGTTGGTAAAACAAATTGATTTTGATTTGTCAAAATACCAAATCTATTTTGTAGGATGTAGAAAAAAGTGGTTTTTGGAGATAAAAATTCAGATCTATATTTATTACATAAAATAAAGTCTTTTGATTTGAAAAATATCAGATCTGTTTTTAAGAACTACAAAAAAAAGGTTTTTTTGGATTGTAAAAGATCAAATCTAATTTTTCTGTTATAACAAAAAAATTAGATCTATTTTTTTTATATGTTTTTTTAAAAATATGGAAAAGATTGTTTAGGAAGAGAGTTTCACTCATAACATAAATTTATGCAAAATGAATTAAATAAAACAAACACAAACATAATCATGTTTAATCTTTTCTTTTATTTCAAAAATCTGCATTTGCTTAAGAAAATTTAGATATGTATCTAAGAAAGATACAAATCAGTTTTTTAATTAAGAAAATTTAGATCTGTATCTAAGAAAGATACAAATTAGTTTTTTAATTAAGAAAATTTAGATCTGCATCTAAGAAAGATGTAGATCTCTTTTTATTTTGAAAAAAATTCAGATTTACATCTAAAAAAGATGTAGATTTGTTTTTAATTAAAGAAAAATTTAGATCTACATCTAAGAAAGATGTAGATCTATTTTTAATTTCAAGAAAAAGCATTGATCATATGCAAATTATTGGAACTAAGAAAGAGATCATAACAATCACATAAACAAAATCATGATTATGCTTTAACAAGACAGTGATTAACAATTCATGGATAAAGAAAAATATTCATCATCATAAGCATAAAAAGAAAAGGTGATTGAAAACAACCTCATGTATGAGCACTCCTTGTTCTTGAGAGGATGTTTTAGGGTTCAAAGAAACTTATTTAGTTACCTTTGAAACCTAAAAACCCTAATTATTAAAGAGGGGATCAGTAAATATGAGCAATATGAGAGCCTAAAAGAGTATGCCTCTTTGAGTGTAAAAAAGTGTTGAATTATGAGACCTAGTCTCTATTTATAGGGGCTGGAAAACTCTAAAAAATAGACCTAAAGTGTAGAACGCGAATCGGGACTTATCCTTTTGCGAATAGATCGAAAGGGTGTGCCTTATCGTCACTCGAAGGCCGTTGGGCCAAAGCCCAAAAGGGGGAAATTCGGCCCTTTTAAATTGCCGTTCTACACTCCAAAAGTGCCAAATGGACTCTTGGACACCGAACTTACTTTCATGTTCGGGTGCGTTTTGGACTCTCCTTCTAGGGTTTTTTGACCAGTCCTTGCACCTAAACGTGTTTTCTTCCTCCGTCTATGAATTTTTTATCTCTTTTTTGGATATTCAGGCTTTTTAAGAACAATTATTTTGTAGATAAATATCCTAAAATAAATCTTGATAAAGTTTATATTATCCACAATTTTATTGTTATTTAATCATCCCTTTTATTCCTATACATGCATCCCTACTTTAAATACTAATTATAAACCAATCACAAAATTATTTAACTAATTTTAATTGTTTAACCAATCATAATTAATTTAAATCAATCATGTGTGGTCGACTGCAATGCATGTTAACTGTGCAAACATGATCATGTGATATCTTTCGATTTAATGGTCCGATTTGGAAACCGACCATATCGCCGTGACCGTTAGAACCTTAAGATCATTTTTATGATATGCAATGAATGAATTGATACATGTAATTCAAAGAACAAATTGATGCATGTAATGCAATCATGATTTTTGGGGTACATGGATGGTTATTCAAGTGATTCTCCTTGATTTAAATCATGGGTGCAAAATTGAGTGTCTACAAAATGCCCCTCATTGACAGAACTTGAAAAGCGAATGTTAATGTAAAACAAAGACACTGATTTTAGTGACCATGATTTAATTGAGGTTGGATTTTCAAAGATTACCTAGCTCTCTTGAACCTAAAACTTTGGAATACAGAACTAGTGCCTTATCTTTTTGACAACAAATAAAAGTACTGGACTTAGCTAGTAGTTGATGACTCTGGAAATGATTCTTGACAAATGGGATGACCAAGAGGCTTTTCAATCTTGATCTTGAAACTGGAGCTGTCTGCGATTAAAAGGCTTCTATACCTTGATCTTCACAAAAGGTAACTAAAGGGCTTCTCTACATTGACACTGGAATTGCTGGAATGCTGGTCAAAGGTTTTCTCCACTTTAATTGGAGTCTTCTTTACTTCAGAATGAAATTGCTGAAATGTAGATCAAAGATTTTCTCTACTTTAATCTGGAATTGATGAAATATCGATCAAGGTCTTCTCTACTTTGATCTGGAGTTGTTGGAATGTCGATCAAGGTCTTCTCTACTTCAATTTGGAGTTACTAAAATGTCTATCAAGGTCTTCTCTACTTAGATCCAGAAATGTTGAAATGGTGATCAAACTACTCACATCTGAACTGTTGAAATGGCGATCAAAGGTCTTCTCTACTCCAATCTGAAATTGTTGACATGTCGATCAAAGGTCTTCACTACCTCAATCTGGAATTGTTGAAATGGCAATCAAAGGTCTTCTCTACTTTAATCTAGACTGTTGAAATGATGATCAAAGGTCTTCTCTACTCCAATCTGGATTTTTGGAATGTCGATCAAAGGTCTTCTCTACTTCGATTTGAAATTGTTGAAATGGCAATCAAAGTTCTTCTCTACTTCAATTTGGGCTGTTGTAATGGCAATCAAAGGTCTTCTCTACTTCAATCTGGACTGTTAAAATGGCGATTAAAGGTCTTCTCTACTTCAATTCGGAATTGTTGAAATGGCAATCAAAGGTCTTCTCTACTTCAATCTGGATTGTTAAAATGGTGATCAAAGGTCTTCTTTACTTCAATCTGGACTGTTGAAATGGCGATCAAAGGTCTCCTCTACTTTGATCTAGAAATGTCAAATTGTCGATCTAGGACTTCTCTACTTTAATCTAGAAACATTGAAATGTTGATCAAGGTCTTCTTTATTTCGATCTAGAATTGTTGGAATGTCAATCAAGGTCTTCTTTACTTAGATCTGGAAATGTTGAATTGGCAATCTAGGGCTTCTCTACTTTGATCTGGACACATTGAAATGTTGATCAAGG
Organism: Lithocarpus polystachyus; assembly: GCA_033629205.1. Lineage (NCBI taxonomy): Eukaryota > Viridiplantae > Streptophyta > Magnoliopsida > Fagales > Fagaceae > Lithocarpus > Lithocarpus polystachyus. The sequence goes on along the minus strand of CM066164.1, from coordinate 57,155,522 downwards.
TCTTCTCTACTTCGATCTGGAATTGTTGGAATGTCAATCAAGGTTTTCTCTACTTAGATCTGGAGTGCTGCCTGCAAAAAGTCAAGATTTGGGGCTAGACTTTTAAATTATGGGAGCTTTTTGATCCCACTGTTTTTTGAGATTTGTGATTTTCATTTGTCCCTTTTTGATTTGAATCTTTATCAAGAAAAGTTTAATTGACAAAAGATTCTATTTTTGAGAAACATTTGATTTTCTTGAAATTCGGAAGTTTTGAAATTGACTTTTAAAATTTTGAAGATTTTGACTTGAAATTTGGAACATGAAATCTGAAATTTTGAGATTTGGGATTTTGAAAATTAACACTTGAAATTTTGATCATGAAATCTGAGATTTGAATTTTTTGAAAACTGAAGATTTGAGTTTCAAATTTGGGCATTGAGGATATGGAATTGATTTGGGAATGAAAATTTTGAATTGAAAATTTGGAGCTTGAAAAATACTTAAAAACTTTGAAAAAGATTTTTTTTTTGGTTGACTGAGTCAACTCAGTTTGACTGACTTGACTTAACTTTTGGCTGAGTTTTAAGTGTGGGGGCCGAAATTTTGGCCCTTTACTTCCTTATTTCTCCATTTTTTCCCTTTTTTGCTTCATCTTCATCAACTTTTCTTCCTCCATTAACACTATTCATCTTCTTCTTCCCCTTGATTTTTCTTCTTCATCTCACCATTTCTTCTCACAAAAAACACTTTTCTAAGCTTCTCAACCTTCCCTCATGCATCTCTATCAATATTTCTTTAGTACCTTGTGTTTTGTGCATCAAGATAGCTTCTTCCTCCAAGAGATCTTCTTTTATTTCTTTTCATGGTAAGAAATATGATGTAACATTTGAGTGGAATGATGATAATCGACTTCTTCAAGACCCTAGGACCTATGCTTCATATTGTCATGTAGATACCAAGGTGAGTTTCTCTTTGGTTTCTTTGCTTGGAAAAAAATGTTGTTGCATGTTTCATTGAAAGTTTCATGGTGAGATATTGTCATTTTTTGTTGCAATTTTGGGGCATTGCATGATTGGTTATGTTGGAGAATGTTGGTTTTGGAGCATTCTTGAAGTGTTGTTTTTTCTTTGAGCATGGTGCAATTTGGACAATGTTGGTGGCTTATGGAATTTTGACAATGTAGGTAAATTGTAGTGTGGTTGGATGAATTTTGGCTTGGATTTTGGGAATATTGGCATGGTGAAAAACTTGTGTTGTAGGCTTAAATGAATATATTCAAGATGTATGTGGGAAAAGTTTGTTGGCATGTGTAAATTTTGTTTTATGGTCATGGAAAAATTTTGTGAGTAAATTTATGAATATGGAAAAATTTTGTTGCATAGGTGATGTTGATTCTTGGAAATTTGTGTGGTTATGATTTTGGTTGTGAGAATTCATTTGTGCATAGTCATTAACTTGTGGGAATTCTTTATCTTGGACATGTGGAGTTCTTTTCTTTTTGCATGGCTATGGAAAAATTTGGTAGTTGTGTATGGATAAAAATTTTGATCGTGTTGAAATTTTGGTGGGGGTATTGATTTGATTTGATTTTTTGTTGTGGTGGGCATTGGTTGTGAGAGTATTTTTCTTAGGTACGTGGGTTTGGTTATGGAAATTAATGAGCTGAACTTTTGTGTTGCAGAGCCTCAAGAGTCGAGGGAGTCTCCAAATGTTGAAAAGTGCATGGGCAGCATTGTCTCGAAATGACTTTTCTGTTATCACTGGTCTGAGGTTGGGTGGTGAAAGAATTCTTGTTAATGATTCCTTTACTTCAACTGAACTCAAAAAACTTTTAGATGTAGTGCCTTCTAGAATGAGAAGTAACAACATCCCTTTATCTTGACTATGTGAAAATATTCCCCTTTGTGAGAATGTGGCAAAAAGTGCTTGTATGTTCACGCTTCTTTTGATTGGGACTTTTTTTTGTTTCCAAATTTAAGCAGTATTGTGAATTTGCGCTACTTGTCCGTGTCTTTCTGTTCTTTAGTCAGTACAGGTGTACAAAACAGAAAATATATATACCAACTAGATGACATTTAAAGCAAGACTATCTTTAACTAAGCAACTTGTCCATTCACTTTGAGATATGTAACATCTAAAACACTTGCCACAAAATGATCCTTTTCTTGTTCTTCTTGTTCTTCTTCTTCTTCTTCCGAGCAACATCTATATAGAGCATTTTTGTGAGGCTAGTAAATGGGAACTCCTTGTGTACAAACCAACCCCCTTTTTTCCTTGTTTAAAATTGGATATGAGTTTTCTACTTTGCTGAATGAAAAAAAAAAACAAAAAAAAAAAAAAAACAAAACAAAAACAAAAACAAAAACAAAAACAAAAAAAAAGTACCATTTTCATGTATCTATAAAATCTGTTGAAAAGAAGTCGGAACGGTCAGAATTCAATCATACATTTTAAGTAGAGAGATTAATTTCCTTTTTTGGTGTAACATTTATGAAACTTCCAATTGGGAAATTGCGAACTTATGGTCTGTTTGGATGGAAAGGAGAAGGAGGGGGAGTGAAGAAGAGTAGAGTAAAGTTGGGTAAAAATAAGCTAATTTTGTACTAAATCTACTCTACTCTACTCTCCCTTCCTCTCTCTCAATCCAAACAGACCATTAGTCTAGGCCATGGTCAAAGATTAAAATATTTTGGGGGCTTTATGATTGACATGAACCTCTTTTATGGTATCACAACTGCATCATTAACTTTCCAGGAATAATTTACAATCAGATTTGGAAAATCAACTAATTAAATACCTACTTAAGCAAATCATGTTTTTGAATGACTAATTTTTATAGGACTCTTCAGCTGGAATACCTAGACCTCTATCTGATCCACTGGCCCATCACTGTTACTCCTGGAAAGAGGGAATTCCCTCTTGATAAACAGGACCTTATGCAGCCATGGAAGAGTGCCAGAGACTTGGCCTTACCAAGTCCATTGGAGACAGCAACTTCTCTTGTAAGAAGCTTGAAAATTTGCTCTCCTTTGCTAACCTTCAGTGAATCAAGTGAGTCATTGCAGCAACTTAAAAATTCTGGACAATGATTTTCACAAATTTAATTTGGCCTATAGATAAACAATGATGAAAGTTCAAAAACAAATCATATGTTATGGACATAATTTCACCTAGACACCCAATTACATATACAGAAACCATAGCTATATACATGTGTGTGCGTGTCCCAATATGTTCAACTAACTTTATGATTGTTTGGTTCATTGGCAGGTTTGTCTCAGATGGGTTTATGAACAAGGGGCGGCTCCTATAGCCAAGAGCTACAACAAGGAGAGGTTGAAGGAGAACCAGCAGATATTTGATTGGGAACTATCAGAGGACGACTATGACAAGATTGGTCAAATCAAGCAGCACCGAATGATGCCTAAAGAGGAACCTGTTTCCGCTCATGGACCATACAAGTCCACTGAAGAGCTGTGGGATGGAGAGCTTTAACGTACTTGTAGCCATTGCAGGCACATGTTTAATATATATTTTAATAAGAGTGAAAAGGGGGTCGGGTTAGTGCATTGATTTGAATCTACCTTTCCTGATTGTTAATCATCTGAAAGACAGTTCGTAGTTGCAATATGCTTTAATAAGATCTTATTGTTTTTTTTTTTTCTTTTTTTTTTTTGAAAGGAAATGCTTTCATTTATTTATTCAGAAGTCAACAAAGTACGTACATCCGGTTCACATGCATGCACAATAAGGCTTGGACATTCCTCAAGCCATGCACTGTAAACCTCAACATTGGCAGCGTGCTGAGCTAGTAAATGGGCAGGAACGTTTCCTTGCCTTTTAGTGTGCGTAAACTTAAAAGTTCTGAAACTTTGAACTCTTCGAAGAATTCCAGCAATGATGTTCTGAACCGAGGATGGTGGCTCACTCAGCCCCTGAACCGAGTTGCAGATATTCATGGAGTCACCCTCAAAGATTACGTCTCGGACTCCGACATCGCTTACGAACTGAATTCCTTCCTCCAGTGCCTTAGCTGTCTCCAGCGCACCTAGCGGCAACGCCATTTTCTTGCTTAAAGCAGCGACAACCTCTCCCAAGCTATCACGGATCACCGCGCCAATTCCTACCTGTTTTCTTTTGGAGAACACAGCACCATTGACGTTGACTTTATAGCATCCCGGTCTTGGAGGAAGCCATTTGACCACCTCAGGAGCGTTCATTCTAGTAGCTTGTAGACCCTCATTTACTGTTTGGAATTCCTCCAGAAGTGAAAGGGAGCTTCTAGTAATCTCCCTACCTGCTCTGCCCTTGTCTCCATGACGCACCTCGTTCCTGTTTTTCCAAATCCCCCAGCATATGGCTATTATACGCTCTGACAAACCTGGGCAATGGTCCTTCCTTTTCTGGATGTGCCAAACCACATCTATAAAGTCCCATGAGGGCTTAATTTCAAAGGGTAAGGCCAACTTGCTTGATTCCCAAACTTCTTTGGCCTTGTCACAAAACCAGAAAATATGGCATGTGGACTCCAATTGCTCCCCACAGGCTTCGCATACATTATCATCGGTGATCTTCCTCCTTTTTAAGTTCTCCTTGGTGGCCAAGATGTTTTTACACGCCTTCCACACGAAGTGTTTAAGCTTGTTTGGCGTTTTCAGTCCCCATACACACCTCCAAATCCCTGTCAGTACTGTTGGATCAGAAGGCTCCGCACCTTTTCCACCCCACGTTGCTTCTTGGGCCATTTTGTAGGCACTCCGTACTGAGAATTTGCCATTTTTGGTTCCTGCCAATATTAGTTTATCCCGAGCCCTGTGTGCGCTAAGGGGAATGCTTAGGGTTGCATCCACATCTTGAGGCATAAAATTTTGGCAGATCAGATCAGCCCTCCATTCCATTTTTCCTTCATCAATTAGGTCACGTATCCAAGTGACCTCAGAGCCCAAATTTTCCAAAGTAACCACCTTGTATGTACTTGGGTTTGGAAGCCATTTGTCTTTCCAGACTTGGATCCGTTCCCCATCCCCCACTTGCCATCTCATGCCTCGCTTGACCATGTCTTGAGCTACCATGAGGCTTCTCCATGCATATTAGGGTTGACAACCCATCTCTGCCTTAAGAAAATCACATCGTGGAAAGTATTTGGCTTTATAGACTCGGTGGAATAGAGATGAGGAGTTTGTTTGGAGTCTCCATTCGTATTTGGCAATTAGTGCCAACTTAAAGGTCTTCAAATCCCTAAAACCTATCCTACCTTTCTCCTTTGGTAAACACATTTTATCCTAACTCATCCATGCCAGTTTCTTTTCTTCCTTCACTTGACCCCACCAGAATTGCCTAATCATACCTGTTAGCTCCCCACATAAAGAGTTAGGTAGCTTGAAACAAGACATAGTAAGGATGGAACGGCTTGAGCAACAGCCTTTATCAATACCTTCTTCCCTGCATTGGAGAGTAGTTTTTCTTTCCATCTTGCTAATTTATTAGCCACCTGCTGTTTCAAGTGTGCAAAAGTATTTCGCTTCGATTTACCTATTAGGGATGGCAGACCGAGATAGGATTCATGGGATCAAATTACTTGTGCACCAAACATTGCTTTTATAGTTTCCTTCGTTCCATTGTCCGTGTTATGGCTAAAGAAAAGGGAGGTTTTGTTCCTGTTCAATTGTGACTGGAAGACAACTCATAAATCTGTAACACCCTTTTTATTTCAGCACTCTCTCTAGCTGTGGCTCTTCCGAAAATCAAGCTATCATCGACAAAGAATAAATGTGAGATCCTTGGACCCTTGGCCGAAGCAGCAACTCCCTTGAAAGCTTTGTTTTGGACCGCCTTGTGCAACAATGCCGATAGACCCTCAGCACAAATCAGAAATAGATAGGGAGATAAAGGATTTCCTTGACGAAGCCCACGTGTTGGAACAATTTGACCCCAAGGATGTCCATTGATACGTACTGCATATGTCATTGAGGAAACACATCTCATGACCAGACTAATCCAGTCTTCATGGAACCCAATTTAGCTATAATTTGCTTCAGGCAATCCCACTTCACTCGGTTATACGCCTTGCTCATATCAAGCTTCAGAGCCATCTCTCCGCTTTTTCCTTTTTTCTTCCGGTTGATGTGATTCATTATTTCATGTGCCACTAAAACATTATCGGTGATGAGCCTCTCTGATACAAATGCACTTTGATTCTCACATATTATTTCTTGCAGGACCATCTTTAACCTGTTTGCCACAGTCTTGGATGCAAGCTTATAAACCACGTTGCACAAACTAATCAATCTATAATCTGTCACACGTTCTAGATTCTTTGCTTTGGGAATTAGTACAATATGAGTCTTATGAAATTTTGGAGGGGCTATATCATGATTAAGAAAATCCAAAATAGTTTTTATAACAATAGGGTTCATAATAGGCCAGAAATGTTGATAGAATAAAGGGGGCATACCATCGAGTCCTGATGCTTTCAACAGGTGCATCTACTTCAGTGCTTTTTCCATCTCATGAGCTCTAAAGTCTTGCATAAGTGTAGAGTTCATTCTATTGGTTACTTTAGTGTGTATTGTTGCAAGAAGTTCATCACTGACGGTAGGATGAGATGATGTAAATAGTTGCTCAAAGTACTCCACAAAGGTGCTGCCAATCGTTGCTTCATCTTCTATCCAAGCCTCGTTCAACCCCCTAATCTTGTTGATGGAGTTGTGCTGATGTCTATTAGAGGCTTTTGTGTGAAAGAATGAAGTATTACGATCTCCTGCCTTTAGCTAACAATTCCGTGATCTTTGATGCCACATGTCCTCTTCCACTAGTAACATTATGTTCGACTCTGTTTTTACTACATGCAATTCATCCATGTTTACATCTCCCCTATTCCTCCCTTCCAACCATTGCAGTTTCATCTGGAGTGCAGCTATTTGCCTACCAACATGCCTAAATGTGCTTTTATTCCATGAGGATAGAGAAGTCCTGCATTCCTCCAAGCATTGAAAGAATGGGTGCTCCGAGTTTGTAGTTTGGCCTCGCTCCCATGCCTCCTTCACTACATCCTTGCATCCATCATCCCTCAACCACATAGATTCAAATCTAAACAATTTTTTCCTTCAGAAAGGTCTTTGTCTAGTACATGCATTCTTAAGAACCAGCATACAATGATATAACGTAGAGGCTGCCAAGTGGTGCAACCTGACCTGTGGAAACAGGGACACCTAGTTAACCACCCCGGCAAAAACCTTTCTCCTCAACGTAAAGGCTTAAACTCTCACATCATTTCATCTTAATATGCTTTAATAAAATGAAATGATGTGAGAGTTTAAGTAAGCTTTAATAAAGTGGCAAAGAGCCCTTTAAGCCTTAATTTGAGCTGGCCCTTGCAAATCAACTGGGTTTTAGATTTGCTAGTTGGTTAAAAGATTTGTTGATATTTGGTGTTCCTTGCAAGTCAACTAGGTTTTGGATTTGCTAGTTGGTTTTGAGATTTGTTGATATTTGGTGTTGGAATTGAGATTGCTTAACCTTGAGTAGTTAATATAACATACATAAATAGATTTAACCCAAAAAACTTAAGCCCAATTGGTATGAGCTCAATTATATATGTTATATTAACTAAGGGTGTGCATGGGTTGGGTTGGGTTGGGTTGGGTTGGGTTGAGGGGATTTTTTGACCCAACCCACCATGGTGAGTCAAAAAAATTCAACCCAACCCAATCCAACCCATCAAATAAGTCCAACCCAACCCACATGGGTCGAGTTGAACCCATGGGTTGGAAACTTATTATTATTATTATTATTATGAAATTGAGTAGAAAAAAATATAAATATAAATATATTAAAAAAAACCCAAAGATTAGTATTAACGTAACTCCTTAAAGGCAAACAACACTAATGACTAAACAACAATAGTAATTTACTAGAGTTTGTGTGAGCTAATTGGCTTTTATATAGGATAAGAAGACTTGTTTATTTTAAAAAATTTACTAATTATATAATATATTTTTAAATATATATATATATATATATATATTAAATATATGGTTAGGTTGGGTTGGGTTTGGCAGGGTTGAAATTTTATGACCCAAACCTAACTTGACCCGCTATCAAAAAATTTTTGTAATCCAACCCAACCCACCAATGCCTAAAAACCGACCAAACCCGGTAGGTTAGGTTGGGTCAGGTCGATTTTGGCGAGTTAGTGGATTGGCTGCACATCCCTAATATTAACCGCTTATTTTTATCATTATTATTCAATGTGAGACTTCACTCACACGTCTATACCCAACAATCTCTCCCTTAAATGTGAGTCTCTACCTCTCTTTGGGCCATGAACAAGTCCTACATCTTTTATCCATGAAACCTCACACCTCATTGTTGTTTAGCACTATTGACAATACTCCTTTGTTGGGCCTTTTTCCAAGATCGTTTGTAGGCTTTTATAGGCTTGCCTTGTGCAAAATATCGTTCCCACTCCAAATGAGAAAGTGGCTTGTCCCTACTCCATTTGCAAAAGGGAGCCATGTACACACACCCTGTTCCCGCTCCAATTACAAAAAGAACCTTGATAACCTTGCCACCTTTTGCCCGACACCACCATGTGCTCTAATACCACTTGTTGGGAAGATATACACATTGGAGAGACTAGAGACACACATAACCCAAAAGGCCTAAATCCTATGAGTATAAGCTCAACTATGTTATATTAACTACTCATTCTTCTCATCATTATTCAATGTAGGTCTCCATTCACACATGTACACCAAACATATATGGGTTTGATGTGAATTTGTTGTAGTTGATATGAGTTTTCACAATGATTGTAGAAGTGAAATGGAAAAGAAAGAGGTGAAAAAAATATTTGAGTGGAAAAAATAATATTTTAATAAAATAGGAATATAGTATCGAAGCTGATGCATTTATTGTAAAAATGCATTAGCTAAAGTAAGGACTTACGAATAACAAGCCGTTGCACATAATTATCTTTTCATCTGATCCGACTTCTTGCAACTGACAGAATCATCCATCCTTGTATTTTATTTTGGTGCTGTCTTTTGATGAGAAGACTTACCAATAATAGCCTTCTTCACCTTGGAAATTGAATGCTTGACCTTTGAGCCAACTCCCGACAGGATATTAAATTATGCACTACCTTAGCATCTATATCTTTAGAGGCGCTTCTACCAACCTGAGCATCATAGGCTGGGTCTGTCCTGTTGTGTTCATCTCCCTCGTCTTAATCTGTTTTGGCTCCATCAATTGTGGTTTCTGTTTCTTGACTTTGAATTTCTTCTTTGTTAGGCACTGGTTCTCTCTCCTTGGTTAAGTCTTTTTAGCCCCTTTGCCAATTTTTATTTGTTGGTTCTTTGCATGCGGCAGATAATGAAATCCATTGATGTAGACTTCCAGTTAATTTTTCAACCAAATCATCGATACTTTTTTCTCCTTCACATTCTACCCCTCTCATTTCTTCACCCCTCTGTAGCTTTTCCAGGTCATGTATCTTCTAGTAGATAGTAAAAAAAAAAGTAAAAGAAGAAAAAAATTTAAAACTGTAATCAATTATAATAATAGTTCAAAGTGTTTACCAAACAAAAACGATTATAATCCTATAATTTTTCTTTTGAATTAAACCCCAGAAATATTATTGAACTATAAATCAAAGTTTAGAATGGTAAGAAGGAAAGGAGCACAAACCGCTCAATTACATTTCTTTTGGATGCACATGAAAGAAACCTTTTGAAAGCCCATGAGTAGAGATTGAATCAACCAGCAGACCCAGTTTGGAGAAACATGGTGCCGCAGCTGTAAGCAAAAGGCAAAACAGCCTATTATCACAGTCAACTTTCAGTGCCCAAAAACCCATATCTTTGCAGTAGAGGAGATCTTGAAGTAGTGCATAACAATATAACATGCTTATTGAGGGAGCAATCATAGTTGTAATGGTTCCACTATTGCTACCAACATATGTCTAGCTGCATCACGGATCACAGCTTCAATTCCTCCTAATAGTCTCAATTTGGTAGAGGCATTGGCCAAACTAAACTTACATATCAGTCTGCTAGAGAGGACGTGACCATTTTGGAAGCCAGAAGGCCCAGAACAACATTGTGATTCTGCGTAGTTCTGATCTCATGAAATTGTAATTTTGCCATCTTCGCTTTGCTGCACTAAGACTCCAAATTGCAGTGTGTATCACCCAGCCTCCATGCATTGCATAGGATCGAGATAGAGATTTCAATGACGGGCGATTAAAAATTTGTCATGGCAATCTTCACAGAAACCCATCTAGTCTTGGGCTGTTCCTGTAGTTGATGTAATAGTACTTCTGTTCCAGACCCGTTAGACATGAATGAATATCAGTCTCTACATCCTTGGCACAAAACACACATAACTCTTAGAGATGACACCTCTCTTAAACAGAGTTGTTTAAGTGGACAAGATTCCATTACACATTCTCCATATGAAGTTGACTTTTTGGTTGCATTTGTAGAGACTAGAGTGAATTCCAAAAGGAGCGAAGGGTAGCATTGGCTGACATGTTGAGCTAGACATGATAAGTGGTCAGGGTTGATAACCATCGGTCTTGCCAACAGTCCGCCTACGGGCAAAACTATTTCCACACCCAAATCTACAACATGCTTGGGTGACAATTTTTGGTTGGATATCAACACTTGTACCTGGGACCACCATTTGTAATTTAATGAAAAACTTGATTTTGGTGCACCAATCACAAGTTGTCACTTAAGTATGTTTGGATTTTGGCACGTAAATGGATGTCTATGGAGTTTTCCATCTTGACAAACTTGCATGCCATCCCCATTGCCAATACCCTAACGTGTTCCCACAATAAATCAATAATAACATGTCTTGCCTATGCAATACTATGCAAAGTGTAAGATGATTGGGTGGGCATTGGGGCTTCTAGGAATGATATGTAAGAAAAAAAGCTTAGCCTTCAGTACTTGGAATTATAATGATTGTGGATTGTGGATTAGAAGCCAACCTTGCTTGGCTAACAAAGCTAGATTGCCATACTCCAGCTCTCTAAAACCCATTCATGAAGATGAAGGTGAATTTGGATATTGAAGGGGTAGAAAATAAATATCTTGAAACTGAATTAAGGGGCTTCCTTGGGTGAGAATATAATTTTGGGGTCTTTTTGTACGAGAGGCCATGGGAGGCTTTAGGCGTAAGCCTAGTGCCAGCCCTGCTACAAGCTACAGCATACAAATTTGTAAACCAAAATGTTCAACCTCTAGATTTCAAATGGAAGGGCAACCTAAAAGATACATAAGAATATTAAACTGACAAAAAAAATGCTGAAAAAAGTCCAGTAAAGATCAAAATTGCCAGATTTTATTGCTCAATAGTGGGAAAAATGCTACATTCTTTGAGTACATACAGGCGTGCGGAAACATAGTGTCACTCCATAATAGTTAGAAGTTCCACAAGAAACTACATTTTCAAACTTCCTTCTGTACTTCCAGGAACACCTAAAAATATTAATTCAATACACAAGTTATTATATCCATTCGAAAAGCACTAAAATGACAGTATAACAAGTAAAAACCTGAAAAGAGTGTAGTAAAAAGAAAATTACATTCCCATTCAACTTAAAGCCTGTTTTGCCACAAAAGTGTTCTGGTTGGTAATAAATCTTTCCATCTCAGTGTTTGGGATGCTTGGATGAATAATACCGTTACTTGTTCTGTTTGATGAAATCATGTTTTTATCAAAAAACTTAGTCTGTTCAAAAATGCATGTTTCACTGTAATACAGATACAGTATATGTCACATCCTTGTAGTAAGTAGTAATTGAATTTTCGCAATGATTTATAACAAAACAGACTACCACAAAGCTACAAGAGCAAATTGTAATGAAAATATAAAGTTGGCCAACCACAAAAGGGATATCTAATAGGTGCGAATCATTGAATCAGTAACAATTAATTTCCTGTAAACCTGTTTACAATCAACATACTACAAATTATAGTCTGAAACAACCAACATAGACCATGAGATTAATAAACTTATACTCTGCTTGCATATTCATCTTGTAGATTCTAATACAAGAATGAAAATCCATATTTGGATTTTCAACGTATGCGTTTCATGGCACTAGTTTGGGCACCCCAAGTCCCAGACATATTAGCAACTATTGCACTTAGAGAACTCGAAGTAGTTTTGACTAAGACTGCACTTGACATATTATTCTTGCAATATATTAAATGTTGGACAATATTGTTTCTAAGCAACCTGTTCATAAGTCAAAATTATATGAGCTATTATCCTTGTCTTATGTACTGTAATGTGTTTGTTTTGCAAAAGTTAGCACTAGTTACAATAAAAACAAACTTCTTTCTTATTTATATATATATATATATATATATTTTTTTTTTTGATAATTCGATAATTACAATGAGGATGAGGGATCCGAACACAAAGAAGTATCAATTGAACTTAACATTTAAAAGGAAGAGACATACTATGATATTATCGATCAACAAGTATCTAATAAGTTTGGGATTTACCAAAACAGAGAACTGGTCTAAATAGAGAGAAATCTAAAACCCATTAAAGCTTAAAATAACTTCTAATCTATATTCTTCTAAAAAAAATCTAATATATATAAATATCTTTTTTGTACTAATGAATTTTGCTCATAATGAGGACTACATGTCTAGCATGCCATCCAGAGCAATTTGTTCTTTTGCAGCTACACCTCCACCAACCATACAATAGAAGCTTCATCTGAGAAGATCTCAAGTGATAGTTAGTTCCTCAGTCGTTGGATTATGAGCATTTCAATGTTCATTGGGTCCTTTATATACAAATTTCCGTATAAAGAATTAGCGAGGCCTAATAACATTATTGTCATAGCATTTTGTGAGCCTAATTGGAAATCAACCGTCCTCTAATTAATGGCTACAGAAAAAGTAATATGTTTTGTTGAGTTTAGGAGATATTGATAACGATGGTAAATCACTATATTCTACCAAAAAAGACTAGTAAATACCTTGAAATAGAATTAAAAGACTTCCTTGGCGTTGTGGAAGAAAGCAGCAGAGCAAAGAATGGAAGCAATAAAGGCAAAAATTCCGAGACCAATCATCAAAGAGAAACCAGCTACCACTAAGTCTAGTACACACTGCACACATGAACTCATCATCATCATGTTTGGAATCAAAAACTCGGATCTCTCTCTCTCTCTCTCCCTGTCTGAGAGAATCCAAGACAAGGCAAGAGCGGCGAAAGGAAAAAAAAAAAAAAGATTAAGATTACTGTCTGTGTCTCATTGTTGGCCTTGTGGGCTGGGCCATGTTGTGGTGATTCCGGGCTCAGTAATCAGTAATCACTACACCATTTCAAGCCCAATTTTTACCTCACCCGGTACCATTCCTCTTCCTCTCCTCACATCACTGTTGGCCTTGTGGGCTGGGCTATATTTGGAGCATAACTTTTCGGCTCAGATGTCCAATTGAGATGATTAAGTTTGGCTGAAAAGTTAACTTAAAATGTTACAACTTTATAGTTTACCAAAAATCTGAATTTTGAAGTTAAATGGGCCAAAAACGTTGGTTAAGTGAAGCCTAAAAACTTGAGATTTTCTCTAAATGGAATTCAACTTATAATAGGATTCCTTGACTTATTTAAAGGGTCTTTAGGGCAAAATTAAAGGGAAAGCTGTCATAGAACGTACTTTAGGTTTTCTTTAAGTTTCTTTACCGATTTTAGAGTTTTATTTGTGTTATGGCTTACTAACCTTGCTAAGGCAAGGGGTGAAATCCAATAATTTATTAGTATGTTCTTAAAAATTATTTTATGGTTTTAATACTTATTTTATTATGTTTTTTTTTATTAATTTACTCATCTAGAAAAATGTTTAGTTCTATATAATTATTTGATTTATCATAGATTCCGGGCACGTTAAATGCTTAGTATTTCTTATGAACTAATTTACTAGTTTTGTTTTGCCTAAAATTAATCAATTTTATGAAACTACCTTAGACAATTAATTCTTGAGTTTTTATAGTTAAATCATCCGACTAAGATCATCATTCGTATGAATTTTAGTTGAGTTATAAAATAAATATTGTTAAAACTACCAGTAGATGTGTTGTGTGTGAATCCTTAAACCTTAGCGCCTTAATATATTGTTATTTTCTCTCAATATAAATTAACTTTACTAAACCATCAAAAATCTCTTCAATTAAACTTTATTATTTTAGTTTTATCCTCATCTCTTCACATCACTTGTTCAGCCCTAGGGTATTTTTTCCCTTTATATGCAACCCAAACACATAGTTCCGAACTTTATAAGGATCATGTGTAATATTTATTATGTGTTACAATGATTAAAAATCAACTAAATAGAAAGTTATTAAAAATATGAACCTATTTCTTGTTTGAATTGACAACTATTTATTTATTTATTTATTTATTTTTGGACTTTGTTTCAATTGTTGTAAAGCAACTAAATTTGAAAAATAATGTCATATTTCAAATCAAGTATTTCTTATATAAATCTTAGAAAAATGACATCAAAATTTCATTATAGTTAAATAATTAATGCACCACTTAAAATAAATAATTAATATAAATAAATAAATGTATTTATCCAGTTAATACTCATTTTAAGTACATAGAATAAATTCTATAATGTTGGTTATATATATATATATATATATATATTATATGTCACTAAAACAAGTTAGGAAATCTTAATGGTAAAGATTGATTTTAATGAATTCACATAAGTATAATTTTTATGGTTTTTGTTTCAAATTGTTGTCAAAGAAACTGAATGTGAGGAACAATGACATATTCTAAATCTATTATTATTATTATTATTATTATTATTATTATTATTAGGGTAAACTGCAAATTATACCCCTAAATTTGGGGGTGACTGGATTTTACACCCTGAAATTTCGAAAGTTAGATTTTAACCCTTGAAGTTTGGTAATGTTTGGATTTCACACCCTAACGTTTCAGAATTTGGATTTTACCCTCTATATTTTAGAAGTTTTTGGATTTACACCCTAAAGTTTTGGGGTATTTGGATTTTACACCCTAAAGTTTCAAAATTTTGGGGTGTAAAATCCATACAACCTAAACTTTACGGGGTAAAATCCAAGTTTCAAAACTTTAGGGTGTAAAATCCAAACACCCCAAATTTCAGTGGGTAAAATTCAAATTCTAAAACTTTAGGGTGTAAAATCAAATCACCCCCAAACTTTAGTAGTGTAAATTGCAATTTACCCTTATTATTATTATATTCCAAAAAATAGTTTCTTATATAAGTTATATAAAAATAATCATATAAATTTTTTTATATAAATAATTAATACACAATTATAGATAGTTAAATATGCATTTACTCTATTGATTATTTCAATAAACTAATATTTTGATATAAATGAAAACTTTTTTTTTTTCTTGAGATTCAAGCCTAAATAAATAAATAAAAATCAAAGAATGCACTACATTACAATTACATGAAAACTTGCTGACATCTTTCTAAAAACTCAGTATTGTGGATGATGAACCCAATTAATTCAACGATTCTGGTGAGGCTATCCCTCCCAGGTTCCCACTTGAAGGTGGTTATTATCTCTAACTTGTAGGATACATGTCACTAAGAATGAGTGAGAAATTAGCAAGGATGGAGACAATATTTTTCACTACTTTTTCACAATTCTTGACATGAACAATTGTGATTAGAATATCATTTTTATCTGAATTCAACACTTACATTAATTTTATTATGAACTAATCCCTACAGATCATGTCGACCATTATTAATAATTATGAAAACCATTGACTCTCGGGTTAGAGGTGAGAAATAGCACCATCTGCCCTTTACCAAAGGACAGCTTTGCTCCCAATCCAAATACGTTCACTTCTTACTATTCACAACGTTATTTTCATCAGGAGTAAGTTTATTGCCTATCAAATATATGGGATCCACAAACACAAATGATAAGAAAATTTTGTAAGGAATATTGGTTCGTTTTGAATAATTTTACAACCACTAAAATTATAAATTGATAATTCCTGAGTTTCTTTTACTCCAAAGTAAAAAAAGGCTATATTGTGAATTGATATTTCTCCGAAGACAGGAACTGTGAGCCCAGAAAAACATAACAATTTAGACCAGGTTTACAAAATTGTTATAGCTTATAGCTTTTCCAAATGTATCATATGTTTAGCCAGTAATGCATTTCAAGGTAAATTCTGTCTTGATCCTTTGAGGTTCTGTTGTCATTACCACGGAAAAAATTAGCCTCCATCGAGGAAAGCAACATCACTAGTACCACACCATATCCCTTTCCAAAGTGAGCTAACTTAGGCAACCACCTTATCTTGTTGGATTCCCTCTTCAGGCCCCCCGAGGCAAATTAGTGTGAAGGAATTGAATTGAACATCAGCACCATTGTATCAGTAAATTGGGATTTTAGGTAACCTTTGTATAATTGATAAATCCTATAAGGGTTTGTTTGAGAGTTCATAAAAGAATGGAATGGAATTGAAAGAGTAAATTTATAAAGGACTAGAATGAGTGCAGCATTTTAAGAGCTGGATAGGTGTATAAGTCCATCCCCCAAACTAAAAGTTCATTGGGCTGAGACCTGAAAGATAAAATATTGAAATATATCGTCACTAACTCGCTATAATAAGTCACTGATTAAGAAATAAAAACTTATTTGGGAATGCAGAAATCACCTGACGTGGGCATTGGTGGTCTCCTTGGGATGGGCTCTATTTCCTTGATGTCAACTACAACTGCGGAAGAAGTCAGAAAACTCTTGGCTACAGATGCTGCATGCTCCAAACAACATCTAACTACCTGCTCCAATGTTTGATCAAGGAGATAATTTTATCAGCTATAACTTCTCCTACATATTGGTTAGGTCAAAGACTAAATTTTCTGGCTTAGAAGTTAAAACTGAAATCCTAATTATATATGTTCTTGATTGAGATCTTAATCTAATTTCATTGAAATATATTCATTTGTAATGTTTTCTGCATGACAGTTAGATAACATCTCTCCAGATCATCTGGTAGCTTTCTCATGGGGTGAAATATATTGGCACATGGTATGCCCAACACTTAAATGTCCAGGTAATTAGGCCAGTGATATGTGCATCTTCTAATATATCTGTTCTTATTTTTTATTTTTAAGTTTACATATGCATCCAGTGGGTTTTGAACCCACAACCTTACCCTCCACCCTTTCTTATAGGGAGAGGAGGTACCATCTGAGCTGCAGCTCATTAGTGATAAAACCATTCAGTTGATGATACCTTTGATGGATCCATAATTCCTGCCTTCATCAAATCCTCATAACAGTCTCTTGCAGCATTGTATCCATAGTTAATATTATCATTAGAAAGAACCTGCAAACATTATTTAACAGGGCAGTTTATGGATTGTATATCTATAACAAACAGCATAATTTGGTTTTTTTTTTTTTTTTAATTAATCTCAATTTACTTAAAAAAGAAAATAAGGCTTATTGTGTGGAGACCTTTTCTATAACCACATTGCCATTTACACCTGCATTTTTGGCAATCAGTCTTGCAGGATAATGCAAAGCTCTTCGGAAGATCTCAGCTCCAATCTGCAAAGCACTTCTATTTCTAACTTCACAATCTTTTTATGTACAGTCAAAGGAAACTAATTGATCACTACAACACCATGTGGATATGTAACATATGAGATACACTTGATTTAGAAATTTGGAAATGAACTTAAGTGGACTTCAAATATTAAGGCCACTGATTGTGATATGTAATCTGGAAGGAAAAGACAGAGATGTACCTTCTGTTCTTCATTGTCCAAGAGTTGTTTGATGCCATCTACCTTTGTAGATAGCCTCAAAAGGCAACATCCCCCACCAACTACAACACCTTCCTCAATTGCTGACTGTAACATTCCAAGTTAGTAGGCTACTTCACTGATTCACTTACCAGCTTCTAATGAGATAAAAAAGAGATTTGCTACCTTGGTTGCATTCAAAGCATCTTCAATCCTGAGTTGTTTATCCTTCAATTCAACTTGTGTTTGCGCTCCTACCTAGGATTAAATTGATAAAACTCAGTCTGTCAGTTTGACAGTGAGCTACAGCCTCCAGACACGGGCTGTAAACATAACTTTGATTACCTGAAGAATGGCAATTCCCCCTGATAACCTAGCTATTCTTTCATTCAGTATCTTCTTTTGAAAATTTTCTTCAGTATTCTGCAAAACAAGAAACCATCCCATTGGTATTCTTGGGAATGCTAACAATACATAAATTCTTTCTACAACTCAGCAGTGCACCAGCGTTAAAGCGTGCTTATTTACTCTTGCAGTTAACATTAAATATGGAACTTCAAAGCAGACAATACACCAATGCAGCTAGAGATGTTAGTTACACCTCAACAAGCCCCTGGATTTGAGAAATCCGCTTTTCTACCGCTTCACAAGTGCTCCCATCTGTGACTAGTAACGTAGAACCCTTGGTTATCAAAACCTTGGTAGCACAGCCCAACACCTCCTTGCCAGCCTTCTCAAGTGTCAAACCCATCTCATCTCTGATTACAGTACCTGCAAAAATTATCAAGATCCAAGAATGCAAGAGCATGAAGAACTGAAAAGTCAAAATGTGAAAGGGATGAAAGAACAACTCAACTAATTAAGTCTTAACACAAACTACGTAAGTTTGGTTACATGAATTTCCTATCACTAAATCCCATTTAACCTAATATCCATTTTTCAAAAGAATTTGTGCTTACTAGATGTGGCTAACTTTGCCTTGACCTACAACCATCCCCCCATTTTTTTGGGCAAGGGATCCACTATGTAAATATATTCAAGATGGGCTAAGGAGAAACATAAGAAATGAAATTTTAATATTTAAATTTAAATGAAATTGTATTTATTTAGTTTTATATAAAGGATCTTAGAATATCAAACAACAATCAATTGCAGACCTATATTGATTCAGTGTATTGTTTGTTAGTAGTACTAGTAGTAATGGTGTTACTATTGCTACTAATACTACTCTTTGTTACTATTATCACTGAGATATAGCCCAAAGGATGTGTTTTTATTGTTCACCTCAAAAAGCTACTGAAAACAGCATGTTAATATTTGGTGTTTCAACAACCCTAAGTGCATAGGCATAGAATTTGGGTTACTAGAATACCCAATAAAGTTAAAGTTGCTTCTTTCTTTTTCCTCATCCAATGAAAGGAAATATATATTTGTAGCTGTTGTAATTGACATATAAGCACTATCAAAATCGATGCTATAATATCTAAGTTCTGGTGTTTAATCCACTACCTCCAGTCAAGATGGCGATGTCATCTAAGTAGTGGCTCTTGCGCTCACCAAAGGCAGGAGCCTTAATAGCAGCTGCCTTCAGCACACCCCTGAGTTTATTTCTAATTACTGGAGCCAGAGCTTCCTGCTCAATGCCCTCTGCAACTATCACAATTGGATGCTTCTCTTCAACTGCACTGTCCAATATTTTAAATATCTCCTTTGGGTTTGTGATTTTTTTGTCGACCAAAAGTAACTGCAAACAAAGAATTTCACACCTTCTAATCACTTCATGGGAGAACATGCCAGACTATGTAAATTGTCCAATTCCTACCTTGCAATTGTGAAACTCCACTGTCATCTTTTGTCGATCAGTTACAAAGTAAGGAGACAAATATCCACGATCAAATTGCATTCCTTCTACAACTTGAAGACTGTTCTCGGTACTTTTTCCTTTTTCAATTGTCACTACACCCTTCTTCCCCACTTGATGAAGAGCATCAGCTATCATGTTTCCCACCGCATGATCATTTCCCGCACTAACAGCAGCAACATCTGCAAGCTCATTATCTTCAACCTGCATACATATGAAATGTATTGCAGTTTAATTCAACTAAAATGAGAAAATACTTTCTGGAGAAACTAAAATAAGAAAAATATCTTGTTTACCTCTCTGGACATTAATTTCAGTTCAGAAACAAGGGCCTTTGCAGTCTTCTCAATCCCACAAGCAATTTGGACAGGATTCATACCAGCAGCAATAACCTAGGAAAGGTTCAATGATTAAAACAAAATATGGACAGAGTTTGACATAACTCCCTAATCCATTCAAAGTGGAGGTACCTTTATATATATATGTGTGTGTGTGTGTGTGTGTGTTGCCAAAAGAAGTGCCTTTAATATAGAGAAAGCTGTAAGAGATACTAACTCCAAATAAGCAATTTCATGAGGCAATTGAGCCCGCCTTCTGTATAATTTTTTATGACACAACCTAACCTAGATGGTAAGGCCTTATTGGTGTAGAACCTGCTCAAAACTAGTTGTCTTCTTAACTCACAAATTATCTTTAGCCTAATTGAGAAGTGCACTTTCTCAATGTTAAAAAGCCCTGCCATTTGTTGTCTAGTGTTTTTAGAAAGCTTGCCTTCCAGGCGTTTCCTTGTTTAGAAAGCACTTCATTATATTTCAATGGTAGAATATGCAGTGGTCCTTAACCCATCAAATGAAAAACTTCTTTTGTTGTAGTAATAAACAGGCTACTCATGTACAGGACCCAATTCATACCTTCAAACCCTCGGCAATTAGACCCTGAGCAAGAATGATTGATGTAGTGGAACCATCACCAGCAAGGTCATTTGTTCTGGCACCAGCTTGTCTCACCAGTTTAACTCCAACATTCTCCAAAGGGTCCTCCAATTCAATCTAAATAAAACAATTTAGAACCAGTTAAGGGGAAAGGATAAGAAAAGTCATGATTTAAATATTAGATTTTTTTTTGTTAATGATGTAATTTGAATAATTAGAACTTTCCCTTTGCTAATGATGTTACTCCACCATTGTGTCAGAGAAAAATGATTTGAAGTAAAATAATAGCAAGAATTAAGGGGGATGAGGGAATGAAATGAAGTTACTTTCTATAGAGATTTCTTTTAAAGTCTTTGAAAAACCCTTAAAAAATAAAATTGTATATTAAATTATGGCCATAATGCCATTTTTGATATAGATGAAATGCTATAAGCTAGCCATGATATAAGTGAATAACTTGAAAGTCAACTCACATATTTATATATACAAAATAAGCTCAAAATGAAATTGTCAATTTGATATGCATGCATAATGTAAGAGATGAAAAGGTATCAAATAAAATTAAAAAATGTTGTTGCAACGAGGCCAGTAGATAATGAAAGATGAAGAAAATCCCCAGCAAATTGTGATAAAGATATAAAAGACGCATATGTCCTGGTATAAGTCATTTCTCTCTTACCGCACACTTGCACCTCACCATGAAAGACATCTGCTTTTCCTCTTATATGTTGTTCTTGCTTACAAAGTACAATCGTACTTGCATACATGATATACACAAAAAATAGTAATAGTTGTTCTATATACTGCAGCCAATTGATTTATCTTTCTATCACTTAATTGTTTCAGGTCTGGATAATATATAAGCGGGGAACCCTTTCTCATGCTGAAACCTTGGCTCCCGCAATTGTACAAGCATTTGAAACATAGCTTCAATGGTATTGTACTTAAATGCATAATCTCAAACCAAAACTACAAGTCTTGCAATCCTGGTAAACTTCTAGGACTAGGAAGACAAATAATTAATAATCAACTCTGTATGAAAATTTGAACTAATAGTAATTTAAATTTCTAGCCACCTATGCCATAATTGTCAACTTAAAATGTGTAACCAAATAATGAAATGGACAAGATAAAGAAGAATGTGAAAAGGGTAATGGACAAATGGGTACGTGTGCAATACCTCTTTGAGAACAGTTTCACCATCATTTACAATTTTTGGAGGTCCATACTTGTTCTGCAATACCACATTCCTCCCCTTTGGACCCAAAGTCACCCCAACAAGTTCAGCCACCGTGTCCACCCCCGCCTGCATCACCAAAGTCCAAACCAGACATTCAAATCAAGCCCTGCAAAATACAAATGTGGGTGTTGAAGAACTTGTGCCATGGACTGTTACCTGAAGCTTCTTTGTGGTTGAACCATCTTGGTTAAAGTGAAGCTCTTTGGCCATGGCTTTTGGGTTTAACATGGAAGGTGAGGAAGGTCTTTTGGGCAGTATTGGGTTGGCAAAATAAAGAACAGAGATATGGGTTGCAGAAGATGCCATGACCTGCTGGTTCGGTTTGGTGTGCTGGTTAAAGTAAAAAATATCTTGATAAATTGTTTGGAGGATAAGAGATTACGAGAGAGAGAGAGAGAGGATGGTTCTAACTTCTAACGAAAAAAAAAAAAAAATCTTAGTACATGTTTTGGCGCTATTCCAAGACCAACATGTATATAAGTCTAATAGAACATTACGGTTGTCTATGAAAGAGCTAATCGCAGTGGAATGCGTTCAACCTACTATTTGGACGACCCCAACCAACCTGTCGTTTTGGGTTGTTTTTTCGTTGGTGTGTTTGATTAGGACGTGAATTTTTTGTGAAGCTTAGGCTGTATCAAATCCGGATTGGCAAAAAGTAGATGATTTTAGATTGTTTAGTTGATTTATTTTGAGATTTTGAGATTTTGTTTAATATATGTATGATATATATAAGTTTGAATATTCGAAGGAAAACTCTCTTTTTTATTGGGCAACATGGTTTGATGATCCAACCCAACATGAATCCTACATATCATTTTTGTGTTTGTTTTTAAAGCCATCATAGGTTGGGTCGGGTGGACAATTTCTCAACCTGACAATATTGAGTTAGGTTGAAAAATACCTCAAATGCAGCTCCGACCCAACCCATGCACTTCCCCACCATATCATAATTTCTTAGATGCTTTGTTTTTGGTCTATCAACCACATCAAGGCAATGTTGAACATTAAGGCCTTGTCAGCATATCGTCAATAAGGCTGTCCACGGGACGGGTTAGATTGGGTTTAGGCCTGACTTGTACTTGGCCAGACTGGGTTAGGTGATTGAAAGTTTGACTCGTACTCAACCGAATATAAGGGTCAAATCTAGCGATTCGGATCGTCAATTGAATAGGTCAGGCTCGTCGGTTAGGCGGGTTTGGGCTTCAAATTGGGCCACTTTTGTGGATTTGCATGGATTTTTTTAATTCTATTTTTTACAGGCCTTTTTGGCCCAAATTAACGGCTTACCAAGACATAAAGATTTATAAATTTTTGAACCTTGTATATGAGAGTATCTATATATTAGAGGGGCCTCTTTTTACATCATTTATTTCAAATTGGGCCTTCAAGCTCAGCTTGTATTAAGCCACTATACAATTTTGAATCTTTTGGACCTCCAAGCCATATCAGTCCAAATTTAATGTTTCCTAGTTCCCACATATTAACAAATAATGACAAAATACACACAAAATAGCATGTAAAAACCTAGGCAAAATATCAAACAAATAAAAACACACATAATAGCACTTTTTAACCACTTGTTAAGCAACCACACAATACAAGTAAGAAATATTTTCAAAATGCCTATGCCTTAGGAGTTAGAACCTGGGCAGTACCTTAAAAAGCTAGAAACAAATCAAGAAAACTCAATTGTCATAGGCATATGAAAGCCCATCTCAATCTATTAAACCTACCAACCATTTCACACGGCAAGTAACAAATTCTAGCAAATATATCACAATCACATAGCAAGTATGGCAACAACTAATAAGAAGAGCATACTGTAAGGCAGAAAACTACCAAGGCAGTAGGCTAGTTACAATATTCTCAACAGTATATATAATTAGTTACAATTATGAAATACCTAAGTATTCCAAAAAATAGCTTTTTCTAAAGCATTAAAGAACAACTACTGTTTCTCAAAAAAAAAAAAAAAAAAAAAAAACTACTATTACTCTATTATCTATAGTTAAGTTCATAACTTATAGAGAAGCAAAGACGGACACAGGAATTCAAGTTAGGAGGGGCAGAGTATAAGCAAAAATAAATGTGGGCAAGTCCAAATTTTATTTTATTTTTTTTAAATTTTTGTGACATTTTAATTATAAGGGAAATTACAGTAAACCTATGGTTTTAAAAATCAGTACAGTCAAAGAACTGCAAAACGGATTGGTTATCAATTTTATGGTCTGACCACGATTGAACCGATGACATCATAAATAATTTAATTAAGAAGTTTTTTCATATACTAATAAACTAATAGTAATAAATATGTATGCTTGAAAAATATATAGCATCTTTTTAAAGAATTTATGTAATTTTTTAGCATTTTACCTCTTATATTTGCAAAATAAAAATATCAAAATGTAACAAAGAGGATATTATATCTAGAAAAAAAATTTCTAAAAAAAAAATAGAAAAATAAAATAACAAATCCACATTTTATATATAGTTAGTTTATAGCTGATATTAATAATAACGTAATAATAAATTTGTACTAAAATGAATTATTATTTAATATTTTAAAATTATATATTAAATATTATTGTACATTTCTTATATATTATATTATATTATATTATATTATATTTTATATATATATATATATATATATTGATAGTGTCCTGAAAATTACCCAACTCCATGCTCGTCCGTAGGGGTCGTCCAAGGAAGAGGGAAAATGACTTGACCCAGGAATCTCGTCCATGTCAGGGTCGTCCGTCCAGGAAGCCCCTTGGACGGCTCACGCTGACTTGGGACATCATCAGTACACCGTCCCTGGACGAGGCTTATACACTCGTCTCAGGACATGCAGTACCAAAGACTACCACGAAATCGCTTCCAGTGACCGTTGCGGAACATACGGCCTAATAAAATAACCTTCACAGCAGTTATGGAGGTTATTTCCGAACCTTCCGACATCCTCCAATTTAGGAGAAGTTATTTAATGAATAACTGCCCATGGCGTACACTATATAAAAACAACGATCGCCAAACAAAAGAGGTACGAGACATTTCTCCAAGTATTTGGTAATTCCAAAAGTTAAGGTAGAAAATGACTTTACCATCGGAGGGTTTCTGACCGGTCCACCCCGGTCACCTTTGATAGTTTTGTTCATCTTCTCAGGTTTTCAAGCAGATCACCACTGTCGCCGTTGACATCCGAAGCATCCAGCCTACTAATTTTGTTGTGCATCATCAGTTGGCGCCGTCTGTGGGAACTCGTAAGTTTGGATTAACTATTTTCGTCCAAGAAAAGGCTGTATGGTTCGGACAAGATCAAGAGCTACCAGCCCAGGCCACCAAGAAAGTAGAGATGCCTCCAGCAATCCTAACCGCGATCGACAGTCAGCGCCAGTTGCTCAGCAGCCTGCCATCCAACACATACAATCCATGGCAGCCGCCATGGCAGAGTTAACTCGTCAGAACCAAGAGTTGACTAGGGAGATTCACTTACGGAGGCAGCGTCAAGAGAGGTTCGAGGAAGGACAAGCCTAGAGCCAAGAGGTTAGAGAAAACGCCGACCCCGAAAGCCAATCGAGGGGTACCGTTTCAAGAAGGGTGCCGCACTTGGAGAGGGAAATGGACCAAATGCGTAAAGCCATGGATGAAATGAGGGAGAACATGAAGAGGACGAATCCCGTGGAGGACTTAGTTCACCGAACGGACTCCCCTTTCTCAGCCTCCATCAACAGCCACCCTTTGCTTGCCAAGTTCAAGATGCCTTCCTTAGACTCATATGACGGAACGCGTGATCCATGCGATCACATTGCAACCTTCAAAACCACAATGCATCTCCAGGGAGTTCCAGACGAGATCATGTGTAGGGCTTTCCCTACCACACTTAAAGGACCGGCACGAGTATGGTTCAGTAAAATACCTCCAAATTCTGTAAGTTCGTTTGAAGAGTTGAGTAAACTGTTCGTCAACAATTTTATTGGAGGACAAAGGCATAAGCGTTCCTCGTCCAGTTTGTTAACAATTGAGCAAGGGGAAAATGAGAGCTTGTGCTCCTTCATTACCCGTTTCAACAGAGAAGCCCTCACTGTAGACGAGATGGATGACAAACTGCTACTGGCAGCCTTCCACAACGGGGTCAATTCTGACTTGTTCATCCACAAGCTCTATGAGCAAGAGCCTCAGACCATGGCTGAGCTCGTCCATTCAGCCCAAAATTTCATGAATGCAGAAGATGCGATCATAGCTAAGAAGAGGAAGAGAGCCGAAAGAAGGGAAGGAGACAACTCCCGTCACTAGGAGCAGGCTCCCCGTCCAAAGAAGGCCCGCACTGGAGAGAAAAGGGATCAAGATAATAGAAGGCCAGTTTCATCTTCCGGAAGAAGCCAGCACTACACGCCTCTGAATGTCTCGCTTGACCAAGTGCTTATGCAGATCAAGGACGATCCGTCCCTGAAATGGCCAGAGAAGATGAAAGGAGATCCCAACAAGCGCAACAGGAATAAGTATTGCCGTTTTCACAGAGACCACGGGCATGACACGGACGAGTGTTTCGACTTGAAGCAGCAGATAGAAAACCTCATCAGGCAGGGAAAACTGAGGAACTTCCTTGGACGAGATCAGAAGGATGAAAAGTTGAAGGGAAAGCTGGAAGAGGCGCCCAGACCTCCATTGGGAGAAATAAGGGTGATCATAGGAGGAAGCTCAACAGGACAAACTTCCAGGTCGCGGAAGACCTACCTAAAGGTAGTACAGAACGTTCAACTCTCAGGACGACCTGTCAGGACGAGGGAGGCTGAACAATCTATCGCCTTCACAGACGAGGACACTGCGAGACTTCACCACCCCCATGACGACGCCATCGTCATTACCCTGCTTATCGCAGATTATACAACCAGAAGGGTACTAGTTGACAACGGCAGTTCGGCGGACATCCTGTATTACCCCGCCTTCCAACAAATGAACCTCGGACGAGACTCACTCCGCCCAGTGAACTCACCCTTAGTAGGGTTTGGAGGAATGAAGATGCAACCAATGGGGATAGTTACGCTGCCTGTTGTAGTAGGGACACATCCGCAGCAGATAGCCAAAGAAATAAATTTCCTTGTGGTGGACTGTTCGTCATCGTATAATGCTATCATTGGAAGACCTACCCTGAACAGGTGGAAGGCAGTGACGTCCACTTACCACTTGTCAGTCAAGTTCCCTACAGAACACGGGGTGGGACAAGTGCAAGGAGATCAGCTAGCAGCGAGAGAATGCTACTTAGCCATGTTAACCATGGATGAGGCAGCACATACAATGAACATAGAGGAAAGAAGGGTTGTTGCAGAGCCTACCGAAATATTAGAGAACGTTCTTTTGGACGAGAGTGATCCCAAAAAGTTTACTAGAGTAGGAACAAGCATGAAGAATGAAACAAAGCAAGACCTCGTCCGCTTCTTGCAGAGGAGTGTTGATGTATTTGCATGGAGTCACGGGGACATGCCGGGAATCGATCCGAGTGTCATCACACATCGGCTGAATGTATGCCCGTCTTACAAGCCCGTCCGTCAGAAAAAGAGAATTTTTGCGCCAGAACGGGATAAGGCTATTAAAGAGGAAGTTCTCAAATTGAAGGCGGCGCAATGTATTCGGGAGGTCTATTACCCGGAGTGGCTAGCCAATGTGGTGATGGTTAGGAAGGCAAACGGCAAGTGGAGAATGTGTGTAGACTTCACTGATCTGAATAAAGCTTGCCCCAAAGACAGCTACCCCTTGCCACGCATCGATCAGTTGGTGGATTCAACAGCTGGACATCGACTGTTAAGCTTCATGGACGCTTTCTCGGGCTATAACCAAATACAGATGGACGAGGCAGACCAGGAAAAGACATCCTTTGTAACGAGCCAAGGATTGTTTTGTTATAAGGTGATGCCCTTCGGTTTGAAGAACGCAGGGGCAACTTACCAAAGGCTGGTTAATCAGATGTTTCAACTGCAAATAGGACGAAATGTGGAGGTTTATGTAGACGATATGCTAGTGAAGAGTTTGGACGAGGAGAACCACTTGAATGATCTCCAAGAGACCTTTGACACGCTTAGGCGGTATAATATGAAGCTAAATCCCAGCAAGTGCGCATTCGGAGTATCCTCGGGAAAATTTCTCAGATTCATGGTTTCGCATAGAGGGATCGAAGCGAACCCCGACAAGATCCAGGCCATCATTGACATGAAGCCGCCAGGAAACATCAAAGAAGTCCAAGCACTCACTGGACGAGTTGCTGCGCTCAACAGGTTTGTCTCCAAAGCAACTGACAAGTGTTTACCGTTTTTCAGGGTTCTTAAAAAAGCCTTTGAGTGGACGGACGAATGTCAGAGGGCTTTCCAAGACCTCAAAAGCTACCTGACCACAACTCCGCTGCTAAGTCCGTCCGTACCTGGCGAAGAGCTATACTTGTATCTGGCGGTGTCCCCGCATGCAGTAAGCTCGACGTTGATTAGAGAAGAAGGAAAGGTACAAAAGCCAGTCTACTATACAAGCCGAGCTTTGAGAGGAGCAGAAGGACGATATCCTATGATGGAAAAACTGGCCTTTGCTCTGATTACGGCCTTGAGGAAGTTGAGACACTATTTTCAAGCACATATCATCAATGTCTTGACAGACCATCCATTGAAGAAGGCAATGAACAGGTTGGAAGCTGCAGGGCGACTAGTCCAATGGGCTATTGAACTTGGGGAATTTGATATCAGGTACTTGCCAAGGAGTGCGATCAAAGCACAGGTATTAGCAGATTTTATTGTGGAATTTACTCCAAGCATTGAAGCTTTGGACGAGACAAGCAATGCTTGAAGATGGCTTATTCATGTGGATGGATCCTCCACATTACACACAGGTGGGATAGGAGTCATTTTGAAATCCCCGGAAGGAGATGAATTGGAGTACAACGTCCGCCTGCAGTATGCAGCAACCAACAATGAAGTAGAATACGAGGCTCTTCTGAAGGGACTGGAGCTGGCGAAGTCTTTGGGAGCAGAATCATTGCTCGTCCATGGAGATTCTCAGCTGGTCATAGGTCAAGTGAATGGAATGTACGAGGCAAAAGAAGAACGCATGAAGAGATATCTTAATAAAGTACGACGCCTTGTGAAAAAATTTAAGGAGGCTTGCTTCATTCAGATACCTAGGGAAGAAAACATGAAAGCAAATGCGTTGGCGAAAGAAGCCTCGGCAAGCGGACAAGTGGATGAGTTTGACAAAGTACAATACATGCCCAGCATAGATTTGCCGAAAATACAGCAGATTGAAGGTGAAGACAATTGGATGACGCCGATATTGGCCTACCTAAAAGATGGAAGGTTACCGGAGGAGAAAGACGAGGCCAGGAAACTAAGAATCAGGTCGGCCAGATACGCCCTCATAAATGATATGTTGTACAAAAGGGGTTTTTCCCAACCTTACCTGAGGTGCTTAGCTCCGGACAAAGAAAACTACGTATTGCGGGAAGTTCATGAAGGGTCCTGTGGAAACCACTCGGGGGCAAGAGCACTAGTACATAAAATCGTCCGTGCAGGGTACTATTGGCCAACTATGCAAGTAGACGCAAGAGCCTATGTCAAAGTATGTGACCAGTGTCAACGATTCAGCAACGTCCCCAAGCAACCCGCAGAGTACTTAACTCCTATGATGGCCCCTTGGCCCTTCGCGCAATGGGGACTCGACATTTTGGGTCCTTTTCCATTGGGAACCAGACAGATGAAGTTTTTAGTGCCACGTATTGACTACTTTACTAAGTGGATAGAAGCAGAACCACTAGCAAAGATCACACAGTAAAATGTTAAAAATTTCGTCTGGAAAAACATTTTATGCCGGTTTGGAGTACCCAAGGGTGCTAGTATCAGACAATGGACGGCATTTTGACAATGCACTATTTAGAGACTTTTGTGAACACTTCGGTATTCATAATCATTATTCCTCCCCCTCCCACCCATAAGCAAATGGCCAAGCAGAAGTAGCAAACCGATCCTTGTTGAAAATCATCAAGACTCGGCTTGACGGGGCAAAGGGTACATGGCCAGATGAACTACCAGGCATCCTTTGGGCTTACCGGACAACAGCGAGAACCCCTACAGGGGAAACTCCTTTCAAACTGGCTTACAGGAGTGAAGCAGTCATACCTGCGGAGGTGCACATGGCCACCCATAGAGTGATGAAGTATCAGGATGAGGACAACGGGGACCAGCTTCGTCTCAACCTTGATCTTTTAGATGAGGTAAGGATGAATGCGGAGCAGAGAACGACAAGGTATAAAAACCTAATGACCAAGCACTATGATGCCATGGTCAAACCCAGGCGCTTCAGCATCGGGGACCTCGTCCTAAAAAAGGTTTCTTTGGCCACCAAGAACCCTGCTCATGGAAAATTAGGACCGAATTGGGAAGGACCCTATAGGGTTATCAATTGTAAAAGGCAAGGATCCTACTATTTGGAAGCCCTAGACGGACGAAAGCTTGAACATCCATGGAATGTTGAACATTTGAGAAGATACTATCAATAAAAAGCGACCATGGACGAGCCGCGCCGCGGGACTTGGAAATAATTGTTAGTTTTTCAATGTTTTACCTACTAATGTTTCAAAATGTATATCTCTTGTGTGAAGACGTTTGTAATAAGGCACTAACTCTCAAGCGTGTGCCATTCCTATGGACGAATATTTACATTTTCTGAAAGCATATATGTGATGTATTTTTAAGTATATCTGAGTATGTGTGAAAATGAACTAAAGACGAGGATAATCCTTGGACGCAAGGATGTATCGTCCATGAGCTTTCCTTAAAATCAGGATAAAGCCAAGAAAATTCATCCAAACCAAGAGGCGAGCTGATGCATGTATCGTCCGTAAGCTTTCCTTAGAACAGGATAAAGCAAAAATGAGGTACGTTCTTCCAATCAGTAGACGAATTGATGCCACAATGTGTTAACCCAACCATGGACGAGGGATAACCCAACTCGACCATGGACGAGGAAATGCACAATCCAGAGTATATCAACTAAAACAGCCAAAGTTTGGACGAGTAAAGGAAAGTTAAATTTTTGACAAAAAATGGAAACTCGTCCATAGGCAAACTCTCGTCCAATAAAAAAAAAAAAAAGGCGAAGAAACAATATTGGGGTCAACACTCATAGACGAGTGGATAAAGTTTACCTTTTTTAGCTAAACGTGAACAAATCCTTATGAGGGATGAGCCAAAACATTATTGGAATACAAAACAAGTTCATCCATACAATGAGAATGAAAAATAAGTAAACATGCATTCATTGACAATAAAGGGAGGACGACTTGCGCCCAAAAAAAAAAAAAAACCTTAAAAAGTGAAAGTGAACATTGTTTAAACAGCCGTCCTAAAGCTGTGGACGAAGAAAATGTACTTATATTACATCCAAAGATCTTGAACAATAGATCAAATAAAAACAAGAATACAAAGAAAAGCTAAGTCTTCATAAGGGAGGATCAGCACTAGGGTCGTCTTGAGCAGGCTGAGTGGTGGCGTCGTCCTCGATATTCACGTCCTCAGAGCTCGTCTGAAGAAGAGAGCTTGAAGTAGCACCACCAAGGTTGAGCTTTATGGAGCTGAAGTCAAGGTTAGGGAAGTTCTCCATGGCATCAATCCTAAAATCCTCAAACCCAGCTGCATAGTTCGTGTCCAAAGAGTCAGTATACTCTTTAGACGCCTTGAACTCTGCAACTGCGTCCCCCCTAGCCTTCTCAAGAAGAGCACCCAGCTCGTCATTTCTCTTCTGGAGATGATCAAGACGAGTGTCCTTCTCTATGACATCAGTTTTAAGCTCCTCCATATGGTCTTGCAACTCCTTCACCTCGTCCTTCGCCTTACCAGCCACTTCAGCCCACCTCTTGCTCTCGTCTTTGACCTCCTGAACTCCTCTCCAGCAGAATCCTCGTCCTGTCCAGTTCAGTCGCTTGTCTGGACGCAACAATGAACTTGGACATTGCCTGCACAAAATTTGGTTTAGGCAAAACATAAGTATTGGAAAGACGAGACACACAAAAAGAAGGACGAGATAAAATTATATTTACCTTAAAAAGGTCGTGAACACCAGAGTGCTCAAAATCTCTCAAGGACATGTTGTAGCAGGCCGCCACGTCCTGATCAGTCACTACCCTTTCAAACCTCTCCCAAGCTAGGTCCTCGTCTCCAAGAAGGGTCAGAGGGACTTGACCAGAGGGTTGGGGTGAGACAGGCATTTGAATTGTGGACGGCACGTGCTTGGACGGAGGATTGTAGGGCTCGTCGTCGATGTCATGGACATGGACGGGAGTCTGTTGGACAAGAGGCGCAGAGCCAGGCTGGACGACCCCAGTCTTGGACGGTCCATGCTTGACCCTTTTCTCTTTGCGTCGACTTGGAAGTTTTCCTAAATCGATCCCCTTGGACAAAGCCTTTCTTTTGTCACCAGCTGATGGACAAGGTTGGGATTGAACCCCCTGCCCAG
This sequence comes from Lithocarpus polystachyus, assembly GCA_033629205.1. Lineage (NCBI taxonomy): Eukaryota > Viridiplantae > Streptophyta > Magnoliopsida > Fagales > Fagaceae > Lithocarpus > Lithocarpus polystachyus. The sequence goes on along the minus strand of CM066164.1, from coordinate 57,123,199 downwards.
CCACCTCGTCCACCACTTCCTTGCCTTTATTTTGGTTCATTGTAGCCATTCCTATAAAAGTGGATGAAGATAATGAATAAATAAAGTAAGGACGAGGATAAAAAAAGGGAGAGCACAAAAATAAACACTTACGTCTACGGACAGTACGTTCGTGAGCAATGGCTTCAACAGACGGCTCTGGACCTAGACCCCAAGCTGCAAGGCGTCGTAAGCTTACCAGAAAATAGAACGTCCTGTCAGTGTAAAGACGAGCCTTTTGAACTCGTTCAATGTAGAACTTGCTCAAGTGAGGTCGTCTAAAACCTGAAAGAGAAAAGAAAATGTTAGACGAAAACAAACAAGTCAAACATACATAACATCTTAGGACAGACGACCTCATACCTTCAGGACGAAGGTTGCCTAGTTCTCCTGTGTAGGGACCAAGTGGATCCCTATCAACTTCACTTGGCTTCCCAGCCCAGGGGCCAGAGACGAAGAAAAACTCCGTCTTCCAGTTCCTATCTGAGGTAACCAAGGACTGGATCAATCTGTAATCTGCCCCTCTAGCTGTGAATTGATGGAAGCTAGGGGATTGATTGATCTCAGAGGGCTTGTAGCAATAAAGGAACTCGTCCACAGTAAGAGGACGATCCCCCCCAAAGACCTCCCTCCATAAGACTTGCATAGAGACAATTAGTCTCCATGCATTGGGATTGAGTTGGCAGATGGCCAAACCTAACCTAGAAAGCAACTCCCTAGCAAAGGCGTTGAGAGGCAACCTTAAACCCCCCAAGAGGTAAGCCTCATAGATACCAACTCCAAAGTGGGGTTGGCAACACCATTCCCCACGGACGGGTAACCTAGGGTTTAAGTTTTCAGGGATTTGGTACCAAGTTTTCAGAGACTCTAACCTTTTATCATCTGTCCTAGACGGGATATTTAACGCATAACTATAGACGATCTCCTCGTCGTCCTGAACTGTAGACGAGGGAGCACTGGTGCCGGCCCTCGACCCAGACTCAGTTCTCGTCCTAAACTCCTCTTGGAGAACCTCCAGAGGAACCCCAGGGACCCCAGACGTGTACTCGTCTGAGGTATTCCCACCACTACTACTATCATTACTACCACTGCTACTGTCACTCGACCCACTAAAACTACTAGGATCATGAAACTCGTCTATAGCTTTTTCAACACTATTACTAGACTAGGAAAGGACAATTTCAGCCATTTTTGGAAACTTGAAACCTAAGGACAAGAGTAAAGGAAAGTACCTGGCTCTAAATGATGACTATGGACGCGGGAGACTTCTAGACGAGGTGCTAAGACGAGGAGTGTCAGGAAAGGAAATTTTCAGAAATGAGGGGGGTAGCTCAGGAATTCCACTATTTATAGGTGAAGACTTTAGTACCTGAAACGTCACAACCAACCATGAACTGACACGTGGCACACTCCTCAAAAAATGAGTCGACGTGAACCTCCACTACTAAGATCGTGACACGTGGCGGGTTTAAACGTGGGATATAAACATAAGCGTCCAAAGAACAACACCATGCTACGTCTTCCTAGACGACCCACGGACCGGGGGCAATTGATAGTATCCTGAAAATTACCCAACTTCATGCTCGTCCGTAGGGGTCGTCCAAGGAAGAGGGAAAATGACTTGACCCAGGAATCTCGTCCATGTCAGGGTCGTCCGTCCAGGAAGCCCCTTGGATGGCCCACGCTGACTTGGGACATCATCAGTACACTGTCCCTGGACGAGGCTTATACACTCGTCTCAGGACATGCAGTACCAAAGACTACCACGAAATCGCTTCCAGTGACCGTTGCAGAACATACGGCCTAATAAAATAACCTCCACAGCAGTTATGGAGGTTATTTCCGAACCTTCCGACATCCTCCAATTTAGGAGAAGTTATTTAATGAATAACTGCCCATGGCGTACACTATATAAGAACAACGATCGCCAAACAAAAGAGGTACGAGACATTTCTCCAAGTATTTGGTAATTCCAAAAGTCAAGGAAGAAACTGACTTTACCATCGGAGGGTTTCTGACCGGTCCACCCCGGTCACCTTTGATAGTTTTGTTCATCTTCTCAGGTTTTCAAGCAGATCACCACTGTCGCCGTTGACATCCGAAGCATCCAGCCTACTGATTTTGTTGTGCATCATCATATATATTACTATATATTTTGTTTAATTTTTAGTACTACGTAAGTCCTAAAAAAAACAAAAGAGTATCTCATGTAAGACTACAACATGGCTCTCTACAACTACAGAATGAATAACATAATAAAAAAAAATCTATTAATTACCGACCTACCCCACTTGACCACTTCTTTACCTTCTTATTATTTTCACCGGATATGTGAGTTGTTTAAAGTTCTAGTTTCTTTCTCCTTTAACTCCTCTTTCAAAAGTTTTGGATTTGCATCTGCTTCTTCTCATTTTTGTTAAAATCTTGCACTATGCAGCAAATTTGAGATTAAAGAAATTTGAAGTAGCTGAATTCTTTGCCTCTCTTTGCAAACATATTTATCACTCCATCTCTCGGTCTCTCTCTCTCTCTCTCTCTCTCTCTCTCTCTCTCTCTCTCTCTCTCTCTCTCTCTCTCGACTTTCTCCATCTCCCCCCCCCCCCCGGGAATTTGGTTTGTATAAGGCTATCCTTTCTATAAACATGAGTTGATTTATATTTAGAAAAGCAATATATATGTCCAAAACAGCTTCCAAAATATATCCAAAAGTCTACCTCCTATACAAAATGTGTCATTCCTCCTACAATACAAGGGGCAAAAAGATATTTATCAATAATATATAAGGACAAGAATAACAGTAAGGGCAATAACCAAAATCAATAGAAATAACAGTTAAGGCCTGAAACTAACCCTATCAGTGATCATCATCAACACTGATTGAGATACCTTTGCTTGAGCTAGAACTTTTGCTTGAACTGGAACCACCTACTACTGAGAAAAAGAAATAAAGGCAATAGATTAAATTTCATTTGAATATAGGACACATTTAATAATACTTAATAGAAAAAAAGTTTGAAAGTTCAACATATTACCTAAGTCATGAAATTCATCATCTAATGCCTCTACCCCTTCCTTTGATTTGCGAAAAGAAATTGGAACCAAGACTTGAAGCAAATTTTGAGCACAAACAAGATTTTGAACCATGAAAGGAGTGAGTGAACTCCAAAATTGATCAACTATGCGCCCTCCAATACTAAATGCTGACTCAGTAGCAACAGTAGAAACAGGTACAGCCAGCACATCCCTAGCCATTTTGAACAGCACTTGATGCCTATTTGAATTGGCTTTCTACTACCCCAATATCTCAAATTTTGCATCCCTTCTACCGTCACAATTTTCAATCATATATTTTTCAATCTCATTGCTACACCCTATAGACTACTCAACCTCCAACAAACACTCATATCTAGAATTAATTATCGCATATGGATTGGTACAACCAATTAAATCACCTTCTATGTGTGTCCTCTCCCTCCCACTTGGTACTTGGACATTTGGTGAATCAACACAAAAGTAATAATCATACAACTTGACCAAGGTACCCCTCACCAAATCAATCATCTCATCAGCCACTTCATCTCCATAAATTTCAAAAAAAGAAAACTTCAAAAACTTCATTTTCTTTCTTGGATCAAGAACCACAACCACATACAAAAGAAGATTAATTTTATCCCCTTTCCTCCAATACTTATCAAATTTATATTCCATTTTAGTTGCCGTGTTTTTCAAGAGGTGGTTTTGAGATTTAATTAAATGAGCAATATTATCTTGAATAATAAACATCTCATCAAAAAAGGTATTTGAAATAACATACAAAGAACCGAAGAACGTTTTTATTGCATTATAAAAAAGCTTTTAAAAAAACCCACAAATGTCCTATGATTTTGGAAATCAATACCACTAGGAGATCCCAAACCATCGTTATTTTCCTTATTCATAAAGTATGACAAATAATTGTCATCCTCAAACTCCAATATGAACACTTTCTCAAAATTTTTAGCAGTTTCCAATATGAGGTAGGTAGAGTTCCACCTAGTTGGTACATCTAGACAAATAAGAGATTTGGACTTAATACCTAATTTCTCCACAAAACTCCTTAAAATTTGATTTCTATTCAGTGAGGACTTCACATACCTTACAGCTTCACGCACCTTAGCAATGAATGCATCAATTTTTTCAAACCATCCCCCACAATCAGATTTAGAATATGTGCACAACATCTTATGCGTAAGAACTTATGTTCTAAAACAATCCCCGTCCAATCTTTAGTTACCGTTTGCAAAAACTTAATGGTGGCACCATTTGAGATAGCATTATCCACTGTCAAAGTGAATATGCCATCAATACCATACTCACGTAAACACATCTCAATCTTTCTACCTATAGTCTCCCCTTTATGGGCTTCACCTTGACAAAAATTTAGAATTCTTTTATGCAACTTTTAATCATCATCAATGAAATGACATGTGAGGGACATATAATTTAGATTTTGAATACTAGTCCATTGTCGACGCCTGACCTCGATCAGGGCGAAGAACCGCCACCTTGGGCCTTCGTTTACCTGCCATGGTGACGCTCCCGTGCGCGTGAGGGGCCCGTTGGAGGCCTTTCTCGAAAATGGTATTGCATGGTGTGCGCGTGTGTGGTGTATGGCACAGTTTGCGTGGGACTTCAAGTGCTCTCCCTCTCAGTGGAGGTAGGTCTACCTTTAGCATTATGGCAAGAATCTAGGCCAAATTTTAAGTAATTACCAAAGGTAAGTGGAGTCGCCACTAATCATTGGGTTTTTCCAAGGCTAAGAAAAAGGGCATTTTTCCTAATCTAATGTAGATGGTAAAAAATCTTGATTCTTGAGTCCGAAAGTTTAGTTATGTGTGGGGAAGATGTTAGGCACCCCACAACGCCTGTCCAAGGACAGTCTTTTGTTTTGATAAAACCTTAATTTTCAGAGATTGATAGTAAAAACATGATTTAGGCATTGGCTTTTGGGGCTTTGCATGCATGGGGGCTTTGAGGTTTGGCTTTTGAATGGGTGTGGTCCCTATCTATGCCTTCCTAGGGCATTCACGCAAAGTACCAGATTTCCACGGCAAAAATCCAGCAACGTGTCACCTTACTTTCGCGGCAAAAATTAGGCATCGCTTTGCCCTAGGTGACATGGACTATGACAATTACACCAAAAGGGGGCGAGCAGGTATATATATACATACATCATGCACAATGCTATTGCACAGAGCAGGAAAGTAAATGCCTACATCCTTAGAGCATGGCCCAAAATATAGGTGCAGATAAGTAAACAGGGGTCGCCATACTCTAGAGATGAGGACGAATGGTACACGGCATGATATACCTAATACAACCCATCTAAGAGAAAAAGGGAGGGGGAAGAAAGGGGTTTAAAAGAGTACATAACCAAATGGGAGAAGCTAGACTCCTAAATCTACTAAACATTGCCGCTTGGCTTATATCTATATGCTTGCATCCATGCCCTTTTTGCCTGCGCCTAGGAGACTATGCCCTAGCTCCAAGTGTCCTCATTCCATGTGTGTACATGCAAAGGCAAAGACAAAAAACCAGCAGACAAGAAATGGAAGTAAAAGATGCAAAGCATATGAAAAGGCATAAAGCGGATAAGCATGATAGGCATGGCAAGCAACGAAGTAAGAAAGAAAGCAAACATGCAGAAAGACAAAAAAGAAAGAAAGCAAACAAAAGGTAGTGTCCGCGAGGGACAAATGTAGGTTTGGATTGGATGTCCATAGCTTCATTATGTTGAAGCATGAACGACACACTAGCAGGCAAGACTCATGCATGGACATATGAGCAAGTGTGTAAAGATGCATAGGAAGCCAAAGGGTGGCACAAACAAGCATGGCAAGCAAAGCATCGCGTGGAGTGGAAAAAGGGAAGGGTACGCATAGAGCGACCGACATCATGGTGATGCATCCCAATTGGTTACATCCAAACAAGGCCTCATGGACATTGGATGTAACCACACAACCACCAAACCTATTAAGGGCATCAAGCGTGGCAAAGCCTAGAACAAGGGAGGCTAAGACGAGCATAAAGCATAGAAGCAAGCAAGCATAGACATGCAAATAAGAATGATCCAAACCCTTTGATGTGAGCCAAGGTGTATGGACAATGATAAAGACCATAGGGTCTAGATCGGGTCCAAACCGATAGGCCAAAGCACAAGAAAGAAAGACAAAGTGACAAAAGGTAACAATAGCACATGGCATGACAAACATAGCCTAGGTCTAGGCACACAAACATGGCATGAAGCACACAAGCACATGAAAGATAGCATAAAACATGTAGAGAACATAGATCCAAGCACACAAGCATGTGGAAACATAGATCTAAGCATATAGGCATAGAAACACACATGTGAGCATGTAGAAACTTAACACATAAACATGGAAGAACATGAATCCAAGCATATAAGCATGTGAAGACAACGATCTAACCATATAGCCTGGAAATAAAAACATGAGACACATAGATTCATGCAAGCCATAGCCAACAACATCATACAAGCATATGAGCATGTAACCCTAACGTCAACCTAGAACAAAAGAGGCACAAAACATAGGAAAACATGGCGTAAAGCGTGAAGCATGTAAATCTATACATATAAGCATGTAAGGATATAGATCTAAGCATGAAACATAGCAAAAAGCATAAAAGGAAAGAGATTTAAGATAGAAACACAAATAAAGCAAGAAACATGCTAGAGAAAGCAATAAATCATGTTATCAAGGCATAAAAGAGCAAAATGAATGCTAGAAAAAAATTTAGAAGGTTAGGGGTGTGGATAGTAGCTAAAAAGCTACATCCATACCCCTAAACTCCAAATCCAAAGTGTAGAACCAAGGAAAAGAAGATTGAGTATAAGAACAATACCTTGTATTTTTGGTGAAGAGAGAAGAATCAAGAAACTTTGATGTGTTTTTGGGTGTTTTTTGTGTTTGGAAGAGGGGAAAAACGTGTAGAAAAACCAGGCAAAGAGCAAAACCAAGCAAAAAATGGTCTCCTCCCAGTCTGAAGGGTGCCTAGGGCCTTTTATAGCCCCGACACAAATTTTGAGGCAGCGGCCCTTGTAGGGCCACCACCTTCAAACTTTCTCGGATGGGTGTGATCTTGACATGCATGGAAAGGTCTTGACTTCCTATTTCTGAAAAAGTATGGATCTTGAAAATCCAACAGTAGGATCAAAAGTTATGGCTTTTGGAACTTAGTGGTGCATTGATCGGTGCGTTATCTCGATTTTCGTGACCTCTTGATCATTCTAACTACGATTTCGACCCATATATAGTCTTTGGAATGAGAATTTGATAATCTTCACAATGGCATTGGTTTCATCCCGTTCTGATAGTCGGATCAAAATTAGGGTTTTTTGGCCCACCTGAGATCGACTTTGGGTCAAACTTGGTCGAAGTTGTTAAATTTCCGAGAAGCTCGAGTTTGATGTAAAACTATGAAAATTTTGTTTTGTAAGGGTTTTGACCTCGTTTGACCCTTGATCAAACCTAGGGTTGACTAGGGGCATTTTTGGTCATTTTAGCTGAAAGAGGCACTTTGGGTGCTCCAATACCCGAATAGGTTGCACCACGTCATTCTGTATTTTCTCGAGGCCCTATGGAGAGAAAATAATATTTTTGGATTTTTCAAGGTCTGGCACGCAAAATATGGTATCAACACCTGCCCCTTCTTTATCTGACATCTTGAGTGCAATGAGAGGTGCCGGATAAAGAACGTGATTTCGAATTTTGTTGCCCCCAAATTTGTGTGCGAAGGCTATTCATAGATTGATACCAAACTTTACTTGAACGGACCAATCTACTGTAGCTGCTTTTGAAATATCTTCTAAACACGTCTCTGAACTTTGGGATATTTGAATAGCAGTCCTAGTCTTAAGCTGGATAGGAACAAAGGATATATGAGCAGAAGTCTCGATTTGTGTCAGGTAGAAACAGAGGATAATCTGAATAGCAGTCTTGGTTTTTGCTAAGTAGAAACAGAGGATATCTGAATAGTAGACCTGGCTTTAGGCCGGGTAGAAATAGAGGATATCTGAACAGCAGTCTTGATTTGTGTTAGGTAGAAACAAAGGATATCTGAATAGCAGTCCTAATTTATGTTAGGTAGAAACAGAGGATATCTGAATAGCAGTCCTGATTTTTGCCAAGTTGAAACAAAGGATATCTAAATAGCAGTCTTGGTCTTTGGCCGGGTAGGAACAGAGGATATCTAAACAGCAATCCCAATCGGTGTCCTGTGCAATTGTGTGCTAGGTACAGACCTGCACATTTTAAAAATAGTGTTAGTCCACTTATGTTGCCACTTGACTTATGGGCTTACCAATTATGTTTGGATTTCTTACTGTTTTGCAGATTATGTCACGGAGGACTGGTTCTAGGGGAGACCAGAGGAAGGCCCCCGTTATGCTACGTCTCGTGGGGACGGTTCTTCTGATGATGAGACCGCTTCAACTGGCGAGTGGGCGACTTGGGTTTTGTAGAGCCATCTTGATTGCGGGGGTGATGACCCTAGGCCTACTAGTAGTATACCTATGGAGACCTGATCTAGGAGGCGATGTTTAGTCGAGACGGCCAGTATCTCCTCTGAGTCCCGTACTGTTTCTAGTGGGGCTTCCTTATAGCGCAGGCTGGCTATAGGGAGAGGGGCCTCTAGAGGAGTGACACGAGCCGAGGATCTCCTTATTGAAATAGAGTCTGACTTTTCCGGGGATGAGGTCCATCTGGATTTAGGCACTCGTAGGCGTAGTTTTGAGATCGAGGTTCCCACCACGTCATGCCGGGGCCGATGCTCGTACTGGAGTTGTAGACAGAGGCATCAAAGACACTCACCTTCAACGCGGGCTAAAGGATCATCCTTTCGCTCAGGCACAAAAGGGAGAGGTATGCTGTATTTCTTCCTTTGTCATTTAAATTCCAGTTATATGCATGTGCTAACAGATAGCTTTTTGATTCCGAATGCAGGGGGCCGACAAGATCCCGGGTCGGGGTGCTTGGTCCACCTTTTTTCGGTTGCTGTTTGCTCTTGGGACCCAATAGAGGTATGCAGAGTTTTTGAGAGAGCAGGGATTTGAAGATTTCCTGCAGATCATTCCATACACCATGAGGCACGGGATTGGGGAGGCTTTGGTGCGGCAGTTTCATACTGAGACAAGCACCTTTCACTTGAGTTGTGGGGAGTATGCGATCCTCCCTTTTAATTAGATAGCCATCCTGGGTATCAGATTTTGCGGATACCTAATTCTGACTGATGACATGAGCTTTGAGATGGCCTACAAGCTCTTGGGCATCCCTTTCCCATTGACTACAAACACGAGAGGATATTTTGGGCCCACTATGTCGCCACAAATCTAAACTGAGTTGCTACAGGGTAACATTCCCTGAGGTGTGGCACCTACCAACATTCATCTTTGGCGGTTCTTCCTGTGCTTTCTCGGTAGTTGCTTCTTTGGCAACCACCAGTCGATGTTGACTGCCAATAGTTGTGGGCCATAAGAGTAGTCTCCGAAATTGGGAGTTACAACTGGGGTCTATCACTTATGGGTTTTTCATTGATTTCCTTAGGCAAGATTCCCATCGAGATTTCAGGAGTTTGGAAGGGTACTGGTAGATTTTGACGTGGTGGGCATATAAGTACATCCCAGCCTTGCGACCATGGTACTCGTGTTTGTCAGCGACAGTGTATCTTCGAGCATATGCTTGGGCTCTCTGTACGATCACTAAGGTTATTGTGGTACAGTCGGTCACTATCTCTACGGCAAGACTGCGTCACCCGGGATGAGATGGTAGTTCACCCTTATGATGGCTCATTGCTGGGGAGGCTAGAGATTGCTATTGCTATGGGCCAGTCAAGAATATGACACTGGATTTGGGCCTTGTCAAGCTGGGAGTTCTTTTTGACATAGAGGACCTTCCATTAGGTCATGTTGGATTATGGAGTACTTAGAGATCCGCTTCCTCTTGGACTGTCATTCGAGTCCGTCATCCTAAATGATATGACTTACGTGACGAGTTCTTTTGACGCCTATGTGGATACCAGCAGGCATTATGCCACTTGATTCGTAGATTCCTCCACAAGTCCTATTATTAGAGATGTCCTTGTGAGTGGAGGTAGGGTGCTGGGAGGCATTGTTTATGCTCATATGTCCTCTAAAGCAGCGTGAATATATGTAGGTTTGTGCCTAGGGGGTTGAAAAGCCCTGGCACATGTCCCGAGGTTCGATAGCCCTTATAAAGCTGCTGCTTCTGGATGCGTGTATAAAAGCTGGGTTTCAGCCCAACCCTAGCTCATTCTTGATCTACGATTTTTGAGGTCTTCTCCTACCCTTTTTCTTCACCCAAAACATGTAGAAAACACTGTTTTTCATCATTTTTTGCGTAAATTTTCATTAGATCATTAAATTTAGTAGGATCTGTTCATGAATGCTCTTAGTGCTCACTTTTATGACATTTTGGTCGAGCTTAAGAGGGAGTCTTGCTAAGAGAAGATGCTTAGGACGTAGTGGAGCTCCTTTTCTTGTTGTGATCAGCCACTCATCCGGCAACTTCTTGGAAATGCTACTGCTCTTCTTCACACCACACTACATTTGCATTTGTTAGAGGTCATCACCTCTTGTTGGGACCCTGCTTTGAGATGTGTCACCATTGAAGATGTTGATTTGGTGCCTACCTTGGAGGAGTATAATTGTTTCCTTTCTCTTTCTACCCCTCTGAGCACTATTTTTGTTCCACCAGTGCGGCCACGCTACTGCAAGAGGCTCACTGATCTCTTGGGCTTCAAGAGGCCCGTTGTGAAAGCGCTGACTTGGCATGGCAGCAGAAGAGGAGGGAGCATGTCCTTTGATTTCCTGCATGATTGGTTCCACTCATTGGAGTGCCTTATTGGTTACCAAGATGACTTTGTGGATTTAGAGGAGCGGTGGACATCCTACTGGCGCCAGGCCTTCCTAGTGGCCTTCTTTGGTGCGGTGCTATTTCCTTCACCATTAGGAGCTATTAGTTTTGTCGTTATCCCTTTGCTAAGTACCCTACCTCATGGTACCTCTTTCATTCCCGCTTTACTTTCTGAGACCTTTTGGTCATTGTCTTTGTGTTGGGAGATCGGTAGGGCTACTGTGTTCATATGTTACAGCTGTGGTTCTGTAGCCACTTGAGTGTTATTGCTAGGGATCAATCTGTGGACTTTGTGAGTAGGAATAGAGTCCGGGCTACTGTCATCCTTAATCTTCCTTTTTCTGGGGATAGTAAGGTTTGGCTAAGATACTTGTGCAGCCTGAGTCCCACTGACTGGACCTAGAGTGTCAAGTGGAGTGTCACTAGATGGTAAGGATGGACCCATTGCTTCGGTTTACTTGGCATTCCCTTGGTGGGTATCTGGGGGTGCACAGGGTACTTCCCGAGTATGGCTATGCGACAGTTTGGGGGTATCCAGCATATCCCCCAACTTAGTGATCTCTATGTTGTCACTTGCGAATACGGGATCGTGGATATTGATGTAGCAGTGATAGGGCATACCTGTAAGTTCTGGGAGGTGCGCAAGTCGAGCATTGTCTTCCTCCCTTTGTTCTAGGGATGACCAGGAGTGGTTTTTTGTTGAGTTTAGAGTGTGGTGAGACACTAGAGATCCCAGCTTTATGTTTGACTTATCATCACCAGTCTCGGTTGAGTTGCCACTTTCGGCTGATATTTTGAGAGACTATACTTTAGAGTTTGAGATCAAGGTTAAGAAGGCCCTTATGGATCTGAGGGAGTGTCTGAGGGAGGCCGTCAAGGATAAAGGCTGCTGCCGGGAGCTAACTGATACCCTTGTACAGGATATTGAGGAGATGAGCAGTGTACATGAGAGTGAGCTTGCTACTCTAAGGCTAGAGCTTGATCGGAGGGGGTCAACCCCTCCAGGCATAGAGGAAGAGTGTGTTTAGCTGAGATTCCGGTTTGCGGGTTTGGAGGATGAGCTTGCAGGTCTTACCCAGAGGTTTGTCACTTTGGGTCACTCTTGGGATGAGGAGAGGGCCACATTGGAGGCTGGCAGGGCCAAGGCTAGTAGCAGGGCCAATGGCTTAGCACTGGAGCTAGTATATGTGAGAGCCTACATCCATTCCACTTTGAGCAAGGAGTATGGGCGAGAGGGCAATGAGCCTAGTGAGCCGCAGTTGGCTTTCCGTCACCTCCAAATTGAGCTGGCCGAAAGAGAGGAGGCTTTGAGAGTTGCTATTTTAGGTAGGCACTTTGTAGGCTTTGCTAGAGACTAAGAGACAGGGCTCTACTTTTGACTCCATGATGGAGAAGGAGCTGGTCCATCTTAGGCATTCACATGACAGACTTCGAGAGATTGCCAGAGACCTGGGCTTTGATGCGGCCGGGGTTACTTTGCACTCCTACTCATTATGACAAGATTCTTCGCATTAGTTTTCGCAGATTGTGCCAGGCCATGTCTGATTGTTTGGGCATGTTTGACTTGCTGGTGTTCTTTTCTGCTTATTTTGTTTCTGCATATGAGCTATGTAGTTAGTATCACACCATATATGGAAAGGTCCTTTGTAAATTGCTAGGTAATTGTGTAAGGCCTTCCGCTTTTTGTTTGAGTTCTTAAAGCATAGTCTAGTTTGTTAAGCATGCTTAAAAACTGAGAGATGGTGGAGAGAGATGTTTATGATGATACTTAGAATATGTTTATGAGATGAGATTTCATGTTTTGGTATCAGAACATATGAAAGAAACAGCATGGCACAATATAGGCATGTTAATGAATAAGCAGGAAAATGCTTTAAAAATGCAAGATTATACAAATAAGTGATAAATGTAAAATCCCTGCATATTAATATCTTATTTTTCCAAGGATACATCCTGTTCCAGATGGATCTTTTCCTTTTCCCATTAAGGTACATTTCCCATTGGTATAGGCCAAAACATCTTAAGCAGCACTTCGGGTCGTGGCAGTATTTGTTGAAAAAATACATGTTTGTATCGCATACAAAACATACGCAGTGAAAAATTAACAGATCTACTTCATTTGCAATTGATAACATGTACTATGTAAATTTCAAAATTCAAGATCAAAAGAGTGTACCCTGGTGTGGTGAATTTAAAAAACAAAAAACAGAAGTTCTTCAGTACACTTTTAATCTTCGTTCCAATTCCACAAATGCCCAAGAAGTATGGTCTCTCAATCAGTTATTTGTGTATATTCAAGAGAGAATAAGAGAGTATCCAACCCTCACATACAAACCATTTCATGTTCTTACTTAAAATTCTGTATAGTTTTCTCCTTATAACTGATTATCTAATTGGGCTAGCCTTTTGGGCCTTTCCAATTGGGCTTTAGTATGTGGCTTAGAGTGGGACCAAAAGGGGAACAAATAAGACTCTAGCTCCAATGGGCCTTGGGCTTTTCTGTCAACTCTTGACAAGTCCAAAGTTACCATTAATTATATTTAATACCACTATATAAATATAATTGTACTCTAGGTCTTATTAATAAATTATATCCCAAGACTTTATTACATGCAACCCCTTCATAAAATATTCGTTGAAATACAAAGTCATGAATATAGATTGCCGGTTTGTAAATTACTACATCTTAATCCTTGAGTACCCGGTTTAATCCTTTCAGTTATTCATTATATATTTATGAAATCCAATTCCATAAATATATACTTTAGTAACTATTATATTTATGAAATCCAATTTCATAAATATATACTTTAGTAACTATTTACTAAAGTAGTTAGGCTTAACATTCTGAATAACAAACCCATTAAACTTATCTCAAGGGAATATTTTGTATCTCCGTTAAGAAACTATGAATTCCATCTTGATAATATATGTTCCATCAACACTAAATGTAGCTGCCCAACATACTGAGGTTTTGATCGTTACTTTAGATCTCACTCCTAATATATCAAAGCAACCTATATTTCATGATCAGGTCCATTATTCTCTCAGGATTAAGAGTTCATGTAAATAAGAGTTGTGAGATTTATTATTCATTTGACAGTTGTTAGGAGAATAATAAATCTCACAGCGGTCCAGTTCAATATGTCTTAACTCTTAAAACATATCAACATATCAACTAGAAGTCTCCACTTCCATGATCAAGACAAATCATCTTAGTTGATATGTTATAGTCTTCGCAGATGAAATACCTTATTTCATCACCGACTACGAACTAAAATTCTGAGTTTACAAAGAACTTGTGATTTATATCTTCTGTAACTTTTTGCATAAATCACATACTATGCATCTCATGGACTATATAATAATGTCCAAATATTCATGTTACCATTATTTTAGATAATAATAAAACAACTTTATTAATTACAACATTAAGTCATATATAATGTCATATATAATGTTATACATAATATCATACATAGCATCATACAATAAGATTTAGGGGCACTAATCCTAACAGTATTGTAGACAGAGAGCGATCTCGGAGGTGTCTTCATATCTTGTCTTGGACGCTGGATCCATCTAATTTTTTGGGCTTGAGCAGAAATTCAAGTAGGCGCAACTGACTGGTTTTTCTTTTAAGACATGACCAAACCATCATGGTTGATTACGTACCTCCATTAGGAAGGATCAGGTCATCACGTAGTTCAACTGACTTTTAATTGCCTTAATTTTTGCCTAGACTGCCCTTTCAGGTATTCAATCTAGCAGGCTTTCTCACGCTCTTTCTTTTGCTCTCCTTTTGTGTAGACCGCCCTTTCGGGTTTTCAATCTACCTTTTGAATTTTCTCACGCTCTCTTTCTTTTGGCTCTCCTTTTGTGTAAACCGCACTTTCGAGTTTTAGATCTACCTTTATACATTTTTTGTTTGTTTTTGTTTTTGTTTTTTTTTTTTTTTTTTTGACATCAAAATATAGGATTGAGGTGCATTGAGAGGCTCCTTCATGCAAAGTGCCGTATGACGGCATTGGAATTGGTGGGCATATTGAAGTCATGCCCGTCCATGTCGGCTAGAATCAAGGCTCCTCCAGAAAAGACCTTCTTTACCACGTATGGGCCATCGTAAGTTGGGGAAAACTTTCTTCTGTGATCAAGCATGGCTTGGTTGTGCTTCTTCAAGACTAGATCACCTTCTTCAAAGACCCTGGTGATAATGCTAAGACAATTAATAGGCCGAACGCTTCGGACTTGATGATTTGTAAGGCTTGAAAAGAAGAAATGATCAAAGGAGACCGGGGTTGACCTGCCTTAAATCCTCTAATGATGAAGTTAGTTTCTTTCTTCAAAATCTGGAATCTAAAGTTTTGAGGATTCAGTAACTGAGAAAAAATGAATTACCTTCCTTTTCTTATTTGTTGGAGAGGAGCCTTTTTATAGTGTTGTGGAAGCAGTTATTTGTTTTGTAACTTCCCCCATATTTGTGGAGGTGAGTTGGTTTCTTCCAACTCCTTTTAACTGTTATAGAAATTCTCTCTCATTTTTTTCTTAACTGTTTTGGTGAGTTCAACGTTCTAATGGGAGGTTACAATCCACGTGGCAAGGTGACTCACATAGACGAGCCTTGCGCTGAGGGTCGTCCATTTTTGGATGACCCTATGTGGACGGGCTTCACTTAGAAGCCTAGATAGTAATGGGTTGATAGCTCATTACCATGGCGCCCCAAACCTGACGGACGACTGCTCAAGGACGAATTTGAGCTCCTCGTCCATAGACGAGCCATACTTATCTATGGATGAGGTACACTCGTATCCTCATCAGTTGCCCCTTTGCTATTAAATTGTTCGTCCTAAGATCATATTCTTTTTCTTTCTTCTTCTTTTCTTTTTTCTTTTCTTTCCTTTTTTTTTTTTTGGCGTGTGGTTCAACCAGGCATGTTTTAATCATGGCTTTTCATTTTTCAAGGCAGATGCCACGTGGCTCATCCTGGTTGGTCGCATCGCTTAGGTCGTTGAACCTTGTTGCCCATAAATAGTGGAATTCCTTTCCTACCTTTCTCATTTCAAAAAATTTTCCTCCCTAATCTTTGTCGTCTAGAGCCTCGTCTAGAAGTCTCTTCACGTTCATAGTCCTCTCCTGTTATAGAGCCAGGTATTTCTCCTTTCTCGTCTTTAGGTTTCCTTTAAGTTTTCGAAGACAATGTCAACTGTTATCTCCTCGTCTAGCAATAGTACAGAAAAAGCTATAGACGAGTATCATGATACCAGCAGCTATAGCAGCTCTGACAATAGCACTAGTGATAGTGGTAGTGGTAGTGAAGGAAGTAATACGGACGAGGCATACATTTCTGGCATCCTTGGGGTCCCCTTAGAAGTCCTTCAAAAACAACTTAGAAAAGCTTCTAGGTCCCAAGTTGGTACCTCGTCCAGTGTCCCTCCGTCTAGTCCTTTGGACGAGGAGGAGACTGTTTACAATTGTGCAATATGTGTTTCTTCCAAAACAAATGAACAAAGGCTCAATAATCTTAAGTCGTGGTACCAAATTCCTGATGAGCTTAATCCTAGGTTGCCCATTCGTGGAGAGTGGTGTTGCAGCCCTCATTACGGAATAGGCGTCTATAAGGCTTATTTTTTGGGGGAGGGGGGGGGTTTAGATTACCTTCGAATTCTTTTGCTAGAGAGTTGCTAGTTAGATTAGGTTTAGGAATTTGTCAGTTCAACCCAAATGCGTGGAGATTTATTATCTCTATGCAGATTTTGTGGAGGGAAGTGTTTGGAGGGGACCGTCCTCTCACAGTGGACGAGTTTCTCTTTTGCTACAAATCCTCATAAATAAATCAATCCCTTGGCTTCTATCAGTTTATATTTAGGGGCTCAAATTGTAGGTTGATTAAGTCCCTGGCCTCGTCTGACAGAAACTAGAAGACGAAATTCTTTTTTGTCTTTGGTTTCTGGGCTGGGAACCCTGTGGACGTTGGCAGGGACACTTTTGCCCCTATGCGGGGGACTTAGGGAACCTTCGTCTTGAAGGTATGCCCCTTCCCTCTTTTCTCCTTTTCTACTTTTATTATTTGTGTTTAATTTTTATTCATTTATTGTTCTACAGTTGTTGGACGACCTTCCTTGAGCAAGTTTCTTCGAGACCGCGTCCATAGGGCTCGTTTGCACGTTGATAGGGATTTCCATTCTTTGGTTACCCTTAGACGTCTAGCCAAGTGGGGACTTGGTCTTGAAGCGTCCGACGAAGCCATTGCACACGAGGTCACAATTCGTAGACGTAAGTTTTAAACTTTAACACAAATATTATGCAATACTTTTCTGGTTTAATTATAATTTTTATTTAATCACCTTTCACGGATGACAACTATGAAGGAAAATAGGGGGAAGGAGGTTGTGGACGAGGGGAATAGGTCTGAAGTCCCGTCCTAGGCTCGTCCTTTTGCTGGGGATAAGAGGAAGAACTTGTCTAAGAACCTCGACTTGGGAAATCTTCCTAGTCGTCGAGGGAAGAAAGCCAGGCATAGGTCGTCCAAAACAGTTGTCAAGCCTACCCTTCCCTCTTCTCAGCCATCTGTCCAAGTCTTAGATATAGATTCACCTACTCCTACTAAAGTTACCCCATCCAAGACTCCTCTATCTAAGACTACTGCGCCTGCCTCGTCCCAGCCTTCTTAAAGGGTTCCCATGAACCTTATTGAAAATGAAGACTTGGCTTGGGGACATTTCGAGAAGGCTGTATCCAATAAGGACATTGCTGCATGCTATGACATGTCCTTGAAGGACTTTGAACACTTTGGTGTTCATGATCTCTTTAAGGTATGTAATTTCATTTTTGTGGTCTTTATCACTTTATACTTTTCCTCGTCTAACCATAGTTTTATCCTCACCTTTTTGTAGGCAATGTCAAAATTCATCGCAGCGTCCAAGCAAGCTACAGAGTTAGACAAGACGAGAATTCTGTTGGAGACAAGGGTTCAAGAGGTGAGGGATGAGTGCAAGAAATGGGTTGAGGTGGCAGCGAAGGCTAAGGACGAGGCAAAGGAGATGCAATACCATATTGAGGAGTTGAAGACTGACATCATAGAGAAGGATACTCGTCTTGATCACCTCTACAAGAGGAACGATGAGTTGAGTACCCTTCTCGAAAAAGCCAAGGGGGACGCAGTTGTAGAGTTTAAGGCGTCCAAACAATATACTGATTTACTGGACGCCAACTATGCAGCTAGGTTTGAAGATTTCAGAATGGATGCCATAGAGAACTTCCCTGAGCTTGATTACAGTTCTATCAAACTCAATCTTTATAATACAACTCGTCCATGAATGTTATTTTTGTTATCTTATGGACTTGACTCAGCATCCCCCCTCGTCCATTAGGTGGACGATTTTTTGCTCGTCCTTGGGTAGGTTGCTAGCCTTTTTTTTTTTTTTTTTTTTAATTTTAAATTCAACTTTTACTCATCCAAAGATTGGACTGTTTTAGTTGAATTCTTGTCCTATGGACTTTATGTACCCATTTCCTCATCCATGGCTGGATTTGAGCATTTCTTATCCATGGTTGGGTTAACACGTTTTTAAGGCTTCTATTCGTCTCTTGTTTGAACAAATACGCCTTGTTTGTGCTTTATCCTTATTTCAGGGAAAGCTTAGACGTTATATCCCTTCGTCCAGAGATTTTAATCCGTCTTTAGACTTCAGCCTTTCTTGTGGATGAAGTTATGGAGAAGATTCTTACATCACATGTATTTGAAAATCCAAACCATTCACATAATATGAAAACATCGTCCACAAGTTTGGCACATGCTTTAGGAGCTAGTGCCTTATTCATACAAGCATCTAAGTTCATGACTTCGTCCATAGTTAATTTAAAACTAATACCCTCTTAAGGAATTAAAACAACATATTATGCTAACAATACATGCAACTGAAATGATCTTGGCATCGTCCAAGGTGAAAGGCCTCGTCCAAGACAATGTTCGTCTAGGCTACTACTAATAATACCTTCTCAGATGTTCAACATTCCAAGGGTGTTCCAATTTTCTCCCATCCAGGGCTTCCAAGTAGTATGACCCTTGTCTTTTGCAATTGATAACCCTGTAGAGTCCTTCCCAATTGGGTCCCAATTTCCCATGCGCTGGGTTCCTGGTTGCCAGAGAGATCCTTTTTAGGATAAGATCTCCTACGTTAAAACGTCTAGGCTTCACCATTGCATCATATTGTCTGGACATGAGGTTTTTATACCTTGCTGCCTTTGCTCGGCATCCTTACCTCATTTATAAGATCAAGATTAAGGCGCAGCTGATCTTCGTTATCCTCGCCTTAGTACTTCATCACTTTGTGATTGGCCATGTGAATTTTCGCTGGTATCACTGCTTCACTTCCATAGGCTAGTTTGAAAGGAGTTCTTGCAGTCGTTCTGTATGCCTACAGGAGACTAGGTAGCTTTTCTGGCCATACCCCATTTGCCCCTTCAAGTCAAGTCTTAACGATTTTCAACAAGGATTAGTTTGCTATTTCTGCCTGACCGTTTGCTTGAGGGTGGGCAGGTGAGGAATAATGATTTTGAATTCCGAAATGTTCGCAGAAATCCCTGAAAAGTGTGTTATCAAATTGTCATCTGTTGTCTGACACCAGCACTCTGGGCACTCCAAACCTACAAATGATGTTCTTCCAGACGAAGTTCTTGACATTTTGTTGCGTGATTTTTTCTAAGGGTTCTGCTTCTACCCACTTAGTGAAGTAGTCAATCCCAACTACCAAAAATTTCATTTGTCTGGTTCCAAGTGGAAATGGACCTAAGATATCCAATCCCCACTGTGCAAAGGGCCATAGGGCCATCATTAGAGTGAGATATTCTGCTAGTTGTCGGAGGATATTGCTAAAGCGTTGACATTGGTCGCATACCTTTACGTAAGCCTTTGCATTTGCTTGAATGGTTGGCCAATAATATCCTGCACGGACGACCTTATGGACCAATGCTGTTGCCCCTAAATGGTTCCCGCATGCTCCTTCATGAATCTCTCTCAACACATAGTTTGACTCATCTGGGGCTAAGCACCTTAAGTAGGGCTAGGAGAAACCCAATTTATACAACACCTCATTTATAAGAACATATTTGGCAGCTCTAATTCTTACCTTCCTGGCTTCATCCCTGTCCTGTGGAAGCCTTCTATCTTTAAGATAGATAATTATTGGAGTCATCCATTTTTCTCTCTCTTCAACTTCTTGCATTTCCGGTAGATCTATGCTTGGCATGTACTAGATTTCATCAATCTTATCCATGGCTTCCCCTAACGAGGCTGCTTTCGCCAAAGCATCTGCTTCCATGTTTTCCTCCCTTGGGAGTTGGACAAAACTGGCTTCGTTGAATTTCTTGATGAGCTTTTTTACCTTATTTAGGTACTTCACCATCCGGTTTTCCTTGGCTTCAGATACTCCATTTACTTGACTAATGATCAACTGAGAATCTTCTCAGACGACAATGGACTCCGCCCCCAAAGACTTAGCCAATTCTAATCCTTTGAGGAGTGCTTCATATTCGGCTTCATTGTTGGAGGTTTGGTAATGTAGACGGACTGCGTACTTTAACTTGTCTTCTTCTAGGGATTTGAGTATAACTCTAACCCTCCTGCATGCAACGTGGACGACCTGTCCACATTAATGTCCCACTCTTGAACTATGTGCAGCTCATCTAGTTCTCCTTGACTAGGGGTAAACTCTGTAATGAAGTCCGCTAGCACTTGTGCTTTAATCGCGCTCCTCGGTTGATACCTAACATCGAACTTACTAAGTTCTATGGCCCATTGGATCAGTCGTCCGGCAGCTTCTAATTTGTTCATTGCCTTCTTTAGCAAGTGGCCTATTTGGATGTTGACAACATGAGCTTGGAAGTAATGCCTTAGCTTTCTGGAGGTTGTAACCAAAGCGAAGGCTAATTTTTCAATCATGGGGTACCGTATTTTTGCTCCCCTTAGCACTCGACTTGTATAGTAGACTGGTTTTTGCACTTGTCCTTCTTCTCTAATTGAAGTTAAGCTCACTACATGTGGGGACACCGCCAAATACAAATACAACTCCTCGCCTGGGACGGACAGACTTAATAACGGAGCCGTGGAGAGGTACGTTTTCAAGTCTTGGAATGCTTTCTGACACTCGTCCATCCATTCAAATGCTTTTTTAAGGATCTTAAAAAACGGCAAACATTTGTCAGTAGCTTTAGAAACAAACTTGTTAAGGGCGGCCACTCGTCCGGTGAGAGACTAGACTTCTTTTATATTTCGTGGTGGCTTCAAATCCAATATGGCTTGAATCTTGTTAGGGTTCACCTCGATTCCCCTTTGCGAAACCATAAATCCAAGGAATTTTCTTGATTAAACTCCGAAAGCACACTTGCTGGGATTCAATTTCATGTTGTAATGCCTAAAAGTGTCAAATGTTTCTCGCAAGTCATCTAGGTGTCTTCCCTCGTCCAAACTTTTTACCAGCATGTCATCAACGTAGACTTCCACATTTCTTCCAATCTGCGGTAAAAACATGTCATTTACCAGCCTCTGGTATGTTGCTCCTGCGTTTTTCAAACCGAAGGACATTACTTTATAGCAAAACAAGCCTTGGCTTGTGACAAAGAACGTCTTTTCTTGGTCTGCCTCATCCATTATTATCTGGTTATATCCGGAGAAAGCATCCATG
The DNA here is from genome assembly GCA_033629205.1 of Lithocarpus polystachyus. Classification (NCBI taxonomy): domain Eukaryota; kingdom Viridiplantae; phylum Streptophyta; class Magnoliopsida; order Fagales; family Fagaceae; genus Lithocarpus; species Lithocarpus polystachyus. The sequence goes on along the minus strand of CM066164.1, from coordinate 57,101,565 downwards.
AAACTCAGTAATCTATGACTTGCAGTGGAGTCCACCAACTGATCAATGCGTGGCAATAGGCAATTGTCCTTGGGACATGCTTTATTCAGATCGGTGAAATCCACGCACATCCTCCATTTACCATTAGCCTTCTTGACCATTACTACGTTGGCCAACCAGTCTGGAAATAAACTTCTCGAATGAACTTTGCGGCGGTCAACTTTTGAACCTTTTCTTTAATGGCATTGTCTCTGTCAGAGGTAAACACTCTTTTCTTTTGTCGTATAGGATTTGAGGAAGGATATACATTGAGATGGTGGGTAATGACACTGGAGTCTATACCCGGTATATCTTCATGAGTCCATGCAAATATGTCGATGTTCTTCCTTAAGATTTGGACGAGATCTTGTTTGGTCTTATCTTCCATATCCACTCCAACCCTTGTATATCTCTTGGGTTTGTCCTCTTCTAAAGGAACATCTTCAAATGCTTCAGTTGGCTCCGCCAAAATTCGCCTCTCGTCAATGTTCATCGTCTGAACCTCTTCATCCATGGCTAACATAGCCAGGTAGCATTCCTTTGCTGCTAATTGGTCTTCTTGTACTTGCCCTACCCCATGCTTTGTAGGAAACTTGACTGATAGATGATAAGTAGATGTGACTGCTTTCCAATTATTTAAAGTCGGTCTTCCAATTATGGCATTGTAAGAGGATGGGCAATCTACCACCAAAAAATTCACATTTTTGGTTACCTATCGTGGGTATGCGCCCACCACCATAGGTAAGGTGATAGTGCCTACAGGCTGCACTTTCATTCCTCCGAATCCCACCAAGGGTGAATTCGTTGGGCAGAGTTGATCTTGTCCAAGTCTCATTTGAAAAGCTAGAAAATACAAAATGTCTGCTAAACTTCCATTATCCACTAACACTCTTCTAGTCGTATAACCAACAATGAGCAAAGTAATGACTATGGCGTCGTTATAGGGGTGGTGAACCCTCTCAGCATCCTCGTCCGTGAACGTGATAGGTTGTTCGTCCATTGCCTTTGGTGATCGCCTTGATAGTTGGACGTTTTGCACTACCTTAAGGTATGTCTTTTTGGACCTGGAAGATTGCCTAGTCAACGCTCGTCCTATAATTACTCTTATTTCTCTGAGTGGGGGTTGCGACGACTCTTCTATTTTGCCCTTTAACTTCTCGTCTTTGTGATCTCGTCCTAAGAAACTTCTCAACTTTCCTTGCCTGATGAGGTTTTCAATCTGTTGCTTCAAATCGAAACACTCGTCCGTGTCATGCCCATGGTCTCTATGGAAACGGTAATACTTGTTCCTATTGCGCTTATTGGGATCTCCCTTCACCTTCTCTAGCCATTTCAAAGAATGATCATCCTTGATTTGCATGAGAACCTATTCAAGCGGCACGTTCAATGGTGTGTATTGTTGACTCCGTGGCAGACCTGCCTTCTTGTTATCTCTGTCTTTCCTATCGTCCATTCGTCCCTTCTTTGGACGAAGGCCTTGCTTAGAGTGCCGCGTGGGGTTTGTTTCCATTCTGTCAGCTCTCTTCCTCTTCTTAGCTATGATTGCGTCTTCTGCATTTATGAAATTTTGGGCTGAATGGATGAGTTCAGCCATGGTTTAAGGCTCCTGCTCATAAAGCTTGTGGATGAACAAATCAAAATTAACTCCATTATGGAAGGCTGCCAGTAGTTACTTGTCGTCCATCTCATCCACCGCCAGGGCTTCCCTATTGAAACGAGTGATGAAGGAGCGCAAACTTTTCATTCTCCTTTTGTTCAATGGTTAATAGGCTGGATGAGGAATGCTTGTGCCTTTGTACCCCAATAAAATTATTGACAAATAACTTACTCAACTCTTCGAAAGAACTTACTGTGTTAGGAGATATCTTACTAAACCATACTCATGCTGGTCCTTTGAGGGTAGTAGGGAAGGCCCCGCACATGATCTCGTCTGGAACTCCTTGAAGATGCATCATGGTCTTAAAAGTAGCAATATGGTCAAAAGGGTCGCACGTCCCATCATATGAGTCCAAGGAAGGCATCTTGAACTTCGGGGGCAAGGGGTGACCGTTGATGGAAGCCGTAAAGGGGGAATCTGTTCGATGAACCAAATCCTCCACATGATTCGTCCTTCTTATGTTCTCTTTCATCTCTTCCATGGCCTTTCTCATCTGATCCATCTTCCTCTCCAAGTGCGGCACCCTTTGTGAAGTAGTACCCCTTGATTGGCTCTCGAGTTCAGGATTGCTTCTATCTTCTTGATTTTGTGCTTGTCCTTCTACATATCCTTCATGACGTCCTTCATGGTGCTGCCTCAGATTAATCTCCCTAGTCAACTCCTAGTTCTGGCGGGTTAACTCTGCCATGGCGGCTGCCATGGACTGTATGTGTTGGATGGAAGACGGTTGCATGACGGGCGCTGATTGACGACCTCAATAGGGATTGCTAGAAGCATCCCTGATCTCTTGATGACCCGGGCTAGTGGCCCTTGATCTTGTCCGAACCATGCAAACTTTTGTCGAAGAAAGATATTGTAAAAAGAAAATACAAACTTAACACTACTGAAAATTTCCCACAGACGGTGCCAACTGATAATGCTGAGACAATCAGTAAGCCGAATGCTTCTAACTTGATGATCTGTAAGGCCTGAAAAGAAGAAATGATCAAAGGAGACCGGGGTTGACCGGCCTTAAATCCTCCGATGATGAAGTTAGTTTCTTTCTTCAAAATCTAGAATATAATGTTTTGAGAATTCAATAACCGAGAAAAAATGAATTACCTTCCTTTTCTTATTTGTTGGAAAGGAGCCTTTTTATAGTGTTGTGGAAGTAGTTATTTGTTTTGTAACTTCCCCCATATTTGTGGAGGTGAGTTGGTTTCTTTCAACTCCTTTTAACTATTTTAGAAATTCTCTCTCATTTTTTCTTAATTGTTTTGGTGAGTTCAACATTCTGATGGGAGGTTACAATCCAAGTGGCAAGGTGACTCACATAGACGAGCCTTGCACTGAGGGTCGTCCATTTTTGGACGACCCTATGTCGACGGGCTTCACTCAGAAGCCTAGATGGTAATGGGTTGATTGCTCAAGGAAAAATTTGAGCTCCTCGTCCATGGACGAGCCGAGTTCACTTGGTGCAAACTTGTTGCATATTTTCATGATCGACATAAAGAAATTACTTCTGATCGCTCTCAAGGTAAGGTGTGGAGTGATTATGCAATGGGATCTATACCAAAAATGCGCAGAAAATTTCAGGACACACTCTGAGGAATTTTAATCATGAAACTGGTGTATATCAAGTGATTACCCAGTACAACGACCATAGAGGTGGAGGGGGATACCACAGTTAGAAAGTGCACGTATTTGCTAGAACATGTGGTTGTGGAAAGTGGCAAAACATTGAGATCCCTTGTTCACATGCAATTAAAGTTCTTCAAGGTCTGCACCTCGATGCGACCAGCTATATTGACCCATGTTACAGTTTGGACAACGCCATTCAGACATATGCACATCAATTTGTGGTGCCAAAGTCAGAGTCATTGTGGAGGGACGTTTGTGAACCACGGTGGGTGCCTGACCCACAGCTGTTACGGGTGAAAGGTTGTCCTGTGAAGTTAAGAACAAGGAATGAAATGGATGGGGTACAGTGAGAACGGGGAAGCTGGAGGCTTGATTCGGACTTGAGGGAGATTCAACCATGGCAACGATGCGGAGTATGTCATGAAGATGGGCATAACCGCAGAAGATGTCCCAATTCCCGTGGGGCTTCGAAAAGCGGTGCCTGTGGAGCTTCGACAAGCAGTAGTGCTACAAACTAGGCAAGTGCTATCGCTATTTTTATATAATATGCTCAAAGTTTCATTTGCTTGTTGTTCTTCGCATTTAGGAACTAACGACCATATTTTAATGTTTGTCAGGCGAGCAGAGACAGAGCCTTTGGAATGGCATTGTACGTGGGAGTTGTGGTTATCTTCGGTATAGACAAGTGCTAGGAGACTATGTAGACTATGTTGTATCGACTTAGTCGTTATTTTGTTTATGGCTGAATGTTGTTGTAATTGAACTATTCGCTATCCATTGTACTCGTTACATTAGTTGTGTTATGCAGCATTTGCCTATAATGCCAGCAATGATAGTACTTTGGCAAGTTAAATGATAGCTAGTAATGTTTTTTGTAGGCCTCATGTACTGGTTAAATCTGTCTGGTTTGCAACTAAGAGGCCAACTACAATGCCCATGAATAGTAGCTGTTTTAATCCAGTTTTTCGCATCTGATATACTCCCTTTGACTAGTATCATAATATATTATGCTCATATGCCGGATTTGGTTTAGTGCTACACGGGAAGAAAAAAAAAATCTAGTTTACTGCTGCAGGTGGGGGAAGGGGAAAAAAAATCCCAGTGGAAATCGAGTCTTTAAAACTCGATTTCCATCTGTGTGGCATATTCGTAAATAACTGCCATTATAAATCGAGTTATAAAGGCTCAATTTATAATGGATTTATTATCATTATGCCACCCAGATGGAAATCGAGTTTTAAACACTTGATTTTCATTGGGAATTGTGCCACATAATTTTGAACTCTTGGTAGACCTCAGTAGACCTGCATCTTCTCATCTACAAATTCATGCCTTTTATTGTAAGACAGAAGAGGGGCATACTAGTAATACCCAAAAAACCTAAATTGATTGGTGGCTTTTTTTTTTTTTTTTTTTTTTTTTTTTTTGCCACTTGTACAATTTGGTCTCACTAATGACGTGGAAGCAACAAAAGAAATTTTTTTTTTTTGAAAAACGGTTTTCTATTGTAGATGTTACAACTTCCAATCCGTGAAGTGTGTAATTTATTCACATGTGGTGGGGGTTACTGTTTTCACCTGAAAATATGGCTTCAGTTGAAACTCAAATCTCCAGAAATTTTGCAAAAGAAAAATCTTTTTGAAGCCATGTCTTTCTAGTAAGCTTTCTGCTTAACTCAATGTATAAAAGCATATACATTAAGAACATGCATGTGTCTGGAAATAGGATTTGAAGCCTTGTCCACTTCTTTCATCCCAGATGATGGTCGGAGAAAAGAGGACCAACCATGTACTAATTCAACAAGGAACCAAAAGGGATCCTCAATGCATAAATCTCAAACAATTAAAACTCCAGTTAAGAGACCTATCACAAGCCATATATCAGAAGAGAAACGGTTAAATCCTCAGAATTTACAAGTATGTACTAATCTCACTAATTTTCACTTGGTGGGGGGTGATATTTACTTATTTATTCATTTGTATTCAATGAAATGAATATCAATTTTCAAATGTCCAGCTAGAACGCAGAGTAAAAGGCCAAGCAAGTCTAGAAGTAGAAACTCTTGATGAAAGACTCAGACTGTCAAGAGATGACAGCCCAAACAGAATTTCTGAAAATCACCCTAAAGTTCTTATCAAGTATTCTCCTAAGATGAAGTCCATGATGTTATTTATACATTTTTCACAATAATTTCGTGTCACTGCTGATTTAATGTAAGTCAACATTTCCCAATAGGCATGCATCATTTCTGCATACTTCCCTAACCGATAATAAAGCTTGACAGTTTGTTTTAAAGCTTTAAATCCCTTGAAAAACAGACCTGGAAATTGTTAAAAACAGCTAATGATTGCCTAATCCAGAAATAAGTATCAAAGTTTTCAGGTAAAGTTAATTATAGGGGCAAGTGAGCTGTAAACAATATAGACAAAGGGTTTACAAGTATAGAAAGTAGCTTTTTAAGGAAATTAAGATGCAAACATTTATATCAGAAAAGTAACTTAAGTTTAGTTATGTGAATATTGCAAGTTTGCAATAAAGGGTATCAGAAAAAGAAGATAAAATATATGCCTACAATCACCAAAAGAAAAGGATAATATTGACTGTAAGCTCTGGCTACTCAAGCCTAAAGTGAAAAGTTTATAGAAATATAAGTTCAAAATTCATATATTAACCAAAAGAGAAAAACAGGCAACATTTTGTTAAATGAAGACATTTTTTCTGATTATATACACTGGAATAAATTGTCAATTCTTTTGTGACCATAGACCCCAGAATTGAAATTACAGAAAAGGGTAACACTAGGGAGGTAAATAAAATTGTGGAATTCTTCTATCCCAGAGTCATATTTCTGTTCATTAAGCACCAGAAATTTCAAAATTTAAGATGCTAACCACTCTGCCTTCTCCTCTTCCATGCCTACTACGTCAGCAAAACCAGCCAATGCACCTTCTGGATCAGTTTCAACCAATCCTACAGAAAAATACAGAACAAAAAACCAAAAAAAAAAAAAAAAAAGATGAAAAATATTTATACAGAAACAAACAGTGACAATATGAGACAATAATTAATCCATCTCATCACCTAAAGAGGATATTATGTATAGATCTTATAGATGGGTTTGGGGCTTGACCAAAAGAAATCCCAAATGCTCATTACAATCAGTATCCCTTTTCTTTCACTTAGAAACCTAATGGCTGCTATCTTTTGACATGATGACACTCGCATGAAAATCTAGGGGCCCCGAAATGATATTTACACAAACTAGAATATCAACTTTTATATAAAGAGAGCTAGTGTTCCTTTGTACTGGGATGTGTTATTTTTTTAATAAAATCTGTGTTACTTATTCAAAAAAAAAGTTATACCTAGTGCAACTTTTGCCAATATTACATCCCTTATGAAATTATATTGAAGGTGTCAAATCCACTATTTGATATTGTTTCCTTATGCCATCCATTTTTGAAAAATATCAAAATGATCAAAATTTAATAACTATCTCATCTATAAAATATTGGCGTAAATGCATTTTTAGTCCCTACATTTTGACTTTTTTTCATTTTAGTCCCTACATTTTATTTTTACCACTTTTAGTCTCTAAACCAATTAACGCGGGACATTTAAGTCCTTGAAGCATTATTCCGTCAGCCAACTAACAGAACAGTTAACGTGGGTATTAAAATATTATTAAAATTTTTTTTTGAAATTTTTTAAATGCCAAAAAAAAAAAATAATAATTACTTAATTTTAATTAAAAAAATAAAAATAAAAAAACAAACAAAAAAAATTATTTTCTTTCAAACAAAAATTTTACTTTCTTTTAATTAAAATAAATTTTTTTTATTCCAATCTTTTTTTTTTTTTCAGAAAAACATATTAATGTTTTTTATGTTCTTCCCCCTATATGATTCACATTCTAATCAAATTAATCCTTATTTTCTTATCATTTTCTTTTCCTTTCTTGTACTTTCTTCATAACCAAACACATCAAAACAAAATAAATTAATTAAATGTCTTTCTTGTATTTTTTTTTCTTTTCATTATTTTTTTCAGAAGAACATGTTCATGTTCTTTGTGTTCTTCCCTATAATCAATCTCCAGCAAAAAACAAACCCTAAACCCAGATCCTAACCAAACCCCAAACCCATATCACCAGTAAAGCAAGCCTTAGCCTTCAAACCCATAAATTTTCTTGGCAAACATACACAAAAAAAAAACCCACTGTAAAAAAAAAAAAAAAAAAAAAAAAAAAAAACCCAAATCACCACCACCAAATCAAAGAACATGAAGCTCAAACCAAAGCAAAAGAACATGAAGATCCCACCCACACTGTCCATCAAGCCCGATCAACCCAACAAACCCGATCTCCTTCTTCTCAACCCAGCAAACCCGATCCCAACCCAGCAAACCCCAACCCAGCCGATCCGATCCCAACCCAGCAAACCCGATCACAACCTAGCAAACCCCAACCCAGCAAACCCGATCCCAACCCAGCCGATCCCAACCCAACCGATCCCAACCTAGCAAACCCCAACCCAGAAAACCTCAACCCAGCCGATCAGATCCCAACTCAGCAAACCCCAACCCAGCAAACCCACCGACCAGCGGTTGTTGTTGTTGTTGTTGTTGTACGCAGCAGCCGTTTTTCCTCTTCTAATCTTCTTTCTCTCTTTCTCACCATCTCTCCTCTAACTTGAGCCCCCAACCCGTTTGTAAATCTGATTTCTGGGCAAGGTTTTTTTTTTTTTTTTTTTTTTTGAGTAATTACGTAATTGGACAAGGTTTTAAAATTGAGTATTTTTTTTTATAAATTTTGGCATTTAAAAAATATCAAATAATTTTTTTAATAATATTTTAATACTCACATTAACTTTCCTGTTAGTTGGCTGATGGAATAAGGCTTCAAGGACTTAAATGTCCTGCGTTAATTGGTTTAGGGACTAAAAATGGTAAAAATAAAATGTAGGGACTAAAATGGAAAATTTTTTTTTGATAAGTAAGAAAAAGTATATCCCAAAAGCTACCTCATGAAAAGACACATAAGGCAGAAAAAAGAGAACAGAGAAAAGGACAAACAGACAAAAAACAAAACAAAGCTAAATACAAAAGAGAGAAGAGAGGAACAAAGGAAGAGATTCACTAGAGGTGAGTCCCCAAGCCCTAGACCAATCAAAAAGAGAACCACTAAAAAAAGCAAGCAGCTGGTCCTCAAATTTGTCCATGTCCTCGAAAGTTCTCCAATTTTGCTCCCTCCAAATACACCACATTAGGCACAATGGAGCTAAGTTCCAAATGCTAGAAGAGTGCTTTCCAAGCCAATTCCTCCAACCAAATAGAGTATCCGCAACCGATTTTGGCAAGACCCATGAAATCCCAAATGATCTAAAAACCAAGCTCCACAACTGATAAGCTTTCTCACAATGGAGTAACAAATGATCCACTGTCTCCCCATTGCATCGACACATAATGCACCAATCCACAAAATTAAGGCCTCTTTCCCGCAAATTGTCACCTATAAGAATCTTATCCCAAGCTGCAGTCCAAACAAAGAAAGAAACGCGCTGAGGAGCCTTGACCTTCCAAACACCTTTCCAAGGAAAGATAATAGGCAAGGGACCTCTAAGCTTATTATAGAACGAGCGATTGTCAAAATCCCCATTTTTCGTCAACTTCCATCTCATACGATCTCCGTTCTCAGTGTGAGGTAAATTAGAACCCAAAAACCAGAGAAATTCATCCACAACACCTAACTCCCAATCATTTGGTTCCCTTTGTAAGTAAACATTCCAAAGTCTCTATGCCTCAGTCCCCAACTGATCAAGAGACAAGGCCACGGAAGCCTCTCTATTAGTGGCCATCCCATACACTACCGGGAAGGACAACTGAAGTGGTAAATCCCCACACCATCGATCAGTCCAAAACTTCACTCTATCCCCCACCCCTATCTCAAACCGAATATTATTACTAAAAACCTCCCAACCTTTCCGGATACTTCTCCATAATCCACACCCATGAACACCCCTACCCAGCTTGGAGGACCAACCCCCCCACTCTTCCCCAAACTTCAAAGCTACAACCCTTCTCCAAAGACGAGTCTCCTCAACCCCAAGCCGCTATAACCACTTTCTTAATAAGGCTTTATTAAAAGTAGTTATTTTCCTAACTCTCAAACCACCATTCGCCATAGGAGCGCACACCTTATCCCACCCTACCAAATGAGTATTCGAATCCCCCCCACAGGAAATCCCTTTGCAACTTCTCAATCTTATTAGCCACATGCGAAAGGATGGTAAAAAGAGACAAATAGTAAGTAGGAAGACTAGATAACGTACTCTTAAGCAACGTCAGTCTTCTGCCTTTTGACAAATAAAGCTTCTTCCACCCAGCCAACTTCTGCTTAATTTTCTCCAAGATAGGGTACCAAATAGTAGGGGACTTATGGGAAGCCCCCAACAGCATACCAAGATAGGTCATGGGTAAAGTCCCAATCCTACACCCCAAGATCTCTGCCAAGACATGCACATTATTAACCTCCCCTATTGGAACCATCTCACTCTTCAAGACATTAGCCTTCAAACCTGTCACAGCTTGAAAACATAGTAGTAACATCCGAACGTGAAGGATCTACTCCACATCCGCATCACAGAACAAAATAGTATCATCCGCAAACAAAAGATGAGAGACACTTTCCCCTTCACCCGGACTACCCTCAGCCTTAAAACCACTGATCAAGCCTGCACCTTCAACTCTTTTCAACATCCTGCTAAAAACCTCCATCATAACCAAAAACAACATAGGAGATAGCGGATCCCCTATCTCAGACCCCTCGTGCTCCTAAAAAAGTCAGCTGTAGCCCCATTAACCAGAATAGAGAACTGAACTGTTGAGATACAGGTGTGAATCCAACTACGCCACTTCTCCCCAAAGCCCATTCTCTTCAATAGATCTAGAAGAGCCTCCCAGTTCACATGATCATAAACTTTCTCAATGTCTAGCTTACAAATAACCCCTGGAACCTTACTCTTCACTCGGCTATTCACACACTCATTGGTGATAAGAACAGAGTTAAGAATCTGTCTGCCACCCACAAAACTGTTCTGAGACTCAGAAATCAATTGATTTAAAACCACTTTCAATCGATTTGCCAGAACCTTAGACAAGATCTTGTACAAACTCCCCACCAGGCTAATAGGCCTAAAGTCTCAAATATTGGAAGCATCATTTTTCTTGGGAATAAGAGCAATGAAAGTAGCATTCAAAGATTTCTCAAACTTACTGTGTTGGTAAAACTCCTCAAAGACAGCTAAAACATCCCTTTCCACAATTCTCCAACACTATTGAAAAAAAGCCATAGAGAAACCATCTGGACTTGGGGCTTTATCTCCTCCCAACTCTTTAATAGCTGCAAGAATCTCCTCCATTTCAAACCTCCTTTCAAGCCAGCCCCTCTCCAACCCATCTAACTGATCAAACTCCAAGCCTTCCACAAAGGGCCTCCACTCCTCAGTCTCCCGATACAAATCTTTATAAAATTGACCTACCTGAATAGCCACCTCGGATTCCTCCTCATAGATCACCCCATCCACCTCTAACATACTAAGATTGTTATATCTTCTACGAGAATTAGCCACCTTATGGAAGAATTTAGTATTGTTATCTCCTTCCTTAATATATAACATCCTCGATTTCTATCTCCATGAGATTTCTTCCAAAGAGATAAGATGCTCAACTTTAGATCTCACCAAAGCTTTCTCACATTTCTCTGCATCAGAGAGGCCAAACTCCCCTTCCTTGACATCTAAGAGTTTCAAGGCCTCTAACAATTGAGTCTTTTTGCGCCCGACATGACCAAACTCACTACGGTTCCACTGAATGATATCTTTTTTCAAAGCCTTCAATTTTTTGGCAAACATGTAACTAGGAGTACCAGAGAAAGAATGTCGATTCCACCAAGAGTGAACTCTATCTGTAAACCCGTCCGTCTTTAACCACATATTCTCAAACCTAAATGGACTTTTCCCTCTTGCCATTCCTCCAACCTCCACTAGAATTGGGAAATGATCTGAGACTGGGCGAGGAAGAATCCACTGGATCACATCCGAATAGTGTTCGTCCCACTCATGAGACACCAAAACTCTGTCTATCCTAGACATCGAAGGCTGTTCAGACCCACTAGACCAAGTAAAGCGCCCTCCCTCCAAAGGCAGATCAATCAAATTAAGGTCTTCAATTAACTCCGAGAACTGTTCCATAGCCGGAGTAAGACGGGAAGTACCCAACCGTTCACTAGGAAAACGGACAACATTAAAGTCCCCAATGCAGCACCATGGAGCAGTCCAGTATTGCTGAACACCAACCAACTCGTCCCACATTTGCTCCCTCGCATTATTATCATTTGGGCCATAAACCCCTGAACACGCCCAAATAAAGCCATCCTCTACCCCTTGCCACTGAACTGACACAGAGAAGGAACCCACCAAAATCTCCGACCGTTCTAAAACCCTCCTATCCCACATCATCAAAATCCCACCGGCCGTCTGGACAGCATCTAAAGCCACCCAATCCACATAAGGACAACTCCACAGACTGCAAACCATCTGTCTATCCAAACTCGTAAGCTTGGTTTCTTGAAGGCACACTACATCACACTTCCACTAACGCAGAAAATTTTTCACTACCAGCTGTTTCCGAAAATCATTTAAATCCCTTACATTCCATGAGAGAATTTTTAAATTCATTGAGACAAGAACTTCCCAACTGCTATCTAAGATCAGCAACCAACACTCTACCTACCTTCATAATTAATCGAAGAAATCAAATTCTTCAGCTCTCTCTTCCCTTTTTCCTTACAGATAACAACTTCTCTAGGAGCTGTAATATTCTTGTTCAACACTTTGGCAGCCTCCGTTTCCTTCTCGATCCGTCGTAGCAAAGTAATGCATAACTTCTCATGACGGCACAGAGGAAGCCCCACCAGTTTACTAAAACCAAGAAGTCTGTACTTCACCCACTTAGAGATATCCATCATATTCACGCATCCTACTGCCTCAGAACCACAGTCAGTTGACAAAGCCAACCTAGAAGGAGTGATGGTCATCAAAGGGACAGATAAGATATCCTCCCCACCCAAACCCGTGTCTGAGAAATCCATTTTTTCAACCACCAAATCACTCACCCCAGAGACATCACAAACTGCCTTCGTGGGTATCACCGCTAAGTTGGATTGATCACCACTAGCCTAGCCACTATTAACCCCATCGTTGACACCCACATCCAAAAGCCCAGCCTTTGAAAAGCTAAAGAAGAGATCAGAAAGGAACATCTCTGCCGCTAACCTTGAGTTACTCACCATATCTAACTTACCCGGTGCCGTCGTGGGCTCATCGGAGCTGAGACCACCGGGAAAGGGACCGTCGGCCTCCATCTGAGGCACTGCACATAGGCCCGGTTCCACTGGCTCAAGGACGAAGGGTTGGGGAAAAGCCAAGAGGCTCGCCGCAGTCGCCAGGTCTTGGGACAAAACACCTGCGCCAGACGAAGAGCACTCACACCCTCTTCATAAAAGCTTGGGCCAGAAAAAACTGAATTAAAAGGGCCCATAAGTGTATCGGTCAGCAACGGGCTTGTGCCTTGGGCCACAACAAGCTTATCTTTAGCCTGTTTAATTCCCTGTGTAGCCCATAAAGAGTCCTTTGGTCCTCCTTTAATGCAGTCCCTGTCCATAGCGCGTGAAACCCAGCTGAGCTTCTTAACTCTCCCTTTCTTTCTATCCCAGGAAACCTGCCTCCTCCCTTTCATGTCAACCTCTACGATAAGACCACTCCCTGCCCAGCATGGTCTCCTTACATCACTCTTCTTCCCCTTTTCAATTGCTTTTGAATTCAAAATGGAGCTTGGGAAACGTATCCTAAAATCTGCAAGATTATGCTCACCTAACTCTGCCTCCTCATTAATGCTCTGCTCCCTCTCCTCTCCCCTCCTCCCAGCTCCATCTTATCAGGCTTGCCCACCGGAAATTCCACCACCTTGGCACTTGAAAGTCTTTGGTTCACCCCCAACTTCTCCTCCCCTAACTGTGTCAGCTTCCCCTTGTCTGTGAAACCTAGCTGCTTTCTATTCTCCACTCTACCCTAAAATCCTTTCACTACTTCAGCAAAATTTTTGGAGTTTGAAGCCTCCAAGTTATGCCTAAGCACCTGAGGAATAAATCTTGGAAGACCAACTCCACCCATTGCATAATGGGAAGGAAACAATATCTTTCTAAGCTCAAGGCCAAAAGCCCTCTAGCCATATTTCTCTTTCCCTGCAGGGATAATAATCAACCTCCTAGACCCGCCAACCTTGAGTTCATTCAAAAGAAGGAACTGATCGAAAGAGTTGGAACTCCTTTGGAGAGTGAAAGCAGTGTCACCTTCTCTGAGTGTAAAGAACTGCTTGGGTCTAGCCCCAACAACAATGTGTTCAATATTAGTCATCAACCATTGTGCTGCATTCTTATCCATGAATACTGATCTCATAAAGAATTTGCCCCTCTCAAAGATTCGTAGCAAAAAATAACATCCCCCTTCCTCTACAACTAATTGAAAAGACTTAGATTCAATGAAAAAATTGGGAATAGTCAAAATGTAAAGACTAAAAGTGCATTTATGCCTAAAATATTTATATTTAAATTAAATTTTTTTGTACAAGGATAGTATCTCATCTATAAAATATTTATATTTAAACTAAAATATTTACAGAAATTTCCAAGATTATTTTGTTTGACTGGTGAGTAATTTTTAGAAATTTCCAATATTTATTAACCATTAGGAATCAACCATAACAAAGTACGTCATACCTGGACAAGTTGTGGGCCTGCAAGCTTCAAAAAAGTGGCATTTGTTTATGCTGCACAAGCACGGGCCATTAAAGTTTTCCCCATCCTAGGAGGTCCATACAAGAGCACTCCCTTGGGTGGACGAATACCTAATTTTTGAAAACGCTCCTTATGTGTCATTGGCAAAACAATGGCCTCAACTAATTCTTGGATCTGTGGAAATTAAGAAGAAAAAAATAAAAATTAGAGTTTAAGGTACCAAAATTTGACAAATAAAAGTAACCAATTAAGAATTCTCCTAAAGAGAACACAGAGTCAGACACTTGCCTATTTCTCCAGCCCTCCAATGTCATTGTAATCTTCAGTTGGTTTTTCATCAACCTCCGTACTTCCAAGAGGTCCGATGGATTGATGTTTGGACGTGCTTCCCAGAGGTCCGGTGGATTGAAGTATGGACGTGCTTCCCAGAGGTCCGATGGATTGAAGTTTGGACGTGCTTCTCAGAGGTCCAAGGATTTGAATTTGGACATGCTTCCCAGAGGTCCGATGGATTGAAGTTTGGTCGTGCTTCCCAGAGGTCCAAGGATTTGAATTTTGAACGTGCTTCCTAGAGGTCCGATGGAATTGAATTTTGGACATGCTTCCCAGAGGTCCAGTAGATTGAATTCGGACGTGCTTCCCAGAGGCCCAAGGATTTGAATTTTGGACGTGCTTCTCAGAGGTCCGATGGAATTAAATTTTGGACGTGCTTCCCAGAGGTCCAAGGATTTGAATTTTGGACGTGCTTCTCAGAGGTCCGATGGAATTAAATTTTGGACATGCTTCCCAGAGGTCCGGTGGATTGAATTTGGACGTGCTTCCCAGAGGTCCAAGGATTGGAATTTTGGACGTGCTTCCAAGAGATACGATGGAATTGAAGTTTGGACGTGCTTCCTAGAGGTCTAAGGATTTGAATTTAGGACATGCTTCCTAGAGGTCCGTGGATTGAAGTTTGGACGTGCTTCCCAGAAGTCCAAGGATTCGAATTTGGACGTGCTTCCCAGAGGACCACTGATTCAAATTTTGGACGTGCTTCCCAGAGGTCCATCGATTGAAGTTTAGACGTGCTTCCCAGAGGTCTGATGGATTGAAGTTTGGACGTGCTTCCTAATGGTTCGATGGATTGGAATTCCAGACGTGCTTCCCAGAGGTCCGATGGATTTGAATTTGGACGTGCTTCCCGGAGGTCTGAGGATTCAAGTTTGGATGTGCATCCCAAAGCTTCGATGGATTTGAATTTGGACGTGCTTCCTAGAGGTCGAAGGATTTGGATTTGGACGTACATCCCAGAGGTCTGATGGATTGAAGTTTAGACGTGCTTCCCAGAGGTCCAAGGATTTCAATTTAGACGTGTTTCCCAGAGGTCTGATGGATTGAAGTTTGGACGTGCTTCCCAGAGGTCCAAGGATTTGAATTTGTACGTGCTTCCCAAAGGTCCGTTGGAATTGAATTTTGGACATGCTTCCTAGAGGTCTGGTGGATTGAATTTGGACGTGCATCCCAGAGGTCGAGTGGAATTAAATTTTGGACGTGCTTCCCAAAGGTCCGATGGATTGAATTTGGACGTGCTTCCCAGAGTTCCAAGGATTGGAATTTTGGACGTGCTTCCCAGAGGTCCGATGAAATTGAAGTTTGGACATGCTTCCCAGAGGTCCGATGGATGTGAAGTTTGGACGTGCTTCCCAGAGGTCCTAGGATTTCAATTTTGGACATGCTTCCCAGAGGTCCGTGGATTGAAGTTTGGACTTGCTTCAGAGAGGTCCGTGGATTGAAGTTTGGACGTGCTTCCTAGAGGTGCAATGGAATTGAATTTGGACGAGCTTCCCAGAGGTCCGTGGATTGAAGTTTCGACGTGCTTCCCAAAGGTCCGATGGATTTGAATTTAGACGTGCTTCGCAGAGGTCCGATGGATTGAAGTTTGAACATGCTTCCCAGAGGTCCAAGGTTTTGAATTTGGACGTGCTTCCCAGAGGTCCAATGGATTGAATTTTGGGTGTGCTTCCCAGAGGTCCGTGGATTGAAGTTTGGACGTGGTTCCTAGAGGTTCGATGGAATTGAATTTGGACGTGCATCCCAGAGGTCCGTGGATTGAAGTTTGGATGTGCTTTCTAAAGGTCCGATGGATTTGAATTTGGACGTGCTTCCAGAGGTCCGATGGATTGAAGTTTGGATGAGCTTCCCAGAGGTCCAAGGATTTGGATTTGGACGTACTTCCCAGAGGTCCAATGGATTGATGTTTGGACGTGCTTCCTAGAGGTCCGATGGATTGAAGTTTGGACGTGCTTCCTAGAGGTCCAAAGATTTGAATTTGGACATGTTTCTCAAAGGTCCGATGGATTGAAGTATAGACGTGCTTCCTAGAGGTCCAAGGATTTGAATTTTGATGTGCTTCCCAAAGGTCCGTTGGAATTGAATTTTGGACATGCTTTCCGGAGGTCCGGTGGATTGAATTTGGACGTGCTTCCCAAAGGTCCAATAGAATTAAATTTTGGTCGTGCTTCCAAGAGGTCCGGTGGATTGAATTTGGACGTGCTTCCCAAAGGACCAAGGATTGGAATTTTGGACGTGCATCCTAGAGGTCCGATGGAATTGAAGTTTGGACGTGCTTCCAAGAGGTCCAATGGATTTGAATTTGGATGTGCTTCCCGGAGGTCCACGGATTGATGTTTGGACGTGCTTCCCAAAGCTACGATGGATTTGAATTTGGACGTGCTTCCTAGAGGTCCGATGGATTGAAGTTTGGACGTGCTTCCTAGAGGTCCAAGGATTTGGATTTGGACATACTTCCTAGATGTCCGATGGATTCATGTTTGAACGTGCTTCCCAGAGGTCCGATGGATTGAAGTTTGGACGTGCTTCCCAGAGGTCCAAGGATTTGAAATTGGACGTGTTTCCCAGAGGTCCGATGGATTGAAGTTTGGACGTGCTTCCCAGAGGTCCAAGGATTTGAAATTGGACGTGTTTCCCAGAGGTCCGATGGATTGAAGTTTGGACGTGCTTCCTAGAGATCCAAGGATTTGAATTTGCACATGCTTCCCAAAGGTTCGATGGAATTGAATTTTGGACATGCTTCCCAGAGGTCCGGTGGATTGAATTTGGACGCGCTTCTTAGAGGTCCGTGGATTGAAGTTTGGACGTGCTTCCCAGAGGTCCGATGGAATTGAATTTGGACGTGCTTCCCAAAGGTCCAATGGATTTGATTTTGGACGTGCTTCCCTGAGGTCCAATGGATTGAAGTTTGGACGTGCTTCCCAGAGTTCCGAGGATTTGGATTTAGACGTACATCCCAGAGGTCCGATGGATTGATGTATGGACCTGCCTCCAAGAGGTCTGATGGATTGAAGTTTGGACGTGCATCCCAGAGGTCCAAGGAGACGAATTTGGACGTGTTTCCCAGAGGTCCGATGGATTGCAGTTTGGACGTGCTTCCCAGAGGTCCATGGATTTGAATTTGGACGTGCTTCCCAGAGGTCCGATGGAATTGAATTTTGGATGTGCTTCCCAGAGGTCCGGTGGATTGAATTTAGACGTGCTTCCCAGAGGTCCAAGGATTGGAATTTTGGACGTGCTTCCTAGAGGTCCGATGGAATTGAAGTATGGAAGTACTTTCCAGAGGTCCGATGTATGTGAACTTTGGACTTGCTTCCCAGAGGTCTAAGGATTTGTATTTTGGACATGCTTCCCAGAGGTCCGTGGATTGAAGTTTGGACGAGCTTCCCAGAGGTCCGATGGATTGGAATTTTGGACGTGCTTCCCATAGGTCCGATGGATTTGAATTTGGACGTGTTTCCCAGAGGTCCGTGGTTTGAAGTTTGGACGTGCTTCCTAGAGGTTCGGTGGTTTTGAATTTGGACGTGCTTCCCGGAGGTCTAAGGATTTGGTTTTGGACGTACTTCCAAGAGGTCCGTTGGATTAATGTTTGGACGTGCTTCCCAAACGTCCAAGGATTTGAATTTTGGACATGCTTCCTAGAGGTCCGATGGAATTGAATTTTAGACATGCTTCTAGTGGACCGGTGGATTGAATTTGGATGTGCTTCCCAGAGGTCCAAGGATTTGAATTTTAGACGTACTTCTCAGAGGTCCGATAAAATTAAATTTTGGACGTGCTTTCCAGAGGTCCAAGGATTTGAATTTTAGACGTGGTTCCCAGTGGTCTGAAGGAATTGAAATTTGGACATGCTTCGCAGAGGTCCAAGGATTTGAATTTTGGATGTGCTTCCCAGAGGTCCGTTGGAATTTAATTTGGACGTGCTTCCCAGAGGTCTGTGGATTGAAGTTTGGACGTGCTTCCCAAAGGTCCGATAGATTTCAAAGGATTCGAATTTGGATGTGCTTCCTAGAGGTCCAAGGATTCGAATTTGGACGTGCTTCCCAGAGGTCCAATGGATTGAAGTTTGGATGTGCTTCCCAGAGGTGTGATGGATTGGAATTTTGGACGTGCTTCCCAGTGGCCTGATAGATTTGAATTTGGACATGCTTCCCAGAGGTCTAACGGATTGAAGTTTGGACGTGCTTCCCAAAGGTCCAAGTATTTGGATTTGGACGTACTTCCAAAAGGTCCGATGGAATGATGTTTGGACATGCTTCCCAGAGGTCTGGGGGATTGAATTATGGACATGCTTCCCAGAGGTCCGATGGATTGAAGTTTGGACGTGCTTCCCAGAGGTCCAAGGATTTGAATTTGGAAATGCTTCCCAGAGGTCGAAGGATTTGAATTTGGACATGCTTCCCAGAGGTCCAATGGATTGAAGTTTGGTCTTGCTTTCCAGAGGTCCAAGGATTTGAATTTTGAACGTGCTTCCCAGAGGCCCAATGGAATTGAATTTGGACGTGTTTCCCAGAGGTCCGTGGATTGAAGTTTGGACGTGCTTCCTAGAGGTTCGGTGGTTTTGAATTTGGACGTGCTTCCCGGAGGTCTAAGGATTTGGTTTTGGACGTACTTCCAAGAGGTCCGTTGGATTAATGTTTGGACGTGCTTCCCAAAGGTCCAAGGATTTAAATTTTGGACATGCTTCCTAGAGGTCCGATGGAATTGAATTTTAGACATGCTTCTAGTGGACCGGTGGATTGAATTTGGATGTGCTTCCCAGAGGTCCAAGGATTTGAATTTTAGACGTACTTCTCAGAGGTCCGATGAAATTAAATTTTGGACGTGCTTTCCAGAGGTCCGGCGGATTGAATTTAGACGTGCGTCCCAGAGGTCCAAGGATTTGAATTTTAGACGTGGTTCCCAGTGGTCTGAAGGAATTGAAATTTGGACGTGCTTCCCAGAGGTCCAAGGACTCGAATTTGGACATGCTTCGCAGAGGTCCAAGGATTTGAATTTTGGATGTTCTTCCCAGAGGTCCGTTGGAATTTAATTTGGACGTGCTTCGCAGAGGTCCAAGGATTTGAATTTTGGATGTTCTTCCCAGAGGTCCGTTGGAATTTAATTTGGACGTGCTTCCCAGAGGTCTGTGGATTGAAGTTTGGACGTGCTTCCCAAAGGTCCGATGGATTTCAAAGGATTCGAATTTGGATGTGCTTCCTAGAGGTCCAAGGATTCGAATTTGGACGTGCTTCCCAGAGGTCCAATGGATTGAAGTTTGGATGTGCTTCCCAGAGGTGTGATGGATTGGAATTTTGGACGTGCTTCCCAGTGGCCTGATAGATTTGAATTTGGACATGCTTCCCAGAGGTCTGACGGATTAAAGTTTGGACGTGCTTCCCAAAGGTCCAAGTATTTGGATTTGGACGTACTTCCAAAAGGTCCGATGGAATGATGTTTGGACATGCTTCCCAGAGGTCTGGGGGATTGAATTATGGACATGCTTCCCAGAGGTCCGATGGATTGAAGTTTGGACGTGCTTCCCAGAGGTCCAAGGATTTGAATTTGGAAATGCTTCCCAGAGGTCGAAGGATTTGAATTTGGACATGCTTCCCAGAGGTCCAATGGATTGAAGTTTGGTCTTGCTTTCCAGAGGTCCAAGGATTTGAATTTTGAACGTGCTTCCCAGAGGCCCAATGGAATTGAATTTTGGACATGCTTCCAGTGGTCCTGTGGATTGAATTTGGACGTGCTTCCCAGAGGTCCGGTGGATTGAATTTGGACGTGCTTCCCAAAGGTCCGATGGATTGAATTTGGACGTGCTTCCCAGAGGTCTAAGGAATGGAATTTTGGATGTGCTTCCCAGAGATCCGATGGAATTGAAGTTTGGACGTGCTTCCCAGAGGTCCAAGGATTTGAATTTTGGACATGCTTCCCAGAGGTCCGTGGATTAAAGTTTGGACGTGCTTCCCAGAGGTCCAAGGATTCGAATTTGGACGTGCTTCCCAGAGGACCAAGGATTTGAATTTTGGACGTGCTTCCCAGAGGTCCGTGGATTCAAGTTTAGACGTGCTTCCCAGAGGTCCATGGATTCAAGTTTAGACGTGCCTCCCAAAGGTCCGATGGATTCGAATTCTGGACGTGCTTCCCAGAGGTCCGATGGATTTGAATTTGGACGTGCTTCCCGGAGGTCCGTGGATTCAAGTTTGGACGTGCATCCCAAAGCTCCGATGGATTTGAATTTGGATGTGCTTCCCAGAGGTCCAAGGATTTGGATTTGGACGTACTTCCCAGAGGTCCGATGGTTTGAAGTTTGGACGTGCTTCCCAGAGGTCCAAGGATTTGAATTTGGACGTGTTTCCCAGAGGTCTGATGGATTGAACTTTGGACATGTTAGGCAAAGGTCGAAGGATTTGAATTTGTACGTGCTTTCCAAAGGTCTAGTGGAATTGAATTTTGGACATGCTTCCCAGAGGCCCAATGGAATTGAATTTTGGACATGCTTCCAGAGGTCCGGTGGACTGAATTTGGACGTGCTTCCCAAAGGTCCGATGGATTGAATTTGGGGATTGAATTTGGACGTGCTTCCCAAAGGTCCGGTGGATTGAATTTGGACGTGCTTCCCAGAGGGCCAAGGATTGGAATTTTGGACATGCTTCCCAGAGGTCCGTGGATTGAAGTTTGGACGTGCTTCCTAGAGGTCCGTGGATTTGAATTTGGACATGCTTCCCAGAGGTCCAAGGATTTGAATTTTGGACGTGCTTCCTAGAGGTCCGATGGAATTGAATTTTAGACATGCTTCCAGAGGACTGGTGGATTGAATTTGGATGTGCTTCTCAGAGGTCCAAGGATTTGAATTTTAGACGTACTTCTCGAAGGTCCGATGAAAATAAAATTTGGAATTGCTTTCTAGAGGTCCGGCGGATTGAATTTGGACGTGCTTCCCAGAGGTCCAACGATTTGAAATTTGGACGTGCTTCCAAGGGATCTGAAGGAAATGAAGTCTGGACGTGCTTCCCAGAGGTCCAAGGATTTGAATTTTGGACGTGCTTCCTAGAGGTACGTTGGAATTTAATTTGGACGTGCTTCCCAGAGGTCTATGGATTGAAGTTTGGCCGTGCTTCCCAAAGGTCCGAAGGATTTCAATGGATTCGAATTCGGACGTGCTTCCCAGAGGTCCGTGGATTGAAGTTTGGACGTGCTTCCTAGAGTTCCGTGGATTTGAATTTGGACGTGCTTCTCAGAGGTCCAATGGATTGAAGTTTGGAAGTGCTTCCCAGAGGTCTGATGGATTGGAATTTTGGACGTGCTTCCCATAGGTCCAATGGATTTGAATTTGGACGTGCTTCCCAGAGGTCCTTGGATTGAAGTTTGGACGTGCTTCCCAGAGGTTCGATGGTTTTGAATTTGGACGTGCTTCCCGGAGGTCCAAGGATTTGGTTTTGGACGTACATCCCAGAGGTTTGATGGATTAATGTTTGGACGTGCTTCCCAGATGTCTGATGGATTGAAGTTTGGAGGTGCTTCGCAGAGATCCAAGGATTTGAATTTGGACGTGCTTCCTAGAGGTCCAATGGATTGAAGTATGGACGTGCTTCCTAGAGGTCCAAGGATTTGAATTTGAATGTGCTTCCCAGAGGTCCAAGGATTTGAATTTTGGACGTGCTTCCTAGAGGTCCGATGGAATTGAATTTTAGACATGCTTCCAGAAGACCGTTCGATTGAATTTGGATGTGCTTCTCAGAGGTCCAAGGATTTGAATTTTAGACGTACTTCTCTGAGGTCCAATGAATTTAAATTTTGGACCTGCTTTCCAGAGGTCCGGCGGATTGAATTTGGACGTGCTTCCCAGAGGTCCAAGGATTTGAAATTTGGACGTGCTTCCAAGAGGTCTGAAGGAATTGAAGTCTGGACGTGCTTCTCAGAGGTCCAAGGACTCGAATTTGGACGTGCTTCCCAGAGCTCCAAGGATTTGAATTTTGGATGTGCATCCCAGAGGTCCGTTGGAATTTAATTTGGACGTGCTTCCTAGAGGTCTATGGATTGAAGTTTGGACGTGCTTCCCAAAGGTCCGATGGATTTCAACGGATTCAAATTTGGACGTGCTTCCTAGAGGTCCTATGGGTTTGAATTTGGACGTGCTTCCCCGAGGTCCGATGGATTAAAGTTTGGACGTGCTTCCTAGAGGTCCGATGTATTGAAGTTTGGACGTGCTTCTCGGAGGTCTGATGGATTGAAGTTTGGACGTGCTTCCCAGAGGTCCAAGGATTTGCATTTGGACCTACTTCCCAGAGGTCCGATGGATTGATGTTTGGACATACTTCCTAGAGGTCCGATTGAATGAAGTTTGGACATGCTTCCCAGAGGTCAAAGGATTTGAATTTGTACGTGCTTCCTTGAGGTCTGATGGAATTGGATTTGAATTTGATCGTGCTTCCCAGATGTCCGTGGATTGAAGTTTTCACGTGCATTCCAGAGGTCCAATGGATTTGAAGTTGGACATGCTTCCCAGAGGTCCAATGGACTGAAGTTTGGACGTGCTTTCCAGAGGTCCGATGGGTTTGAATTTGGACGTGCTTCCCAGAGGTTCGATGGATTTGAATTTGGACGTGCTTCCCAAAGGTCCGATGGATTGAAGTTTGGACGTGCTTCCCAGAGCTCCAAGGATTTGGATTTGGATTTGGACGTACATCTCAGAGGTCCAATGGATTGATGTTTGGATGTGCTTCCCAATGGTCCGATGGATTGAAGTTTGGACGTGCTTTCTAGAGATCCAAGGATTTGAATTTCGACGTGCTTCCCAGAGGTCCGATGGATTGAATTATGGACGTGCTTCCCTGAGGTCCAAGGATTTGAATTTGGACGTGCTTCCCTGAGGTCCAAGGATTTGAATTTTGGACGTGCTTCCTAGAGGTCCGATGGAATTGAATTTTGGTCGTGCTTCCCAGAGGTCCGATGGAATTGAAGTTTGGACGTGCTTCCTAGAGGTCCAAGGTTTCCAATTTAGATGTTCTTCCCAGAGGTCCAAGGATTTGAATTTTGGATGTGCTTCCCAGTGGTCCGTGTATTCAATTTTGGTCGTGCTTCCTAGAGGTCCAAGGATTTGGATTTGGACGTACTTGCCAGAGGTCCATTGTATTTGAATTTGGACGTACTTCCCAGAGGTCCATGGATTGAAGTTTTGACGTGCTTTCCAGAGGTCCGATGGATTTGAATTTGGACGTCTTCCCAGAGGTCCAGTGGATTGAAGTTTGGACGTGCTTCCCAGAGGTCCGACAGATTGGAATTTTGGAAGTGCTTCCCAGAGGTCTGATCCTTTTGAATTTAGACGTGCTTCCCAGAGATCCAAGGATTTTGACGTGCTTCCCAGGTTCCAAGGATTTGAATTTGGACGTGCTTCCCAGAGGTCCGATGGATTGAAGTGTGGACGTGCTTCCCAGAGGTCCTAGGATTTGAATTTGGGCATGCCTCCCAGAGGTCCACGGATTTGAATTTTGGACGTGCTTCCTAGAGGACCGATGGAATTGAATTTTAGACATGCTTCCCAGAGGTCTGGTAGATTGATTTTGGACGTGCTTTCCAGAGGTCGAAGGATTTGAATTTTGGAAGTACTTCTCAGAGGTCAGATGGAATTAAATTTTGGACGTGCTTCCCAGGGGACCGATGGATTGAATTTGGACGTGCTTCCCAGAGGGCCAAGGATTGGAATTTTGGACGTGCTTCCCAGAGGTCCGATAGATTTGAATTTGGACGTGCTTCTCATAGGTCCGATGGATTTGAATTTGTACGTGCTTCCCAAAGGTTCGATGGATTAAAGTTTGGACGTGCTTCCCAGAGGTCCAAGGATTTGGATTTGGACGTACTTCCTAGAGGTCCTATGGATTGATGTTTGGACGTGCTTCCCAAAGGTCCGTGGATTGTAGTTTGAACGTGCTTCCCAGAGAATCGATGGATTTGAATTTGGACGTGCTTCCCAGAGGTCCGATGGATTGAAGTTTGGACGTGCTTCCCAAATGTCTAGTGGATTGAAGTTTGGACGTGCTTTCCAGAGGTCTGATGGATTGGAATTTTGGACGTGCTTCCCAGAGGTCCGATGGGTTTGAATTTGGACGCGCTTCCAGAGGTCCGATGGATTAAAGTTTCGACGTGCTTCCTGAAGGTCCGATGTGTTGAAGTTTGGACGTGCTTTCCAGAGGTCTGATGGATTGAAGTTTGGATGTGCTCCCAGAGGTCTGATGGATTGGAATTTTGGATGCGCTTCCCATAGGTCTGATGGATTTGAATTTCGTCGTGCTTCCCAGAGGTCCGTGGATTGAAGTTTGTACGTGCTTCCTAGAGGTTTGTTGGTTTTGAAATTGGACGTGCTTCATGGAGGTCCAAGGATTTGGTTTTGGACGTACTTCCCAGAGGTCCGATGGATTAATGTCTGGACTTGCTTCCTAGAGGTCCGATGGATTGTAGTTTGGACGCTCTTCCCAGAGATCCAAGGATTTGAATTTGGACATGCTTCCCAGAGGTCCAATGGATTGAAGTATGGACGTGCTTCCTAGAGGTCCAAGGATTTGAATTTGAACGTGCTTCCCAGAGGTCCAAGGATTTGAATTTTGGACGTGCTTCCTAGAGGACCGATGGAATTGAATATTACACATGCTTCCTAGAGGTCCGGTGGATTGAATTTGGATGTGCTTCCTAGAGGTCCAAGGATTTGATTTTAGACGATCTTCTCAGAGGTCCGATGAAATTAAATTTTGGACGTGCTTCTCAGAGGTCCAGTGGATTGAATTTGGACGTGCTTCCTAGAGGTTCAAGGATTTGAATTTTGGACGTGCTTCCTAGAGGTCTATTGGAATTGAAGTTTCAAAGTGCTTCCTAGAGGTCCGATGGGTTTGAATTTGGACGCGCTTCCAGAGGTCCGATGGATTGGAATTTTAAACGTGCTTCCCAGAGGTTCGATGGATTTAAATTTGGACGTGCTTCCCAAGGATCCAAGGATTTGAATTTGGACGTGCTTCCCAGAGGTCCAGTGGATTGAAGTATGGACGTGCTTCCCAGAGGTCCAAGGATTTGAATTTGGACGTGCTTCCCAAAGGTCCATGGATCTGAATTTTGGACGTGCTTCCTAGAGGACCGATGGAATTGAATTTTAGACATGCTTCCCAGAGGTCCGGTGGATTGATTTTGGACGTGCTTCCCAGAGGTCCAAAGATTTGAATTTTGGACATACTTTTCAGAGGTCAGATGGAATTAAATGTTGGACGTGTTAGGATATGTGCCCTTAAATCCTATTGTATGTTGCCATGTATGATATTATGTATGACATTATGTAAGAAATGATGTATGACTTAATATTGTGTTTAATAAAGTTGTTTTATTCTTATCTAGAATAATGGTAAGATGAATATACGGACATTATCAAATAGTCCATGAGATGCATAGTATGTGATTTATGTGATTTATTCACAGAAGATATAGTTCACAAGTCCTTTGTAAACTCAGAATTTTGGTTCGTAGTCGGTGATGAAATTGGGCATTTCATCTGCGAAGACTATAACATATTAACTACGATGATTTGTCTTGATCATGGAAGTGGTGACTTCTAGTTAATATGTTGATATGTTTTAAGAGTTAAGACATATTGAACTGGACCGCTGTGAGATTTATTATTCTTCTAACGACTGTCAATTGAATAATAAATCTCACGACTTGTATTCACATGAACTCTTAATCCTGAGAGAATAATGGACCAGATCATGAAATGTAGGTTGCTTTGATATATCAGGAGTGAGATCTAATGTAACGGTCAAAACCTCAGTATGTTGGGCAGCCACATTTAGTGTTGATGGAACATATATTCTCAAGATGGAATTTATAGTCTCTTAACGGAGATATAAAATATTCCCTTGAGATAAGTTTAATGGGTTCAGTTATTCAGAGTGTTAGGCCTAACCACTTTAGTAAGACTAAAGTATATATTTATAAAATTGGATTTTATACATGTATGGTGAATAACTCAAAAGGATTAAACCGGGTACTCAAGGATTAAGATGTAGTAATTTACAAAGTGGCAGTCTATATTTATGACTTTGTATTACTACGAATATTTTATGAAGGGGTTGCATGTATAATAAAGTCTTGGGATATAATTTATTAATGAGGCCTAGAGTGCAATTATATTTATATAGTGGTATTAAATATAATTAATGGTAACTTTGGACTTGTCAAGAGTTGACAGAAAAGCCCAAGGCCCATTGGAGCTAGTGTCTTATTTGTTCCCTTTTGGTCCCATTCCAAGCCACACACTAAAGCCCAATTGGGAAGGCCCAAAAGGCTAGCCCAATTAGATAATCAGTTATGTGGAGAGAAACATACTGAATTTTATATAGAATAAAATGGTTTGTATGTTTAATATGTAAAAAATATATATGAAATAAGTAAGAGAGACACTCTTTCATATTCTCTCTCTAGAAAACATAGAACTGATTGAGAGACCACACATCTTGGGCATCAAGTGGAATTGGAGTGAAGATTGAAAGTGTTCCCGAGTACTTCTTCATTCGGTTTTGAATTTCACCACATCAAGGTACACTCTCTTGTTCTTATATTCTGAAACCTACATAGTGCATGTTATCAATTGCGAATGAAGTAGATCCGTTTATTTTCCGCTGTGTATGTTTTGTATGCGATACAAATATGATGATTTCCTAACAGAACGTGCTTCCCAGAGGACCGATGGATTGAATTTGGACGTGCTTCCCAGAGGTCCAAGGATTGGAATTTTGGACGTGCTTCCCAGAGGTCCGATGGATTTAAATTTGGACGTGCTTCTAATAGGTCCGATGGATTTCAATTTGGACATGCTTCCCAAAGGTCCGATGGATTAAAGTTTGGGCGTGCTTCCCAGAGGTCCAAGGAATTGGATTTGGACGTACATCCTAAAGGTCCTATGGATTGATGTTTGGATGTGCTTCCCAGAGGTCCATGGATTGTAGTTTGGACGTGCTTCCCAGAGGTCTGATGGAATGGAATTTTGGAAGTGCTTCCCAGAGGTTCAATGGATTTTAATTTGGACGTGCTTCCCAGAGGTCCGATGGATTGAAGTTTGGACGTGCTTCCTAGAGGTCCAAGTAGTTGGATTTGTACGTGATTCCCAGAGGTCCGATGGAATTGAATTTTGGACATACTTCCCAGAGGTCCGGTGGATTGAATTCGGATGTGGTTCCTTGACGTCCAATCGAATTAAATTTCGAACGACCTTCCCAGAGGTCCGGTGGATTGAATTTAGACGTGCTTCCCAGAGGTACAATGGAATTGAAGTTTGGACATGCTTCCCAGAGGTCCAAGGTTTCGAATTTGGACGTGCTTCCCAGAGGTCCAAGGATTTAAATTTTGTATGTGCTTCCCAGTGGTCCATGGATTGAATTTTGGCCGTGCTTCCAAGAGGTCCAAGGATTTGGATTTGGACGTGCTTCCTAGAGGTCCGTGGATTGAAGTTTTGATGTGCTTTAGAGAGGTCCGATGGATTTGAATTTGGACGTGCTTCCCAGAGGTTTAATGTTTTGAAGTTTGGACGTGCTTCCAAGAGGTCCGATGGATTGGAATTTTCGACGTGCTTCCCAGAGGTCCGATAGATTGAAGTTTGGACGTGCTTACCAAAGCTCAGATGGATTTGAATTTAGACGTGCTTCCCAGAGGTCCGATGGATTGAAGTTTGGACGTGCTTTCCAGAGATCCAAGGATTTGAATTTGGACGTGCTTCCCAGAGGTCCGATGGATTGAAGTATGGACGTGCTTCCCCGAGGTCCAAGGATTTGAATTTGGACGTGCTTCCCAGAGGTCCAAGGATTTGAATTTTGGACGTGCTTCCTAGAGGACCGATGGAATTGAATTTTAGACATGCTTCCCAGAGGTCCGGTGAATTGATTTTGGACGTGCTTCCCAGAGGTCCAAGGATTTGAATTTTGGACGTACTTCTCTGAGGTCAGAGGGAATTAAATTTTGAACATGCTTCCTAGTGGACCGATGGATTGAATTTGGACGTGCTTCCCAGAGGTCCAAGGATTGGAGTTTTGGACGTGCTTCCCAGAGGTCCGATGGAATTGAAGTTTGTATGTGCTTCCCAGAGGTCCAAGGATTTGAATTTTGGACGTGCTTCGCAGAGGTCCTTCGGAATTGGATTTAGATGCGCTTCCCAGGGGTCCGGTGGATTGAATTTGGATGTGCTTCCCAGAGATCCAAGGATTTGAATTTTAGACGTGCTTCTTAGAGGTCCGGTGGAATTGAATTTAGACGTGCTTCCCAGAGGTCCAAGGATTTGAATTTTGGACGTGCTTCGCAGAGGTCCTTCGGAATTGGATTTAGACGCGCTTCCCAGGGGTCCGGTGGACTGAATTTGGATGTGCTTCCCAGAGGTCCAAGGATTTGAATTTTAGACGTGCTTCTTAGAGGTCCGGTGGAATTGAATTTGGACGTGCTTCCCAGAGGTCCAAGGATTTGAATTTTGGACGTGCATCCCAGAGGTCCGTTGGAATTGAATTTAGACGTGCTTCCCAAAGGTCCGATTGATTGATGTTTAGACGTGCTTCCCAGAGGTCTAGTGTATTGAAGTTTGGACGTGCTTCCCAGAGGCTGATGGATTGGAATTGTGGACGTGCTTCCCAGAGGTTGGATGGATTTGGATTTGGACGTGCTTCCCAGAGTTCCGATAGGTTTGAATTTGGACGCTCTTCCCAAAGGTCTTATGGATTGAAGTTTGGACCTACTTCCCAGAGGTCCGATGGATTGAAGTTTGGACGTACTTCCCAGAGGTCCGATGGATTGATGTTTGGACGTGCTTCCCAAAGGTCCGATGGATTGAAGTTTGGACGTGCTTCCCAGAGATCCAAGGATTTGAATTTCGACGTGCTTCCCAGAGGTCCGATGGATTGAATTGTGGACGTGCTTCCTAGAGGTCCAAGGATCTGAATTTTGGACGTGCTTCCTAGAGGTCCGATGGAATTGAATTTTGGTCATGCTTCCCAGAGGTCTGATGGAATTGAAGTTTGTACGTGCTTCCCAGAGGTCGAAGGTTTCGAATTTGGACGTGCTTCCCAGAGGTCCAAGGATTTGAATTTTGGACATGCTTCCCAGAGGTCCGGTGGATTGAATTTGGATGCGCTTCCTAGAGGTCCAATGGAATTAAATTTAGAACGAGCTTCCCAGAGGTTCGGTGGATTGAATTTGGACGTGCTTCCCAGTGGTCCAAGGATTGGAATTTAGGACGTCCTTCACAGAGGTCCGATAGAATTGAAGTTTGGATGTGCTTCCTAGAGGTCCAAGGTTTCGAATTTGGACGTGCTTCCCAGAGGTACGTGGATTCAATTTTGGTCGTGCTTCCCAGAGGTCCAAGGATTTGGATTTGGACGTACTTCCCAGAGGTCTGTTGGGTTTGAATTTGGACGTGCTTCCCAGAGTCCTGTGGATTGAAGTTTTGACGTGCTTTCTAGAGGTCCGATGGATTTGAATTTGGACGTGTTTCCCAGAGGTCCAGTGTATTGAAGTTTGGACGTGCTTCCCAGAGGTCCGATGGATTGGAATTTTGGACGTGCTTCCCAGAGGTCTGATTCTTTTGAATTTGGACGTGCTTCCCAGAGGTCCGATGGATTGAAGTTTGGATGTGCTTCCTAGAGGTGCAATGGAATTGAATTTGGAAGTGCTTCCTAGAGGCCTGTGTATTGAAGTTTGGACGTGCTTCCCAAAGGTCCGATGGATTTGAATTTGGACGTTCTTCCGAGAGGCCCGATGGATTGAAGTTTGGGCGTCCTTCCCAGAGGTCCAAGGATTTGGATTTGGACGTACTTACCAGAGGTCCGATGGATTGATGTTTGGGCGTGCTTCCTAGAGGTCCAAGGATTTGGATTTGGACGTACTTTCAAGAGGTCCAATGGATTGATGTTTGGACGTACTTTCAAGAGGTCCAATGGATTGATGTTTGGACGTGATTCCCAGAGGTCCGATGGATTAAACTTTGGATGTGCTTCCCAGTGGTCCAAGGATTTGAATTTGGACGTGTTTCCCAGAGGTTCGACGGATTGAAGTTTGGACATGCTTCCAAGAGGTCCAAGGATTTGAATTTGGACGTGCTTCCCAGAGGTTCGATGGAATTCAATTTTGGACATGCTTCCCAGTAGTCCAATGGATTGAAGTTTGGACGTGCTTCCCAGAGGACCAAAGATTTGGATTTGGACGTACTTCCCAAAGGTCCGATGGATAGTTGTTTGGACGTGCTTCCCAGAGGTCCGACGGATTGAAGTTTGGACGTGCATCCTAGAGGTCCGATGGAATTGAATTTGGACGTGCTTCCCAGAGGTCCGTGTATCGAAGTTTGGACGTGCTTCCTAGAGGTCCATGGATTTGAATTTCGGACGTGCTTCTTAGAGGTCCGATGGAATTAAATTTTGGATGTGCTTCTCAGAGATCCAAGGATTTCGATTTGGGCGTACTTCCCAGAAGTCCAATAGATTCGAATTTGGACGTGCTTCCCAGAGTTCTATGATTTGAAGTTTTGACGTGCTTCCCAGAGGTCTGATGGATTTGAATTTGGACGTGCTTCCTAGTAGTCCGATGGATTGAAGTTTGGGCGTGCTTCCTAGAGGTCCAAGGATTAGGATTTGGACGTACTTCCCAGAGGTCCGATGGAATGATGTTTGGACATGATTCCTAGAGGTCCGATGGATTGAAGTTTGGATGTGCTTCCCAGTGGTCTAAGGATTTGAATTTGGACGTGTTTCCCAGAGGTTCGATGGATTGAAGTTTGGACGTGCTTCCAAGAGGTCCAAGGATTTGAATTTGGACGTGCTTCCCGGAGGTTCGATGGAATTCAATTTTGGACATGCTTTCCAGAGGTCCGGTGGATTGAATTTGGACGTGCTTCCCAGAGGTCCAAGGATTTGAATTTGGACGTGCTTCCCAGAGGTCCAAGGATTTGAATTTGGACGTGCTACCTAGAGGTCCGATGGAATTGAATTTGGACGTACTTCCTAGAGGTCCGTGTATTGAAGTTTGGACGTGCTTCCCAAAGGTCCGATGGATTTGAATTTGGACGTGCTTCCTAGAGTCCCGATGGATTGAAGTTTGGACGTGCTTCCCAGAGGTCCAAGGATTTGGATTTGGACGTACGTACCAGAGGTCCGATGGATTGATGTTTGGAGGTGCTTCCTAGAGGTCCAAGGATTTGGATTTGAACGTACTTCCCAAAGGTCTGATGGATTGAAGTATGGCTGTGCTTCCCAGAGTTTGGTGGATTGAATTTGGATGTGCTTCCCAAAGGTCCAAGGATTTGAATTTTGGAATTTCTTCTTAGAGGTCCGATGGAATTAAATTTTTGATGTGCTTTCCTGAGGTTCGACGGATTGAATTTGTACATGCTTCCAAAAGGTTGAAGGATTCGAATTTTAGACGTGCTTCCTAGAGGTCCGATGGATTGAAGTTTGGACGTGCTTCCCAGAGATCCAAGGATTTGAATTTGGATGTGCTTCCCAGTGGTCCGATGGATTGAAGTTTGGACGTGCTTCCTGGAGGTCCAAGGATTTGGATTTGGACGTACTTCCCAAAGGTCCGATGGAATTGAATTTTGGACATGCTTCCCAGAGGTCCGGTGAATTGAATTTGGACTTGCTTCCCAGAGGTCCAATGGAATTAAATTTTGAATGTGCTTCCCGGAGGTCCGGTGGATTAAATCTGGACGTGCTTCCCAGAGGTTCAAGGATTGGAATTTTGGATGTGCTTCCCAGAGGTTCGATGAAATTGAAGTTTGGAAGTGCTTCCCAGGGGTCCGATGGATGTGAAGTTTGGACGTGCTTCCCAGAGGTCCGTTGGAATTGAATTTAGATGTGCTTCCCAGAGATCCTGTGGATTGAAGTTTGGACGTGCTTCCCAGAGGTCTAGTGGATTGAAGTTTGGACGTGCTTCCCAGAGGTCTGATGGATTGGAATTTCGGACATGCTTTCCAGAGGTCCTATGGATTTGAATTTGGACGTGCTTCCAAGAGGTCCGATGGATTAAAATTTGGACGTGCTTCCCAGAGATCCAAGGATTTGGATTTGGACGTGCTTCCTAGAGGTCCGATGGATTGAAGTTTGGACGTGCTTCCTAGAGGTCCGATGGATTGAAGTTTGAACGTGCTTCCAAAGGTCCCTGGATTTGAATTTGGACGTGCTTCCCAGAGTTCCGATGGATTTAATTTTGGACGTGCTTCCCAGAGTTCCAAGGATTTGGATTTGGATGTACTTCCTAGACGTCTGATGGATTTGAATTTAGACGTGCTTCCCTGAGGTCCGTGGATTGAAGTTTTGATGTGCTTCCCAGAGGTCCGATGGATTTTAGACGTGCTTCCCAGAGGTCCAGTGGATTGAAGTTTGGACGTGCTTTCCAGAGGTCTGTTGGATTGGAATTTTGGATATGCTTCCCAGAGGTCTGATCGATTTGAATATGGACATGCTTCCTAGAGGTCCGTTGATTGAAGTTTGGACGTGCTTCCCAGAGGTCCGACGGATTTGAATTTGGACGTGCTTCCCAGAGGTCCTATGGATTGAAGTTTGGACGTGCTTCCCAGAGGTCCAAGGATTTGGATTTGGATGTGCTTCCCAGAGGTCCGATGGATTGAAGTTTGGACATGCTTCCTTGAGGTCCAAGGATTTGAATTTGGACGTGCTTCCCAGAGGTCCGATGGATTGAATTTTGGACGTGCTTCCCAGAGGTCCGGTGGATTGAATTTTGTCGTGCTTCCCAAAGGTCCAAGGATTGGAGTTTGGACGTACTTCTTAGAAGTCCAATGGATTTGAATTTGGACATGCTTCCCTGAGGTCCGATGGATTGAAGTTTGGACGTGCTTCCTAAAGGTCCAAGGATTTGGGAGGCATTATTCGTGCCGATGTTTGTGGGCCTTTTACCCTAGTACCTGCAAAATAAATATTTTCAATTAGTAACTGAGTTATTCATTGAAAAGACTTTGGCATACCTGGCGAATGCTCCTAGTTTGGGACATATTCCATGCTTAAGTGAATGCTGAGGGTGGACAATTGACTTGATTTTGCACCACTAGAGAATATGGAAGAAGAATTTAATGAAGATTTTTTTTTTTTTTGGAAGAAATTGGAAATTATCATTGTTGAATTTTTTTGAAAAATTTTGAAATCTTGAAATTTTTTTTTTTGAAGGAATTGAAAATTTTGATTGATGATTTTTTTTTTTTTTGAAAAATTTGGAAATCTTGAATTTTTTGAAGAAATTGAAAATTTTGATTGATGATTTTTTTTTTTTGAAAAACAACCTAAGAAGTACGAGCCCAATGCCCCTTAGTTCCCAGGCCTTTTTTTTTTTTTTTTTTTGAAAATTCCTTTTTCTTCTTTTTCTTTCTTTTTTTTTTTTTTTTGAAAGATTGAAAATTTTGTCTTTTGTCTTTTTTTTTCTTTAAAGTTGAAAATCTTTTTTTTTTTTTTTTTTAATTTGAAGATTTGTTCATTATCAAGAAGTGAAGAAGATGAAGATGAAGATGAAGATGGAGTAAAAGTGATGAAGATTTATTCATGATGATTTTTTTTTTTTTTGAAAAAACCTATCCTTTGAGTGAGAATAACTTTGACTAGAAGTTGATGCAGATTGCTGGATAAGTCCTTGCTTAATTCCTGCAAAAAGATAATTTCAATTAGCAATTGGATTTCTGAACTGGAAGTACTTACCTAATGCCCCTAGTTTGTGGCATATTTCATGCTTAGATTGAAGCTGAATTCATTTGAAGTTGTGACCATTGGGGAACATGAAAGAAGATCATAGTTCGCCATCCTTGGTTCATCAAAGTTGAGAAGGAGGGATCAGAAAGCCACATTTGTTCAAATTTAAAAGGTTTAGACAATTTATGAATAGGAGGATCAATATCTAACAATATAGGACAGTGGCCAGATTTAATATGAGGAAGATGGTGAACTTCTAACCTAGGAAACATAAGTTTCCATTCTACATTACCTAATCCTCTATCTAAATGTTCCTCAATATTGTGATGCCAAATCGAGTTCTTAATGGTCCAAGTAAATTTGAGTCCATGAAAACCTAAATCCATAAGCCCATAATAATCAATACATTCCCTAAAAGCATTTAGCCTAAACCATTTAGGGGAAAACCCCCTATTTTTTCGTCTTTAGCTAGCTTGTCATTAAAATACCCTAAAGGGACCCATGGCATTCTAACAAATGGTGATAATCCTTGTAAATATTGCCATAAAATTTTATGTTTATTAAAATTAGGTGAAGCATAAATAGCCATGAAAAGAAAAGTAGAAGAGTTGGTAGGTACCTTGACGAATGCATGAAACTATACTCACTGGTGGTGAGAATCTCTACAATGAGCCTACTATTCTCATTCCACAACATCCATATTCCACCCAAAAAGCCAATTAGGTTGACCCTCTGGGAATGAGAGTACGGAAGAGTGTTAATAACTGCATAGGCACGGTCATCTACAATACGGGATTCAACAATTATCAGAATTTGAGGGCAATGCAGGCGATAAAGCTCGTGTGCATGGGTACGAAATGCTTCATTTCCTACTCCCAGGTAGTTCCAAACAACCATCTCCGTGGATGATTTCTTAGGATTGAGATAGTCATTAGGGACCCACCTAGAGGTCCTTGGAGTCCTCACTATGGACCGAGTAATGCATTGATAAGTCACTGTCGTCGTCTTGATCCTGTACATTGGTTCGAGTTTGCCAAACCTTGGCTAGTACGTGACAGACATGATGAATGGAAGGCTTTGGTTGGAGAACATGGTGATGTAAAGTTTTGCCTCCTCCTCCCTCAGAGCGAGGTTGATTTCCTTTAAATCTAGGAAGCGAAAGATGGCTTCCGACAGTGTTTCCGGAGACATCGCACTATTGGAGCCTTCCTGCATGTTCATCTTCATGGGTGGTAGTAGGGCTTGTTGCACCAATGCAGCCCGTGAAGGTTGCTCTACTCGTCATGCTCGTGCATGTCCCCTGAAATTCCTCCTGTGACGGTGGTGAGTGGATGAGCCTAGTCAAAGTGGTAAAATGGGAGTTTTGATCATTTGGTTCCAAGAAACCAATGTCTATGGATGGATAGGAATTCGAACATAGGTCACTTCCTCGTTGTTGGCAGTTTTGATGGAGAGGCAGCTCATCAATTGGTTGAAATGGTCCAAAGGGAATGGGTGGTTGTGGGGAGGGGAGAGTTGCATGGGCATAGGATTGAGGGATGGGTGATGAGGACTCCCCATTGGTAATAGTGAGAGCTGGAGATTCAGGTCAGTTGGCATCGGTGTCGTGGAATCCTGGTTGGATGAGGGGATATGTGGGTGAATGGTTAAACTCTGTTTTGGGATATATGAAATTGGGGATGAGGTTAATTTGGTTTGAGAGGTAAAAGATGGCAAAGGACATGTACATGCATGGGTTGTACGTGGACAACTAGCACCGAGAGAGGCCTGCATGCAGTCCATGTGTGAGATAGTTGGCGAAGGTAAAAACTGGGTTTTACCATAAGTGTCCACCTCAATCAACCTAGGAGATATAGCTAGAGAAATACATTGGTCAGCGAACTCAATAGGGGCCACCACTTTACTTACGCCAGATTGGAGAATTTGGAATGCATTAGAAGATTTAAAGTTGACTTGAGGGGGACTCAATGGAGAAATTTCAGATGAGGAAGGTTTATGTTTAAAAAATGGCTCTTGGCCCACTCCTCGTACACGTGGCCTACGGGTATGGACAATTTTCCATGGAGATGGTGAATGATTCGCGTTGGGTTTCGAAGCTTCTTCCAAGCAGGGAGATGACCCGATATGTGCATATATAGTCGTCGAAACACTTGACTTCGAACAACTAGCTTCCTTATTTCCAATCCGACCAACCACACTGGCAGCATAGTAAAGGGACATTCTTATACACAATGTCCTACCAAAACATCCCTACTTTGAAGGGTTTAGGGAGAGGTTTATGGAGATTTATTTGGACACATAGCCGAGCAAATCTTCCCCTTGTGGTAGTATTGGTTACTACATCTATCCTAAGAAGTTTTTCTATTTTAGTTCCCATATGTCTCAAGAATTCTTGATGATAATATTCAATTGGTAATTATTCCTATGCCTGTACATGAAGACTGATCTCCCACAAACCAAGATCCATCCATAAGAACATGATGGTAATCCCTAAGAATATCAAATTTCATAATAAAGTAACCATATCCGATATCAATTAAAACCATATTTCCTGATGGGCGCCAAATACTAGCTAAACTAGTTTGCAAAGCACGATATCCCAATTGTTTACCCATAAGCTTGAGGACTATGCTAGTTCGCCATGGACCCGCCATTTTCTACTTCAACTCTGTCAAGACATTGATTTCCCACGATTCCTCATTGAGCTAATCCTCTTCCCTAAGTTGGTTTATATTATTACACCTTGTTTCAGTGTCCACTGTATTGTTATTGCCATTCTCGTCTTGTTCATGTTCTTCCTTGCCATAAATTGTTTCCTGCATAATAACATCCAAGGTAACTTCTGCACAAGTTTTTTTCCTCGAGTTGTTCCTCAGGAAGGTGTTCTCTGAATCATTGTTGTCCACAGGAGTGGTATTGGAATTGCTCATCATTTTTCTTTGAGTACAAAGGTACTTGATTATAGGATACCATGTTCATTACAAAAAACGCAGGCTATTGCCACATTTTTTAGCTGAGTTTTCAAAAAACGCAACCAAAGAAGGACCTATAGCTCCATTTCTTACAGACGCGGCTATAGGTAAAGTCTATAGCCACGTTTGTAAGTGTCTTTAGCTGCAATTTTTCAAAGGACCTATAGCTGCGTTTAGAAAATGCAGCTATAGGTCCAGCTGAATAATTTTTTTTTAACGAAGGACCTATAGCCAGTTTTTTAAAAACGCAGCTATAGGTAATAGGGGAAAAAAAGATGGCCTCAAATATATAGAACCTATAGCTAGGTTTTTAAAAACGTGGCTATAGGTAACACAAAAAAAAAAAAAGGATAGAGGACCTATAGCCAGCTACAGGTTAGCTATAGCTGCGTTTTTAAAAGACGCAGCTATAGATCCAGCCATATATATTTTTTAAGGGGGACCTATAGCTGCGTTTTTAAAAAACACGGCTATAGGTTAGCTATAGCTGCATTTTAAAACGCAGCTATATGTAAATGCAGCTATATGTAACACCCAAAAAAAAAAAAAAAAAAAAAAACTTTTTCTTCAGCTTCCCACGTACCCTCCACTTTCCCACCTACCCCCACTTTCATCTTTTCTTTCTTTTCTCTTTCTTTTTTTTTTTTTTTCTTTCTTTCTTCATTCTTCACTCACTCCAGCACAACTCTTCAGGTTCTTCTTTCTTTCCTTTTTTTTTTGTCCTTTTTCTTTCTTCTTTCTTTACTCCAGCGTAACTTTTTTTTTCTTTGTTTCTTTGGAGCTAATACTTCTTTTTTTCTTTTTTCTTTTTTCTTTCTTTCATTTTTTGCTCCTTTCTTCTGCAAGTCTTCCTCTTCTTCTTCTTCTTCTTCTTCTTCTTCTTCTTCTTCTTCTTCTTTCTTCTTTCTTCATCTCAAGCACACCTAATTGTCTATAGATCTAGTTTTTTTTTTTTTTTGTTATTTTATGTTTAGTTAGTAAGAAAATGGAGGAGATGCTGAAAATTTTGAATGAAGTGGATAATCTAGCAATATTTGTGTCTATGTCTCGATTTGGATTTGAGTTTTGATTTTGAATTTTTTTGGATCTGTGCTTGAATTTGTGCTATTGTGTTGCTGATATTATGCTTGTGTTTAAATGGGTTTGTGTTTTTGAGCTTGTTCTTTTGTGTTTCTGAGCTTGTGCTTTTGTATTCCTTGAATGGATTTAGTGTTAGATTTGGGTTGGTTTTGTTGAATGACAGGAGATTCATGGGTTTGTATTCTTATATTATGGAGCACGTTGTGTTTGTATTGTCAATATGTAGTGTTTGATTTTGAATTTTCTAGGTGTGTTTGTATTGTGAGTATGTTGTGTTTGATTTTGAATTTTCTGAGTTTGTGTTTGATTTTGAATTTTCTGGGCGCATTTGTATTATGAGTATGTTGTGTTTGATTTTGAATTTTCTAGGTTTGTGTTCAATTTTGAATTTTCTAGGTGTGTTTGTATTGTGAGTATGTTGTGTTTGATTTTGAATTTTCTAGGTGTGTTTGTATTGTGAGTATGTTGTGTTTGATTTTGAATTTTATGGGTTTGTATTTTATTTGAATTTTTTAGGTTTGTGTTTAATTTTGAATTTTTTTTATTTGAATTTTGAATTTCTTGGGGGGGGAAAACACCTAGAAATTTTTTTTGTTTTAAAAAAACCTATAGCCACGTTTCAAAAACGCAGCTGTAGAAAGCTTTAGCCGTGTTTTTAAAACGCAGCCAAAACTGTACCGATAGCCGCATTTTAAACGCAGCCTAAAGTAGGTCTATAGCTGCGTTTTTACAAAATGCAGCTATAGGTCTCAGCTTATGGGTTATGGAAAAACGTAGCTATAGGGGGTAAAAAATGCATAGGGTGATCTATAGCCACAGGGGGCTATTGTCGCGCAGGATAGGCCGTGTTTGAAAATGCAGCTATAGAAAACGTGGCTACAGCCTATAGCTGCAATTTTAGGGTCTATAGCTGCGTTTTTTAAACGCGGCTATAGCCCTCATTTCTTGTAGTGGTTATTGGAGTAGTCTTATGGTTGGGAAATCATCTATAATAAGTTTTGCATTTCTATATTGATTTCTAGATTTATGAGACACAAACACAAAGATGTGTTATCGGCGTGTCACCATTTTTGAACGTGTGACAAGACATCACATAAACCATCCCTCTGCGTCAAGTTATCCCTTTACCCAAGGGCCTTCCTTTGTGATCTCGAATAATTTCCCCAATATTTGATATCTACTCTATATGGTTTTTTTTTTCTTTTTTTCTTTTTTCTTTTTATGGCTCATATGCCAGAGGTCCAGCTATGATCCAAGAAGTTACTGAAGTTGTCTTGTTCAGTTTTCCTGATTTTCCTATTGTAAACAATAAAAACAATAATTCTATGATTTGTACATTTATTTGGATGCACCTAATCCATACTGATAGGCCAAAAATGTATTGACCCCTTTTGATAAATTAACCAATTAAATTTTCGAAGTGAATTAATTAAGTTAATTAACATGCAAAGTGCGTGGTAGCACAAACAAATCACCAATTAAACTAAGTATGCAGTGGAAAATAAATGACACAATGATTTGTTTACAAATGGGAAAAACCAACACGGCAAAAACCCCATCGGGTGATTTTAAGGTCACCACTCCCGAGAATCCACTATTATCATAACAAGCAGTTACAAGTAAAGGAATCTCAGTACCTTATACCAACCTATAGTTGAACCCTTACCCCAATACCTAATTAGACTTGTTCTGTAGTGACAATCTCTTCTTTTTAATGCATGGCTCCAAGTATGTGACTAACCAATTGCGTGGATCCCAGTACATGACTTTAATCACCAACTAGAGAGAGATGTTGGCTTCAAAGTTTTTCTGTTCTTCAACACATGAAGATCATGAAGTTGCTTGATCACAAAACCCTATGGTGTACAAACACAGCAGCTTCTTCAAAAACTAAGGCAAACTGGGTTCTGGTCACACTTGAGGAATTATGCTCTTGTGCAATTTTTCTTTTAGCTGTGCAACCTGATACAACCCTTAAAATAATCCTTATATATGTTTAGGGTTGTGAGAAAAGAAAGCCAAAACATACATCATAGTTTAGAGTCAAAACAAATCTGAAATTCTGTTTTTTATAAACCTCAACAGATGCCTATCTGTCGAGATAGCTGTCGAGCCACGGGGCTGGAACAGCTCTTCAAGCTCGATAGATGGCTAGCTGTCGAGCTTTAATAACAGACATTTTTCAGTAAAGTGCATTTTGTCAAAGGATTAGCCAATTTCATAAAGTAGTGACATATGTTCCTAATAAGTGAATCACATATGTCCTAACACGTACATGATTAATGAAGGATCATTGGACCCCATTTCACTTTCAAAAGTTCTACTTGGTCAAAATGTCGAATTCACACTAATTGCTCCCACATGATATGTTTAGATCTAAACTTCTTGGCTGTTAAAAATTGAAGTTGATGCTTGATGAGTTGAATAACACGAGATCATCATTCCGTGCCTATAACGACCCAGATAAGCGTTACGCATTTATTGCACGCATTGATGATAAAAAGTAATGGACGGAGCAACGGTAACGGGTGAGCTGTGCACTTCAGAGCTCCCATTCATGACACTAGCTATTGCCCATAAATGCCAGAATTCATTATCCATAAAGATGGGAAAACAACTATAAAAGAAGGGCACGACATAATCCAAAGGTACACACAAATACTCACCCAAAAACTGCTCCAAATAATTTTTCTCTCTAAACAGCTTTCTCTCCTTTTTGAGTTAAGAATCGGAGTATTTTTGTCAAACATCACACTGATGTATTACACTTCTTTCTCAAGCTTTCTTGCAGGTTTGGACTGGAGACACGACCCACCACGGGATTGTCCATCCAAAGAGATAATGTCCTCAACTTGGTGATTTTTTCGCATCATTAGTTTGGCACCGTCTGTGGGAACCATTGATCATTCAAAGCCATCTTCCCTAAATGACAAAAGAGAACCTTATAGCACAAGATGGATG
This sequence comes from Lithocarpus polystachyus, assembly GCA_033629205.1. Classification (NCBI taxonomy): domain Eukaryota; kingdom Viridiplantae; phylum Streptophyta; class Magnoliopsida; order Fagales; family Fagaceae; genus Lithocarpus; species Lithocarpus polystachyus. The sequence goes on along the minus strand of CM066164.1, from coordinate 57,060,390 downwards.
CTGAACAAGCTACACAGCAAATCCAAGCCCTGACAGCCAGCTTGGAAGAAGTGACTCACCAGAATGAAGAGCTGAGGAAAGCCGCTAAATCCTAGAACAAGGAATGACAGTGGATCATGGAGAACCAGAATGAAGAAGAGCGTCGAAGGATCGAAAGGAATCATAATGAGGAAGGATCGGATAGCCAGACGATTAAGAGGACAAGAACAGCAAAAGAAAATTCATCCAGAATGGAGAGCGAGCTTCGAAACATGAGGAGGAAGATGGACAAACTCAGAAATGAGGTAAAAGATAGAGCCGGGGAGAACTTGGACGGAATGACCCAAAGGACAGATTCACCATTCACCATAGAAGTGTTGAACCATCCACTCCTACCAAAGTTTCATCTTCCCCAATTGGAGTCCTTTGATGGCTCAAGAGATCCCATGGATCACATTGAGTCGATCAAGACTTTGATGCTTTTACAGATGACCCTAGATGAAGTAATGTGCAGGGCCTTCCCAATAACGCTGAAGGGTGCAGCCAGGGTGTGGTTTGGCAAACTACCCTCAGGCACCATTGCGAACTTCGATCAGCTTAGCAAAGGCTTTGTTTGTCATTTCATTGGCGGACAATGACACAAGAAGCCAACTGGGCATCTTCTCAACATATGCCAGGCAAAGGAAGAGTCATTGAGACAGTACATGACGCACTTCAACAAAAAGTTGCTCCAGGTGGACGAAGCGGAAGACCAAGTGATCTTGACAACCTTCCAAGCAGGATTTCTACCAAGAGATTTCTTCTTCTCAATCACCAAAAGTTCACTAAAAATAGTAGCCGAATTACTTCACAAGGCCCAAAAGAATATGAATGCAGAGGACACAGTAATAGCTAAAGGAGTAATGACTAAAAGAAAAAGAGAAAGGAACCAGTCATAGCCCTGATAGGAAGAAGGAAACATGGGGTACTAGGCATGCATTGGACAAAAGAAGAACCTCCCAAATCGAAGACCTATGTTTACTAGTTTCACTCCTCTAGTGATGCCCATCGAGCAAGTATTGATACAGATAAAGGATGAACTAGCTCTGCAATGGCTTAGACCCATTCACGTCCCAGCAGAAGTAAGAGACAAAAGCAAATACTGCAGATTCCACCAGGACCACGGTCATCACACTAATGAATGCAGGCACCTAAAGGACTAAGTAGAAACACTAATCCGTTAGGGTAAATTGCAGAAATTTGTACGAAGAGTGGAGCTGTATAGAAGACAACAGAGGGATGAGAAGGAAAAAAAGCCAGAGATGAGGGGCAATAAAGCCCCTAAATGAGAAATAAGGATGATTTCAGGAGGATTGGTAGCGTGAGGATCCTCCAAATCACTGGAAATGGCAAATGCAAGAGAAGTAAACAACGTATACTCACGGTTCCCACCTTAAAAAAGCCAAGATACAACGAACCAGATATCATTTTTTCTGAGAAAGACGCTCGTGGTGTTAGACAGGCCCATGACGATCCGCTAGTTATAATGCTTAAGCAGGAAGAGTTCAACATGCATCGGGTACTGATAGATAATGGAAGTTTAGTAGAAGTCATCTATTTGCCAGCTTTCCAATAAATGAAGTTGAACAAGGAAAGGTTACGACCATTCACTTCCCCATTGGTAAGTTTCACTGGGGACAGGGTCATTCCCAAAGGCGTTGTTAAGCTAACCATAATTTCAGGCACTTATCTAGCACAAGTCTCCAAGGATATTGATTTTCTCGTGGTAGATTACTCATATACATACAACGTAATCCTTGGACAACCAATGCTCAACAAGTTGAAAGCAACAACGTCAATGTCGACGCCCGACCGCAATTGGAGTAGAAAACCGCCGTCGGGGGCCTTTGTTCAACCACCCGCCATGGCGACACTCCTGCACACGGGGCCTGTTGGAGGCCCCTCTCAATTGGTTGGTGCGCTTGGTGTGGTTCGCGCCGAGCTTTGGGTTCTCTCTCTCTCTCTCTCTCTCTCTCTCTCTCTCGGTGAAGGAAGGTAGGTCTACCTTTGGCAGTGTAGTAGGAATCTTGGCCAAATTTTAGGTGATTACAAAAGGTAAGTGAAATCGCCACCAATCATTGGGTTTTTCTAAGGTGTGATTGGTCACCTGTTTCTAGTTGATTTTATTACTAACCCTACACTAAGAAAAATGGCATTTTCCCTAATCTAATGTGGATGGCAAAAAATCTTGATTCTTGAGTCCGAAAGTTTGGTTATGTGTGGGGAAGGTGTTAGGCACCCCCTGAACGCCTGTCCAAGGACAGTCCTTTGTTTTAATAAAACCTTAATTTTTGGAGATTAACTGTAAAAAACATGATTTTAGTATTGGCTTTTGAGGCTTTATGTGAATGGGGGGCTTTGAGGTTTGTCTTTTGAACAGGTGTGGTCCCAATCTATGCTTTCCTAAGGCATTTGGGCAAGGTACCAGATTTCCACAGTAAAAATCCAGCAACATGTCACCTCACTTTCGCGGTGGATATTAGGCATCGCTTCGCCTTAGATGACATGGACTGTGACAGTCACACCAAAAGGGGCAAGTAGGTATATATATATATATATATATATGCATACATCATGCACAATACAAGCACACATAGCAGGAAAGTAAATGCCTACATCCCTAGAGCGTGGCCCAAAATATAGATGCAGGAAAGTAGACAGGGGTCGTCATACTCTAGAGATAAGAATGAATGGTACATAGCATGATATACCTAATACAACCCATCTAAGAGAGAAAGGGGGAAGGAAGGAAGGAAGCGGTTTAAAAGAGTACATAACCAAATGGGAGATACTAGACCCCTAAACCTACTGAGCATAGCCACTTGGCTCATATCTACATGCTTGTATCTTCGCCCTTTTTGCTTGCACTTGGGAGACCATACCCTAGCTCCATGCGTCCTCGCTCCATGTGTGTACATGCAAAGGCAAAGACAAGAAACCAATAGACAAGCAATGGAAGGAAAAGATGCAAAGAGCATATGAAAGAGGAATAAAGCAGATAAGCATGATAGACATAGCAAACAAAGAAACAAGAAAGCAAGAAAACAAGCGAGAAGGCAAACAAGTAAGAAAGCAAACAAAAGGTGGTGTCTGCGAGGGACAAATGTAGGTTTGGATCGAATGTCCATAACTTCATTGCATTGAAGTATGGATAACACATTAGCAAGCAAGACTCATGCATGGACGTGTAAGCTGTTGGGAAAAATACATGTTCATATCACATACAAAACATACGCAACGGAAAATTAACAGATCTACTTCATTCGCAATTGATAACATGCACTATGAAAGTTTCAGAATTTAAGAACAAGAAAGCGTACCTTAGTGCGGTGAAATTCAAAACCAAAAATCAGAAGTTCTTGGGAAGACTTTTAATCTTCCCTCCAATTCCACTTAATTCCCAAGATGTGTGGTCTCTCAATCAGTTTCCAATGAGAGAACAAGAGAGTGTCCAACACTCACATACAAACCATTTCATTCTTTGTGTAATCTTGATGAAAAACACTCATGAAAAGACTCATATGAAAAAGCACTTATCAAATGAACCTAATGAAATATGTTTCTCTCCTTATATATAACTAATTATCTAATTGGGCTAGCCTTTTAAGCCATTCCAATTGGGCTCTAGTGTGTGGCTTGGAGTGGGACCAAAAGAGAACAAATAAGACTCTAGTTCCAATAGGCCTTGGGCTTTTCTGTCAATTCTCAACAAGTCCAAAGTTACCATTAATTATATTCAATACCACTATATGAATATAATAGCACTCTAGGCCTTATTAATAAATTATATCCCAAGACTTTATTATACATGCAACCCCTTCATTAAAATATTCGTAGTAGTACAAAGTTATGAATATAGACTACTACTTTGAAAATTACTATATCTTAATCCTTGAGTACCCGGTTTAATCCTTAATGTTATTCGTCATATATTTATGAAATCCAATTCCATAAATATATACTTTAGCAACTCCTAACTAAAGTAGTTGGGCCCAACTCTCTGAATAACCAAACTCATTAAACTTATCTCAATGGAATATTTTATATCTCTGTTAAGAGATTATGAATTCCATCTTGAGAATATATGTTCCATCAACACTAAATGCGACTGCCCAACATACTGAGGTTCTGACCATAACTTATAGATCTCACTCCAGATATATCAAAACAACCTACATCTCATGATCAGGTCCATTATTCTTTCAGAATTTAGAGTTGATGAAAATAGAAGTCGTGAGATTTATTATTCAATTGACAATCGTTAGAAGAATAATAAATCTCACAGCGGTCTAGTTCAATATATCTTAACTTTTAAAACATATCAACATACCAACTAGAAATCTCCATTTCCATGATCAAGACAAATCATCTTAGTTGATATGTTATAGTCTTCGCAGATGAAATGCCCAATTTCATCACCGACTACGAACTACATTCTGAGTTTACAAAGAACTTGCAATTTATATCTTCTATGACTTTTCACATAAATCGCATACTATGCATCTTATGGACTAAGATAATGTCTCATTAGTTCATTTATAAATAGTCTCATATAATTAAACAATTTAATTATTTATGACATGCCAATAAATTGGATTTTAGGGCATAAACCCCAACAATCTCCCACTTGCCCTCAAAGACAATTTACCATACATCTGACACTTATCTCCCCTTAGAGTAATTTATAGTCACTCTAAGGCAAGGTTTGGAAACAAGTTTCAGTCAGATTTATTGCATAAATTATCTTTTCTACTACTACTCACGTATTCATATCTCTCTAATGAGATAATACTTATGCTTAATGTGTAATTTCACCACTAGGATGAACACATATCTTGAAGTCCAACTTCATGAATCACAATCAAACTACAAGTCAGAATTTGTACATCTAGTAATAATCAAAACCTCACTTTTGTGGACAAGCACATAATCCCTCATTCTCCTAAGATATATAAATATATGCTTTACTCCCACTAAATTAAGTGATCTTTGATTCAATTGATATTTGCTTACTATGCCCACCACAAAATAGATATTTTGCCTAGTATATAGCATAACATAAAGACTTCCTATTGATATGATAATCATCTTAATATGCTCCTCCTTTTATATGTCTTAGGGCTATAGTCCTATATAAAGGAACTTCAAACTTAAAAGGAAAGAATCCTTTCTTGAAGTATTACATGCTATACTTGGCTAGAATCTAATCTATTTAAGCAGTTTGAGATAGACTCAATATCCTAATTTCTGAATTGTAACAAAGTTTAACTTCTTAGGATATGACTAGTCTTTCCCAAGTACTTTATATCAAACTGGATTAGACAACAAAAAACTCTATTGATGACAATAACTCTACATCATTCTAAATGATTAGAATGTCATCAACATGCATTAAGAAATTTATTATTCTATATAGCTTTCACACACATAAGGCCTTTTAATACTTGATCAAAATCAAACAATTTGATTACTTGATCAAAGATGATATTTTATGATTTAGATGCTTGCTTTAATCCTTAAATGGAATTTAAGCAACTTGCATACAAAGCACTACTGTTTCTTTGCTATGTACAAGTCTAGTTACATCATATAAATGTCTTCCTCAAGATTGCTACTAAAAGAAGCTTTCTTGATATCCATTGCCATATTTCATCCAAATGAAATATAATGGATAAGAGAATTTAGATAGAGTCAATCTTGACTATTAGTGAAAAAATCTTTTCATAATTGAACCATTTCTTTCTGAATAAATCTTTTCGCCACTAGTCTTGACTTTGAAGGTTTGCACCTTTAAATCTATCAATCTCATTTACTTGTAGACCTATTTGAAAATAATAGGCCTAATGCCATTAGGCGCCTCTACAAGTTCTAGACTTTAAATAGAATCTAATTCTATTTACATAACCTTGATCCAGTAATCCATATTCATATCATCTATTGCCTTTACGTAGGACCGATGATTAAATTCATATCCTTGTGGAATAACTTCAAAAGTTTATCCTAAAAGTATGAACTAACTTGGTAATTAATAATCCTCCCACTACGATATTGTACCGATGTACTAGTTATACATTTAGAATAATGCCTTATGGTGTATCTAATACAACCATCTCATTCCTAAATGTATTTTACAGTTGTCTTTAAACAAATTCTGACATCTTTCTTCTAGAACAATTATACGTTTTGCTTTAAGATTATTCACATAGTCATCATCAAGAACTTTGTATTTGTACTATACAAACATCTTGTTTTCTTTATGATTACCAAAACAATCTTTTGCAACTCCTTTTGGATACCCATCATAAACACACATTTTTCTACCTTTTGATTTTAATTTGTTAGACTTCCTTTCTAGCACAAGTGCTGGACATTTCCAAAAGTAGAAGTATTATATACTAGGTTTTCACCCAATCCACGATTTGACAAATGTCTTAGGAACAAACTTTTGAAATCAACTTTAGAAAATGTATAGTAACTATTTGAGTATATCTCCAAAGAAAATAAGCAAATGCAAATACTTATCATGTACTTTACTATTTCTAAAAGAGTCTTATTCATCCTTCATGTATGTACTGACTTAAAGAAGTCAGTGGAACTTTATTCCTTTACAATAAATGAGTCCTAGATCTTATTATCCTCTAAATAGAATTCATGGACTGGGAATATTACAAAATAATGGTTCTAAAAGCCCATCTTTCACCAATCTTGAATAGCATTTAGATTAATAAGATCTAGACATAAGTGCCAAAACATACAATAACAAAGGATAGAAACTTTCTCTTTAAAAAGTAAAACATGTAAATTTCCATCTAGAAAATAATCATGGACAATGCTTAGCTTTACCAAAACAGAAACACTTTCCTTTTGGTCATACTTTTGAGTCTAATTTCCTTTTGGCAACTACTAGGGCAACTTGCTTGTCCAACTGTTTGGTATTATAATTCATCTTCTTGCCACCCTTACCTTTCGGTTTAGGCTAAGAATTTGAATTAAATCATATTGATCCTAGCCTTAGCTTTTAGGATGACTTTCGTTGTGTAGAACTCACTCATCAATTCAGATAACATAAAAATAATTTATTTTGAAAACAATCTGAATTGATCAAATGATTCTAACAAGGACTTAAGGATCATATCCATATGAGATTAACATTTAATCTCTACATCCAAGAATTCCAATTAATTTTTAAAATTAAAACATTTTCATAAAAAGATATAGAGTTGGAACTCTTTAAGCTTTTCTTAGCACTCAATATGATTCAACCAAACATCTCATTTAGACTTAATATAAAGTCTAAGTCTTGTACTAACTCTTGCATCTCATGCTGTAGCACAATTGAGATAGAAGCGAGTGTAACATTTTAGCATTTCAATGGAGACTATGATAAAGTCATAATCTATCTTCCATCAATGCATCATGCATAGGAAATTATGACAATGCTGAATCAAAACATATTTATGTACTTCAGCTCCTTTAAGCACCATGTCCAAAATTATTTCTTAGTTAATGTGATTCAGTTAAAATAGTAGCTAGAGAACAAAATTTATAACAACTTTATTTTGAGACTATGAACATAATTTCAGGAACATTATATTTTGCATCCATAACCATATAATATGAAAACCCAAAAACCATACTATACTAGGTGCAACGACAACCTAATCCCGCAATTAATATTCCTCAGCATAGAGTGAATATCAACCACTATGATCAAGCGAGAATTATTCTCATTATTAATGCTATCATGGTAACTCTTACCAAAAAAAAAAAAAAATTTTGCCACTATTCCTTTGGCCTCTAAGTAATAATAGCAAGAACTCAGCATAGAGGATACTATTAAACTTAGTCTAGTGTACACCATTGTCTAGAATCATGTGTAGCCACATTTCATCCCTTTAACATGCTTATTTTGTAGTACCATGATAAAAACACCCTACGTATGGAATGCAAAGCTCGAAGCTAAGACAAGGTAAATGATCAAACCACTATGAACCAGGAAATTCAATCTTGTAGTACCATGAAATAAACATCATCCGCATGGAACGTAAGGCTTGAGGCCAAGACGAGATGTTTACCCCACACCACTATGAACTGACAATGGAGGCTGTGAGATCCAGCCCTTGTATCTCTCTCCCACTAGAAATTTTAAAACAAGTAGATTGTCATGAAATCATTGTGATCTAATCACAATTTTAATCCTACACATCAAATGTGTTTAATTGTTTAAATTCAATGTGATGTTACTAAGTCACGTCACAAAAACGTAATGAACAGTTGCGCAATCACAAAGAAGTTTAACCTTGTAATCTGTGAAGTAAATACCCTCCGCATGGAATGCAAAACTCGAAGTCGGTATCTATTCACATTACAATAAACTTAACAAAAGGGTTATTTCAGCACTCCCACTCATTATTTGGGTTTTTCTTTAAATAATTGCGATCCAATCACAGCTTATAACCTTGCACTTGTTGAAGACTCTAATCTTGTTAGAATCGCTAACTAAAATGGAAGTCCTAAACTATTTAGGATTCCTTAAACTCTAATGGATCAAAAATTAGTTATATAGAACTCTATCCTTAACTTATTTGATAAAGAATTCTAATCTCATTAGAAACTATATACCTTTTAAATTAAGCTTTAATCTCATTAAAACTTCTAATTAAAATAAATTAAGGACTTTTAATCATACAACAATTCCAATCTCATTAGAATATTTCTTAAAAGACAAGTCCTAAACTATTTAGGACTAAGAGTTCTATTTAAGTAATATCTTTGATCTCATTAGGTCTTTTAGTTAGAACCATGTGTAATCTCATCACACAAAAAAATCAGACAGAAACTTTCGCTACTACCTCGCGATTGGTTCGCAAGTAAAGCTTACCCGCGAAAAACCCGTGTTTTCAGTTTTTCCAAAGCAGTTGCAAACAGTTTCCAACGATTTTTCATGAACAAACAACCATCATGTGAACATGATATGCAGAATTTGATATCAAAACTGAATTTCATTGATGCTATAGCCTTAAAGATGAATTTAACATACTTAAATTCAGATTTAAATAACATCATAATATCAATATTAGTTTTTATCAAATCATAGTTTCAACACCCATGCAAAAAATTAAATACATATATAACTTTCTATCATCATGAAACTATTATCTCTAATTCTAAAACTCACAAAACATGTTATTCAGATTCGAATTGAAGACCGCTCTTATACCAATTGTTGGGAAAAATACATGTTCGTATCACATACAAAACATACGCAGCAGAAAATTAATGGATCTACTTCATTCGTAATTGATAACATGCACTATGAAAGTTTCAGAATTTAAGAACAAGAAAGCGTACCTTAGTGTGGTGAAATTCAAAACCAAAAATTAGAAGTTCTTGGAAAGACTTTTAATCTTCACTCCAATTCAACTTAATGCCCAAGATGTGTGGTCTCTCAATCAGTTTCCAAGGATAAAACAAGGGAGTGTCCAACACTCACATACAAACCATTTCATTCTTTGTGTAATCTTTATGAAAAACACTCATGAAAAGACTCATATGAAAAAGCACTTATCAAAAGAACCTAATGAAATTCTGTATGTTTCTCTCCTTATATATAACTAATTATCTAATTGGGCTAGCCTTTTGGGTCATTCCAATTGGGCTCTAGTGTGTGGCTTGGAATGGGACCAAAAGGGAACAAATAAGACTCTAGCTCCAATAGGCCTTGGGCTTTTCTGTCAACTCTTGACAAGTCCAAAGTTACTATTAATTATATTCAATACCACTATATGAATATAATTGCACTCTAGGCCTTATTAATAAATTATATCTCAAGTCTTATTATACATGCAACCCCTTTATCAAAACATTCGTAGTAGTACAAAGTCATGAATATAGACTACTACTTTGAAGATTACTACATCTTAATCCTTGAGTACCCAGTTTAATCCTTAATGTTATTCATCATATATTTATGAAATCCAATTTCATAAATATATACTTTAGCAACTCCTTACTAAAGTGGTTGGACCCAACTCTCTGAATAACTAAACTCATTAAACTTATCTCAAGGGAATATTTTATATCTCCGTTAAGAGATTATGAATTCCATCTTGAGAATATATGTTCCATCAACACTAAATGCGGCTGCCCAACATACTGAGATTTTGACCATAACTTATAGATCTCACTCCTAATATATCAAAGCAACCTACATCTCATGATCAAGTCCATTATTCTCTTAGGATTTAAAGTTGATGAAAATAGAAGTCGTGAGATTTATTATTCAATTGACAGTCGTTAGGAGAATAATAAATCTCACAGCGGTATAGTTCAATATGTCTTAACTCTTAAAACATATCAACATACTAACTAGAAATCTCCATTTCCATGATCAAGACAAATAATCTTAATTGATATGTTATAGTCTTCATAGATGAAACGCCCAATTTCATCACCGACTACGAACTACATTCTGAGTTTACAAAGAACTTGCAATTTATATCTTCTGTGACTTTTCACATAAATCGCTTACTATGCATCTCATAGACTAAGATAATGTCCCATTAGTTCATTTATAAATAGTCTCATATAATTAAACAATTTAATTATTTATGACATGCCAATAAATTAGATTTTAGGGCATAAACCCCAACATAAGCATGCATCTAAAGATTCACAAAAAGCCAACAGGTGGCACAAAAAAGCATGGCAGGCATAAACATGATACGAAGCGGAAAAGGGTAAAGGTATGCACGAAGTAAACGACATTATGGTGGTGCATCCCAAGTGGTTACATCCAAACAAGGCCTCATAGGCGTCGGATGTAACCACACAACCACAAATCCGCTAAGGGCGTTAAGCATGGCAAAGCCTAGAACTAGAGAGGCTAGCACAAGCATAAAGCGTAGAAGCAAGCAAGCATAGACATGCAAATAGGGGTGATCCAAACCCTTTGATGTGGGCCTTGGTGTATGGACAGTGACAAAGACCATTAGGCCAAAACACAAGAAAGAAAGACAAAGCAACAAAAGGGATACAATAGCACATGGCATGACAAACATAGCCTAGGTCTAGGCACACAAACATGGCATGGAGTGCACAAGCACATGGAAGATAATATAAAGCATGTAAAGAACATAGATCTAAGCGTGTAAACACATCGATCTACACTTATAAGCATGGAAATATGTATGTAAGCATTGTGCATCTAAGCATGTGGATGTAAGCATAAAAGCATGGAAGAACACAAATCCAAGCATACATACATGTGAAGGCATGCTTCCAAACATGTAGATCTAAGCAAGGCATGGCCGAAGACATAATATCAAGCATGTGAGCATGTAAACCCAAACATCAACACATGGGAAAGAGAAGATCAATGAATCTAAAGCATGACATAAAGCATAAAACATGTAGATCAAGACAAATAACATGTAAACAAGCACTGAAGAACATGGATCTAAACTAAGAACATGTTAGGAGTAAGATAAAGCAAGAAACATGCTAAAGAAAGCAATAAATCAGGTTATTAAAGCAACAAAGAGCAAGATAAATGCTAGAAAAATATTTAGAAAGTTAGGGGTATGGATAGTAGCTAAAGAGCTACATCCACACCCCTAAACCTCAAGTCCAAGGTATGGAACAATACCTTGTGTTTTTGGTGAAGAGAGAAGAATCAATAAGCTTTGATGTATTTTTTGTGTTTTTTGTGGAGAAATGTGTTGGGAAGAGAGGAAAAATGACCAAAAAAAGCCCAAACAACTCCCAAAAACCCAATTTTTCGGTTCTAGTCCAATCTGGGGTGCTAGGGTCTATTTACAGCCCTTGGCACGCTTTCTAAGGCACATTGCACCTTCAAGGGCCACCGAATTGACCTAGTTGCCTAACAAGGTGCGCCAAGCTAATGTCATCGTGACATCGACAAATTTGTCCTGTTGCACTTTTGTGTTCCAAGTTCGAACGCAAATTTGGAGGTCTTCCCGTACTTAGATTAAGGCGATCTTGGTGTCCGTAGAAGTCTGGATTTATAGTTTTCATAAAGCTAAAGAAATTAAAATTCCAACAGTTGGATCAAACGTTATGACCTTAGGAAGTGTGTTGATGCACTTTTCACGGTTTTCTCAACATCTTAACCGTTTTAACTCCGATTTTGGCCCATGAATAGTCATTGGAATGAGAAAATTATTATCTTTACAATGGTGTTGGTTTTAACCCGTTCTGATGGCTGGATCAAAAATTTGGTTTCTGGGGCTTGCGGGAGTCAACTCCGGATCAAACTTGGTCAAACTTGCCAAAAATCTCTGAAAAGCTCAGGTTTGATGTAAAAATATGAAAAGTAATATTTTTAGGAGATTTATACTTTGTTTGAATTTCATTCAACCCAAGTTGACCAAGGGAATTTTGGTCATTTTAGCTGAAAAAGGCACTTTGAGTGCACCCGTGTTCGAACGGGTTGCGCCACGTCATTCTGAATGTTTTGGCAACCCCATGGAGAGAAAAGGATATTTTTGGATTTTTCGGGGTCTAGCACACAAATCAAGGGCGGACAAAATTCGGTATCAACAGTTATCCCTTCTTTATGTGACATCTCAAGTGCCATGAGAGGTGTTGGATAAAGAACATGATTTCGAATTTTTTTCGCCCCCAAATTGCGTGTGGAGGCTACTCATGGATTGAGACTAGATTTTACCTGACCGCACCGATCTGCTGTAGCTGCTTTTGAAACATTTTCTGGACTTGTCTCTAAGCTTTAGGAGAGGAAAAGGGGCTTTTTTTTTTTTTTTTTTTTTTTTGCCATGATTTATGCCATGCTATCTTAGGAAAATGCATATATTTTTCAGCTTTTTGTTTTTGTTATATGGGTGTGCAAATATGCGGGAATTTAAATGCTGAAAATAAAATGCAGGATATAGGTAAGGGGACTTACTTCGTAGTCAGGAATAGTGGAAATGGTGTGACATACGACACGGCCGCTAGTTAGCATTGGAATAGGATATGAGCATAAGGCACGGCTGCTATAACCCATTCCAGATCAGGAACTCGGAACTTCTTTATGAACTTGATGACCGTGATGATGAGGCATACGACATGGTCGCTATAACCTCAAGATGGGATGTGAGCATACAACACGGCTGCTATCACCCACTATAGATCAGGAAGTTGGAACTCTTCAAGAATTTGATAACTGTGTGATGTGAGGCGTACGACATGGTCGCTATAACCTCAAGATGGGATGTGAGCATACAGCATGGCCATTATCACCCACTGTAGATCAGGAACACGGAACTTCTTTAGGAACTTGATAACTGCGATGCGAGGTGTACAACACGGTCGCTATAACCTCAAGATGGGATGTGGTGAAGATAGAGGATACCTGAATAGCACGCTTGATAAATGATTCCTACGCAATGAAAGCGTGGAGAAGTTCCTACACTGTGGTAGTGTGGAAAGGGTCCTATACCGTGGAAGCATGGAAAATTGTGTTGATCCATTGTTGGGTATTAAACACCATAATGATTCCTACACTGTGGTAGCGTGGAGAAGTTCCTACACCATAGAAGTGTGGAAAGGGTCCTACACCGTGGAAGCATAGTAGATTGTGCTGATCCATTTTTGGGTATTAAGCACCATAATGGTTCTTAGTGATGGAAATATACATGTTTGTATCGCATACAAAACATACACAGTGTAAAATTAACGGATCTACTTCATTTGCAATTGATAACATGTACTATGTAAGTTTCAGAATATAGAACAAGAGAGTATACCTTGGTGTGGTGAATTTCAAAACAAAGATTAGAAGTTCTCGAGAACACTTTTAATCTTCACTTCAATTCCACTAACGCCAAAGAAGTGTGATCTCTCAATTAGTTATATGAATTTTTTCAAGAGAGAATTAGAGAGTATCCAACACTCACATACAAACCGTTTCTTGTTCATGTTCTACTTAAAATTCTGTATGTTTCTCTCCTTATAATTAATTATCTAATTGGGCTAGCCTTTTAGGCCTTTCTAATTGGGCTCTAGTATGTGGCTTGGAGTGGGATCAAAATGAAACAAATAAGATATTAGCTCCAATGGGCCTTGGGCTTTTCTGTCAACTCTTGACAAGTCCAAAGTTACCATTAATTATATTTAATACTACTATATAAATATAATCGCACTCTAGGCCTCATTAATAAATTATATCCCAAGACTTTATTGTACGTGCAACCCCTTCATAAAATATTCGTAGTAACACAAAGTCATGAAAGTAGACTACCACTTTGTACATTACTACATCTTAATCCTTGAGTACCCAGTTTAATCCTTTAAGTTATTCATCATATATTTATGAAATCCAATTTCATAAATATACACTTTAGTAACTATTTACTAAAGTAGTTAGGCCTAACATTTTGAATAACAAACCCATTAAACTTATCTCAAGGAAATATTTTGTATCTCCGTTAAGAGACTATGAATTCCATCTTGAGAATATATGTTCCATCAACACTAAATGTGGCTGCCTAACATACTGAGGTTTTGACCGTTACCTTAGATCTCACTCCTAATATATCAAAGCATCCTACATTTCATGATCAGGTCCATTATTCTCTCAGGATTAAGAGTTCATGCAAATATAAGTCGTGAGATTTATTATTCATTTGACAGTCGTTAGAAGAATAATAAATCTCACAACAGTCCAATTCAATATGTCTTAACTCTTAAAACATATCAGCACATCAACTAGAAGTCTCCACTTTCATGATCAAGACAAATCATCTTGGTTGATATGTTATAGTCTTCACAGATGAAATTCCCAATTTCATCACCGACTACGAACTAAACTTCTGAGTTTACTAAATTTTTGTGTTTTTGAAAGCCAATGCCCATTTAAGGCCCCTCTCGATTGGTTGGTGCACTTGGTAGGTCTACCTTCGACAGTGTGGCAGGAATCTTGGCCAAATTTTAGGTGAATACCAAAGGTAAGTGAAGTCGCCACCAATGATTAGGTTTTTCTAAGGTGTGATTGGTCACTTATTTCTAGTTGATTTTATTTCCAACCCTAGGCTAAGAAAAAGTGCATTTTTCCCAATCTAATGTGGATGGCAAAAAAACTTGATTCTTAAGTCCGTAAGTTTGATTACGTGTGGGGAATGTGTTAGGCACCCCACAACGCCTGTCCAAGGACAATCCTTTGTTTTGATAAAACCTTAATTTTAGGAGATTGACAGTAAAAAACACAATTTTGGTATTGGCTTTCAGGGATTTGCATGCGTGGGGGGGCTTTGAGGTTTGGCTTTTGAACGGGTGTGGTCCCATTCTATACTTTCCTAAGGCATTCAGGTAAAGTACCAGATTTCCACGACGAAAATCCAGCGACATGTCACCTCACTTTCACGGTAGAAATTAGGCATCGCTTCGCCTTAGGTGACATGGACTGTGACAATCACATCAGAAGGAGCAAGCAGGTATATATATACATACATCATGCACAATACAAGCACACAAAGCAGGAAAGTAAATGCCTACATCCCTAGAGCATGGCCCAAAATATAGGTGCAGGAAAGTAAACAATGGTCGCCATCTTTAGAGATGAGGACGAATGATACATGGCATGATATACCTAATACAACCCATCTAAGAGAGAAATGAGGGAGGAAAGAAAGGGGTTTAAAAGAGTACATAACCAAATGGGAGAGACTAGACCCCTAAACCTACTGAGCATAGCTACTTGGCTCATATCTACATACTTGTATCTTCGCCCTTTTTGCTTGCACTTGGAAGACCGTTCCCGAACTCCATGTGTCCTCACTCCATGTGTGTACATGCAAAGGCAAAGACAAGAAACCAGCAGACAAGCAACAGAAGGTAAAGATGCTAAAAGCATATGAAAGAGGCATAAAGCAAATAAGCGTGATAAACATAGCAAGCAAAGAAACAAGAAAGCAAGCAAACAAGCGAGAAGGCAAACAAGTTAGAAAGCAATCAAAAGGTGGTGTCTGCGAGGGACAAATGTAGGTTTGGATCTAATGTCCATAACTTCATTACGTTGAAGTATGGACGACACACTAGCAAGCACGACTCATGCATGGACATGTAAGTAAGCATGTAAAGATGTACAGAAAGCCAACAGGTGGCACAAACAAGCATGGCGAGCATAACATCGCACAGAGTGGAAAAGGGTAAAGGTATGCATGAAGCAACCGGCATCATGGCGATGCATCCCAAGTGGTTACATTCAAACAAGGCCTCATGGGTGTCGGATGTAACCACACAACTATAAACCCGCTAAGGGCGTCAAGCGTGGCAAAGCCCAGAACTAGAGAGACTAGCATAAGCATATAGTGTAGAAGCAAGCAAGCATAGACATGCAAATAGGGGTGATTGAAACCCTTTGATGTGGGCCTTGGTGTATGGACGGTGACAAAGACCATAGGATCTAGAACGGGTCCTAACCATTAGGCCAAAACACAAGAAAGAAAGACAAAGCGACAAAAGGGCTACAACAGCACATGGCATGATAGACATAGCCTAGGTCTAGGCATACAAACATGGCATAAAGCGCACAAGCACATGGAAGATAATATAAAGCATGTAGAGAACATAGATCTAAGCATGTAAACACACCGATCTACACATATAAGCGTGGAAATATGTATGTAGGCATGTAAATGTGCATCTAAGCATGTGGATGTAAGCATAAAAGCATGGAAGAACATAAATCCAAGCATACAAGCATGTGAAGGCATAGACATAGGCATAGGAGCATAGAGCATGCATACAAACATGTAGATCTAAGCAAGGCATGGCTAGAGACATAATATCAAGCATGTGAGCATGTAAACCCAAACATCAACTCATGGGAAAGAGAAGATCTAAGCATCTAAAGCATGACATAAAGCATAAAACATGTAGATCAAGCCAAATAACACGTAAACAAGCATGGAAGAACATGGATCTAAACTAAGAACATGCTAGGAGAAAGATAAAGCAAGAAACTTGCTAAGGAAAGCAATAAATCCTGTTACTAAGGCAACAAAGAGCAAAATAAATGCTAGAAAAAGATTTATAAATTTAGGGGTGTGGATAGTAGCTAAAAAGCTACATCCACACCCCTAAACCTCAAGTCCAAGGTACGGAACCAATTAGAGGAAGATTAGGGGTAAGAACAATACCTTGTGTTTTTGGTGAAGAGAGAAGAATTAAATAGCTCTGATGTTTTTTTTTTTTTTTTTTTTTTTTTTTGTTTTTGGTGGAGAAATGTGTTGGGAAGAGTGGAAAAATGCCCAAAAAAAAAAGCCCAAACAGCTCCCGAAAAACTAATTTCTCGATTCTATTCCAATCTGGGGTGTTAGGGGCTATTTATAGCCCATGGCATGCTTTTCGAGGCATGGTGCACCTTTAAAGGCCACCAGGTTGACCGAGCGGCCCAACAAGATACGCAAGGCTGATGTCATCGTGACATCGGCAAATTTGTCCTGTTGCACTTTTTGGTTCCAACTTCGGACGCACATTTGGAGGTCTTCCCGGACTTGGATTGACCTTGGTGTCCCTAGAATGCTCTGGATGTCTAGTTTTCATAAAGCCAAATAAATTAAAATTCCAATGATGGGATCAAAAGTTATGACCTCGAGAAGCTTACTGATGTGCTTTTCTTAATATCTCAACCGTTTTAACTTTGATTTCGACCCATGAATAGTCGTTCGAATGAGAATTTGATTATATTCACAATGGTGTTAGTTTCAACTCGTTATGATGGCTGGATCAAAATTAGGATTTCTGGGGCCCACTAGGAGTCAACTCCAGGTTAAACTTGGTCAAAGTTGGCAAAAATATGATGTAAAAATATGAAATTTGATATTTTGAGAGGATTTGACTTTGTTTGACTTTCAGTCAACCTAGGGTTGACCAAGGGCATTTTGGTCATTTTAGCTGAAAAAGGCACTTTGAGTACACCGATGTTCGAACGGATTGCACCACGTCATTCTAAATGTCCTCACCGCCCTATGGAGAGAAAATGATATTTTTGAATTTTTCGGGGTCTAGCACGCAAATCGAGGGCAGACAAAATATGGTATCAGTAGTCGACCTATTACGTAAAGGTTAAATTCCCTGTAGCCCATGGCATAGGGGAAATCTGAGGAGACCACGTCCTTGTAAGAGAATGCTATCAAGCTGCTTAACATCAAGGTAAAACCACACATGGGGGATAGACGAACCTAAACCAGTACCCGAACCATCAGAAGTACCACAGGAAATTGAGGTCATCCCTGAAGATCCGTCCAAAGTCTTGAAAATAGGTTCAGTACATTCAACTTCAGAAAAGACGAGGATACCAAACTTCCTAAGAGAGAACCAAGACGTTTTCACTTGGAAGCACGAAGATATGATAGGATTCGACAGAGGAGTCATTCAGCATCATCTTAATGTTGATCCAGAGTGTAGACCAGTGCAGCAGAGACGAAGAATATTCCTACCTAAACGTAATAAGGTAGTAGCAAAGGAGGTTGAGAAACTCCTGGAGGTAGGCTTCATAAGGGAAGTGTTCTACCCTAAATGGCTAGCCAACGTAGTGATGGTAAAGAAGAACAACGGCAAGTGGAGGATGTGTGTTGACTTCACACAAATCTCAACAAGGTATGCCCAAAGGATAGTTTCCCCTTACCCAGGATCGACCAATTGGTGGATTCAACTGCTGGACACAAGCTTTTAAGCTTCATGGACGCCTTCTCGGGCTACAATCAAACCATGATGGACAAAGAAGATCAAGAGAAAACCTCACTCATCACTAGCCAAGGGTTATACTGTTACAAGGTGATGCCTTTTAGACTGAAGAATGATGGGGCCACATACCATAGGTTGGTAAAAAGCATGTTCTCTCATCAGATAGGAAGAAATGTGGAAGTGTATGTAAATGATATGTTGGTAAAGAGCAATGACGAAGTGGACCACTTGGACGACCTAAAGGAAACCTTCGACACACTGCGTAAGTATAAGATGAAACTAAACCCTACAAAGTGTGTCTTTGCTATCTCATCAGCGAAATTCTTAGGATTCATGGTATCTCAACTGGGTATAAAGGCTAATCTAGACAAGATAAGGGCAATAATGGAAGTAAAGTCGCCTAAAACAGTAAAAGAAGTACAGAGCTTAGTAGGAAAAGTTATGGCATTAAACATATTCGTCTCTCAAGCAACAGACAAATGCCTACCCTTCTTCAAGGTCTTGAAGAAAGCCTTTTAGTGGACAAACGAATGTGAGGAAGCCTTGACAAAGTTAAAAGAATACTTGACACAACCGCCTTTGTCAAGCCCTTCTGTAATAGGAGAAAAGCTACAGCTCTATTTGGCAGAATCCAACACATCAGTGAGCTCGGCACTGATCAGAGAAAAGGAAGACGTACAGAGACCAATTTACTACACCAGCCAAGCATTTCAGGGAGCTAAAGCAAATTACCCAAGGTTAGGAAAGATCGATTTCACCCTAGTATTCGCTTCTAGAAAACTGCGCCACTACTTCCAGGTACATCCCATCATCGTCATGACAGACCAAGTGATAAGAAAGACGATGAACAAGATAGATGTAGTAGGACGCCTCATCCAATGGGCCATCGAGCTTGGCCAGTTCGACATAAAATATCGGCCTTGGGTAGCAATCAAAGCCCAGGTCCTTGCCGACTTCAATGTAGAACTCACTTGTCCTCACGAAGAAGAAGAGGCCCAAATGAAGACATAGACGGTCCAGACAAATGGGTCTGCCACCAAGAAGGCTGGACGAGCATGTGTGGTCCTTATATCACCTAAATGAGAAATCCTAAAGTACGAGGTCAGATTACAGTTCCCAGCAACCAACACTGAAGCTAAGTATAAAGTATTTCTAACAGGATTGAGTCTTGCAAGAGTCCTCGAAGCCAAGAACCTCATCATCCAAGCCGATTCTTAGCTCATGGTTGGCTAGGTAAAGAGAGATTATGAAGCAAAGGAAGAAAGAATGCAAAGTATCTAAAGATCATCCAAGAACTCTCACAGTACTTCTATAGTATCGAGTTCTAGCAAATCCCTCGTGCAAGGAACATTAAAGCTGATTTCTTAGCACGACTAGCCTCATCAAACGAACATATCATATCTCCTAAGCTATGCATGGAGACAGTCCAGCATTGAGGGAGAACAAGTGATGAAGATACAAGAACAAGATGAATGGATGACTCTCATTATCCATTACTTGGAAGAAGGACGACTCCTAGAAGACAAGAAGGAAGCACGGAAGGTATAAATCAAGGCTACTCACTTTGTCATTATTGACGATGCCTAATACAAATGAGGACACTCTTTCCCTTACCTCTATTGTGCTAATAAGGAAGAGGCTAATTACGTACTTCGAGAGATACATGAAGGAATTTGCGATAACCACGTGGGAGCAAGGTCTCTTGCGAGAAAAGCACTTAGAGTAGGTTATTATTGGCTAACATTACAAAAGGATGCATACGACCTTGTCAAAGCATGTGACCAATAACCAACACTTCGCAAACATCCAAACACGACCAGGTGAGCCAATGACGCTGATAACCGCTCTATGGCCTTTCGCTCAATGGGGGATCGACATAATGGAACCACTTCTTATAGAAAAGAAGCAATACAAGTTCCTTATCATCGCAATTGATTACTTCATGAAGTGGATGGAAGCCGAGCCAACAGCAACAATCACAGAAGCCAAGGTCACCAGCTTTGTATGGAAAAACATAGTCTGCAGATTCGGCATTCCAAACGTAATAGACAATGGAAAGCAGTTCGACAACCCTATGTTTCGAAAATTTTTCCAAGATATAGGCATCAAAAACCTTTACTCTTCTCCAAGACACACTCAAGCTAATGGTCAAATAGAAATGACGAACAGAAGCTTGCTCAAAATTATCAAAACTCGGCTTGAAAGGACAAAGGGTGCATGGCCAGAAGAGATGCCTAATGTTCTATGGGCATACAGGACAACCTCAAGAGTACCAACAGGAGAAACACCATTCAGACTGACATTTGGAACTAAAGCCGTCATACCAACGGAAGTATGACTAACGAACATCCAGGTCAAAGCGTACGAAGAGCAGAGGAACCACCAGGAACTCAACAATAATTTGAATCTGATCGCCGAGGTGAGAGACGAAGCTTCAAAGAAGACGGAAAAGTACAGGGGAGCAATGGCTAGATACTACAACAAGAAGGTGAAGGTGAGAAGATTCAATTTTGGTGATCTCGTCCTTAGGAAAGTCTCACAGGCAACAAAGGACCCAAGGGAAGCTAGGGCTAGCATGGGAAGGACCCTACCAAGTCATTCACTGCTCTAAAGAAGGATCATACTACCTGAAGACCTTAGACGGCCAAGAACTACCTTATCCATGGAACAAAGAATACGTATTAACAAACACCACCTATGCATGAAATAAAGTTATTAATACATAACAAGATTGTCATTCATACATGACTTAATAAAAGTTATTTACATAACAAGATAGTCATTCATACATGACTTGATAACAGTTATTAATACATAAACCGATCGTCATTCATACATGACTTAGAATAAAGTAATTAATACATAACAAGATCGTCATTCCTACATGACTTAAAATAAAGTTATTAATATATAATGAAATCGTCATTCATGCATGACAACCCAAATGTTATTTGTAAGTTACAAGTTCCGTCATTCATACATGACTTAGTAAAAGTTATCAATGCATAACAAAATCATTATTCATACATGACTTATAATAAAGTCATCATTCATACATAACTTGATAGAGTTATTGATACATAACAAGGTCATCATTCACATATGACTTAACAAAGTTGTTGAGACGTAACAAAATCTTCATTCATATATGACTTAATAAAGTTTTTTACACATAACAACATCATCATTAATGCCTGACTTAACAAAAGTCATTGATACATAACACAAGATTTAAAATAAAGTTGCTAATACTGTCACATGACCTAATGGAGGTGATTAATACATACAACTTCATCAAAAAATTATTTAGCACATAGCTGCACCGTCATTCATATAGATAGTTGCTAGACGGATTCAAGGATAAAGATATTCATAAAATATGCTCAAAACAGACGAGCCTGAAAGATTATCCAAGAAATCATTCAAAGAAGAAAGGTAAAATAGATATGCTCAAAATAGCGAGCCCCAAAGTAATAATGTTTTTGCCTTACAAAAAAAAAATTCAAGGAAGGTTAGAGGTAGACAAATCTGTTGGGATGTTGTCAGCTACTTCTATTGCAACTTCGAAAGGACGGTCTTCCAAGATCTCCCTTTCCACCTCTTACATGTCTAGCTTGGAGAAGTCTACTCTAGATGGTGTTTGGCCAAGCACTTATGGAAAAGATCAAAGCCTTCTACGTAGTAGTCGCAAAGCTTGTCCGAGTACTCGTCCGAAGCTTTGAACTTCTCCAATGCCTCTGAGCTAGCCTTCTCAACCTTCAGAAAGGCCTCATCAATCTGCTTGTCCTTTAATCTTAGAAAGGCCTTTTCAGTGTCAAGGCTCGTCTCCAGAGTTTTTAGACGCTCTTCGTCCTTGCTAGACTCCTCAGCAAGGGCAAAAATTTGGCTCTTGAGCGATTCATTCTCTACAGAAAAGGACTCCACCTTGGACTTTGCCACCATATACTTCTCCTCATAATCTAAGTACTTCCCAGAAATGTACAAAGACTCTCCCAACACCTGCAAAGAACGAAGAGAGATGTTAAAACAAGGAATACATTGAAAGAAGAAGAAAAGTCTTATTTGCAGTTCATACTTGCATAACTTTATGCACATGAGAAGACATCAACTCATGAGACAGCCACACCCCCAGAGGTGTAAGATCGTCAACTGATATCACTTCATAGGCTTTTAACACTACAACTCCTGCACCGTCCCAAAAAGAACCTTTAACCTTTCCTTTGAGCCTGGGGACATCGTCAGTGATCAACTCCAAAGAGGAGGTAGGCGAGGATGGACGCTGAGGGACAACCTTCACAACAAGCGAAGTCACCATAGGGTCGTCCTTAGGTGGCTCATTGTTCCATTGACGCTTCCTCGTCAAAAGGCTGCCTGTTGAACCAACCTTTGCCTTCTTCTCTCGAATCTCAGCCAACTTCATCTTGTTGAACCTAGTCATCATTCCTTAAAAAAAAAAAGCGTAAGTACAAACGCATCGAACTCATTTATGAGGAAGACGATGTGATGAACTCACTCTTCTTAACAATGTCAGTTTTCTTCCGAACTTGTTTGGAAGGCTTAGGACCAAGGAAATGGAGGAAAAGAGACTGGGGAGAGATAAGCTCGTCAAAATTTTTAACCGTCTCAAGGTATTCTCTAACTTTTTCAACACTAGCGTGATATCTCCTCTTCAGGCGAGGATATACAGAAGCTGCCAAAAAATATATATATATATATATATATATATATATTGATATCAACATCATAACCACTTGAAGAATCAGTTGCGTACAAGTAAAATAAACGGAAAGACACACCAGACACAGGAGTTCCCCAACTATGAAGCAGCTTAGGGGCATCGTCTAGGCCCTCACCCGGAGCGAACTCCCAACCTTTGCTAGAGACGAAGAAGAAATTGGCTTTCCAATTTCGAAGAGAAGAGGGGGAGTCAAGAACCAACCTTGAACTTTTACCCCATGGTTTAAACTCCTAATAGCCCGGGTCCTTGGACTTTCAAAGACGATAGAAGTGTAGAAACTCGACTATCCTGATGGTGTCTCCGTCATTGGCAAACATCCACACCACCATACAACATACCACTATCCTCCACGAATTTGGCACTAATTGGGCTGGGGTGAGTCGTAAAAGGAAGAAAAGCTCTCTGATGAAAGGATGGACAAGGAAACGAAAATGGAGCCTACTAACGAAGTCAGCCTCATAAAAGCAGACTTCACCAGCATAAGAGTGACAGGCCCTATCGCCACCGTCAAGGATCCTAATTTTTACGGAAGAAGGGAATTGAAACCTATCTCTAATCCTCTTCTCATCCTTCTCTTTAAGAGAACAACATATACCCCAAGCTTTATAAGGAGTGGAAGGAAAGGTGACCTCAAGGACACCCCGATCCTCGGACGAAGACAAGCCTATCTCAAGCTCACTAGACCTAACCTCACCTTCCCCTGACATTATCAAAAACTGGGCGATCCCTACAGAACGATGAACTAAAGGAAAGAGAAAAGGCAACAGGCCTATATGGACAGTTCTTCCCTACAAACAACCCAACCTTAGGACGCTTTCTACATACAATCCCAAGCAGACCACACAATCGAGCAAAGAAAAAAGAAATTGAGGGGCAATCCAACCAAACTAAAGAGTTATCTACCATAAAAGAACAAAAGAAGAGAAGGAAGCACGAAGAACTTACCAGAAAAACAAAGAGGGTATAAGGAAAGGTCAAGTAGAAAGGGACTTCGAAGCAGATGAAAAGCCACAAATGAAGAGGAAAATTGAACAAAAACGAAAAGAAAATGAGGGAAAAGCATGAAATGAATGGGAGATTATGTGTGGGAAAATCGAGGAAAACTTTCATAACGAGGGCATCCTAGCCGTACATGTGGCACATGGTAGACAAGACGTCATTCCACAATAAATGCGCCGAACACGGAACATGAAGCAATAGACGATTCTACTCTCACTTTGTCTTAACAACAAAGACATGAACAGGGGGGCAACTGATAAGTCAAAAATAACACAGGATCGTCATTCCGTGCTTATGACGACCTAGACGAGCCTTACGCATTTATTACACCATTGATGATAAAAAGTAATGGATGGAGCAACGGTAATGGGTGAGTTGTGCACTTCAGAGCTCCCATTCATGACACACTAGTCGTTGCCCATAAATGCCAGAATTCATTATCCATAAAGACGGGAAAACAACTATAAAAGAAAGGGACGACATAATCCAAAGGTACACACAAATACTCACCCAAAAACTGCTCCAAATAATTTTTCTCTCTAAACAGCTTTCTCTCCTTTCTGACTTAAATATCGAAGTGTTTTTGGCAAACACCACACCAGTGTATTACACTCTTGCAGGTTTGAACCGGAGACACAACCCACCACGGGATCGTCCATCCAGTGAGACAAGGTCCTCAACTTGGTGATTTTTTGCATCATCAATGCTAAGCTAGTTTGATTGAATCTCTAGCAATAATTTAAATCATGCAACTCTTAAAATTAATAGATTAAACCAAATATAATATATTGCAAAACCTACTTAACCAAATACACAAGTGAACATAAAACACTACTTCTGGGAAGCCAATTATGTATTGTTGGCAAGGTAAGAAAAGGAACACATCAATAAGAAGACATTATTATTTTTGACAATCTGCTTATGGACACTTGCGCGCTTTTGTTTTATGATAATTTTGGTAAATACTATGATAGGCTTTATCCTAACTCTCGAATTTCCTTTTACGCTCCATTTGTTTTAAAGTAAATATTTTTTTAGAAAACATTTTCCCATTCAGGTGTTTGTTTGAATGTAAAATGTGGTCAAAGCTGTAAAGTTGTAAAATATTTTTGTAATACCTGGAAAAAAAAAATTTTAAAGGAGGGTTATTTTAGTAACTTTATTTTTGTGGGACCAATTTTATAATTTATAATTATAAGGGAGTTTTTAGAAAATAAGGTTGAAACCCTAGCTATATATATGCTTATTAAGTTTTGAGAGAGGAGACTACTCAAATTACTCAAGTAGAGAAGGTTTGACTGTACAATTGAGGTAAGAGCATAAGAATCTCTTTCTTATCAAATCTAAGTTTTATTTAGAATTAAAGTTTTTTTTTATATAAGTATTTTGGCCAATAGTGAGACTATTTAAAAAATGAAATGAGTATGATGACGTAAACAAAGAATGAATTAGATCTATTTTCTCTATGTCGATGTTGCGTTAATTGTAAGTGCTGCACAGGTTTGCCAAATTGAGTTTTGGTGAATAGCAAAAATTTATGGTGTAGGCCAGTAGTGTGATAAATTACAGAGGTAAAATATATATGTCAAATAGTATTTTTCCATAAAAGCATGTCAAGAACTTAATTCTGATTTGATATGGTGCTTTTCTTAGTTTTGTCCTCACGCCAAAAGAGAACTAGGGTCGGCGGCAGTGGTAGGAAAAAAAATATATATTTATATATGTATATATGATAAATGGAATTACCACCTAGACAAAGCAACGCCATCACCTTTCCTTTATTATTACTATTATTATTATTATTATTATTGGATTGGTTGAGGCGTTTGGGGAAGTCAGCTAGTGATCATGGAACATGGTCTAGGCAATGCTTTGGACCCTATATGACAATAAGTATCCTAGGTTTTATTAGAGGCAATAGAGGATATATACAAGGATTTTTATTTTGAGATAGTAAAAAGGAATTATTGGATATTATTAGTAGTCGCTCTATTGGCCGGATACCATTATAAGTCATTCTTAAATTATTTGATTATTAAGTAAATGATACTTGCAAAATTGTTTTAGGTGATATCTAGGGATTTTAGAAGAATTGTTAGGGAGAAGTTTCTTTTGATATGGCTTTTGGAGGTAAGTAACCTTATCCTAATTGGTTTTATTTTAATAACTATTGCATTTTTTACTACTGAAAATTGTTTATAACTATTAGAATTTTATTTCAACTTGTATTACTGATTTCATGTAAAGAATTATCACAAATATATCTAATTACTGAATATATGATGTATTTTATCCAATTGTTTTTAGCTATACTAATTCAAAGTAAAGACTAAAGAACTTTCACAAATATATATGAGCATTGAATATAAGATTTATTTTATTTAATTGTTTTTTTAGCTATATTGATTGAAAGTAAAGAATATAGAATTATCACAAATATGTTTGAATACTGAATATATGATTAGGGTCCGTTTGTTTTGCATCTATGTCAAACGCGTTTTGCATTTCAGCACTTTTTTTTTTTTTTTTTACTAACCCAGCGCCTCTTGCACTGTTCATAGGACATGAACAGTGCAAGAAGGCAAGTGAACAGTGTTTTCCTTGTGAACAGTAATCTAAAAAATATTTTTTTATTGTTTTCAATTTTCAGTTTTCAGCAAAATAAGCAGTATCCAAACACACACACACACACACACACACACACTATATATATATATATATATATATTTGAATGAGAAATATTTTTTGGTTTGAACAATGATTTGATATATATGATTTTGGACAATTTGACTATGTTTGACTCTGATACCCAGCCAATGGGAATTATTCATTGGTACTCTGATACCTAAACCAATGGAGGTTATTCATTAGTACTCTTCTAGCCAATGAGGGTTATTCATTGGTATTCTGATACTCAAACCAATAGGGGTTATTCATTGGTACTCTGATGCTCAGTCATGAGGATATAGCATGAACATAATCATAAGATTATTAAGAATATGAATTACGTTTAAATATTTGAACTATTCAAACATCATGGGGATATGCTCAGTCATGGGGATATAACGTTTGAATATTTGATTTTGGAAATGTTTGAGTATTTAAACTATTTTGAGTTATTAAAACTGCTTATGTATTTTTGAAACCTATTGTAAGTTAGCTTTTGATATATGAAAAATTGACTATTTTCTAAACCATCTATGATATATTTGTAAGATTAAAATATGAGATCTATGTGCACCTTATTATTTTATGACTATGAAACTTCTTCAATTATTTTGAAACTGCATAGTATATTATAACTTTTGAAAACACATATTACATCTTATACTTTACAGATCTATTGCTTGATAAAACTTATTAGGACTTTGGTTACTTATTGAGTTGTCAACTGACCCCATTTTTTCCCTGCAATTTCAGATTGTGAAGAATAGCAAGTTAAGGGAGTTTTGATGTTGTGTTGTGAGCAGAAAAAGAAGCTTAGTGATTTTGAGATTGGATGGTCTTCTAATAGTTTTATATTTATTGGCCAATTGGCATTATATACATAAGGTTTGGATTTTGTTCCTATTAAATTATTGGAGATCTATTCATAATGAATTTGTTGAGGTATTTTGGATTTATTTGATTAAATTTTTGAGGATAAATTTTGGTTGCTAAGAAGGCCTTGCACACTTGTAAGGTGCTTACTTTATAAGCGTGCGGCAGTTGTCACGTGCCTATTTTTATAGTTGGGTTCGAGGCGTGATAGTTTTACTTTTCAAATTTTAGTAAATCATTTTACAAAACACAATGGTTTCACTCACCCAATCTGGTGGCTTGGTAATTGATCCGATGGGTTGGGCAACTAATGTCGACAGTGCGGTGGTCAGATCAACCACTGATAATCGGTGTTTGGGATCCAGTCACTAGAGCCATCATTCTGAGGATCGGTATCGGCAATTTGGTGGTTAGAAGTCGCCGCTCTGGCAATCAATGTCAGGTGGTTCGATCATTGAAAACGTCGTTCCAATGATCGATGCCGGAGATCTGATAATAGAAGTTGTCGTTCCGGTGGTCGGAGACACCGTTCCAGCCACCAGTGCTAGCAATTTGGTCACAAGAGACACCACTCTGGTGGACAGTCGCCATAGCCACCATTTTGGCGATCCAATCATCAAACCTCCAGCACCAGTAGCTTTGATGGTTGTGCTAGCAGTTTTGGTGTTTGCTTGAAAAATTTTACTTGTCATACCAAACAACTGAAAATGTTTTATATGTAAAAATTTTTAAAATATTTTCCATTTGAAAACATTTTACTTCAAAAACAAATAGAGTGTTAGTCTATGATGCTCCTTGTTAGAGATATATTAGTCCAATGAAATAGGCCCAAGCCCAAGCCCAAGCCCAAGCCCAATCCTTTTAATCTAAGGTTTAGCCAACTATATATACACATGTTATAATTCATTGTAATACAGGATTTGTACTACACTCATATATTAAAGATGTAGCCTTTTATTTAGCAAAAAAAAAATGTAACCCTTAAGATTTCCTCTATGGACGTAGGCCATGAAGCAGAACCACATAACCCTCATGTGTTCTTGTGTTCTATTTTATACTTCTGCTTCTGCATCTATTATAGCATATCCAACATGGTATATCAATGCTAATATTTAACATGGTATTAGAGGACGGCTGAGCCAACCTAAGGGGGCTCTTATAGAACACATGCCACCAGCACAATCCTTCCTCCAAATACCCTTAATGAACTATAACATGGGTATATAGTAGGCTAATTTGTAAACTAGAATGATTGTGTGTGAGTCTATTACATTGGGATAATATATCTCTAACACTCTTTATTACCAAAAAAATGTAAATCAAATATTCATTAGGGAAATTGCAGTACAGATTACTAAATTTTCCAATTATATCCCAACAAAGGTGACTGATTTTCTAATGCATGTGAACAAAAGTTACAAAACTAGTCCAACTAAGCACAAAATATGTGAGCACAACAAGCGTGAATTAGCACCAATGCTTGTCCCCTTGACGAAATTGCACATGCAAACATCAAGGCTCTCAAGTTATGACAAAAGACGAAACCAACTCGACAGTTAACACCTTACTTTCGTATTTCCCCAGAATTTCATTTCCAAAGGTTGTTTTTTTAGTTTGTGATTGTTCCATTTCCTCTAATGCTTTGTTCTGATCAGGCACACAAGAAAATTTTATAAAAAAAAAAATCAAACTTTGAAATATGCTAAACATACACTACAACAATTTGATACCCCTAGTATATTCCAAGTTTCCAACTGAAGTATGTGATAATTAACTGCCGTTCAGTGTGCTTTTGGATTAGTTTAGTAAATTTCTATTAACTTATTCACTGAAATTAAAAAAGAAATACAATTATAATTTAAAAATACATACGTAAATAAATTAATTAAAAAACTAAAAGAAATAGACTAATTTAAACTCACCTTGAATCTCAGTTGCTATAGGAACAATAATATATTCTACTACACGACAAGTGAAGGGAGTCCTATGGGGTATGTGGAGCTTTTGCCCTAAAGACTTCTATAAAGTCACGTTGGGAAACAAGTTAGATCTAGCTAAAGTCATCTACATTTCTAAGCCAGAGAATTATGTTGGCAAGGTTGGAAAGGAATCATGGCAACCCCATTCCACGAAAACAGAATGGATTGTTCAAGAAACTAGACGCGTCAATTGCATGAACCTTATAACAAGCAGAAGAAAAAAAAGAAGGCAAAGTAAATAATTTTAAGGAACCAAATAAAAATTTATTGCAAGATACAGCTAGAGACAGTATGTAATAACCAATAAGTTCATTGTTTTGTAGTTCAATACTGTTGGGACATGTGTAGAACTTGTTAGAACATATGTCATATAGAATTGGCTAAATCCTTTTGACAAAATGCACTTTACTTGTATTTAGATAGATCTAGGATGTGTTTAATACTTCAAAGAACAAGAGTTCAAGTTCAAGTATTGAAGCCATACAAATCTGTCCAAGAATCAAGTGAAGAAATGTTGTTCATTAAAGCTCGACAGATATCTTGACAGATTTATTTGTCGAGATTTAATATACGAAGCTCAACAGATAGCTTGACAGCTGTATCTATCGAGAATTACAAAATTCAAATTTCTAGATCTGTGTTTCACGCATATCCAAGCTATTTGTGTAGGATTTCTTTTCTCATAACCCTAAACATATATAAAGATTATTTTAAGGGCCGTCAAAGGTGATGCAACTTGATGCAAAGTGTTTATTCACTCAAATTGTGACCGGAGCCAATTTGCCCTAGTTTATCTTTCTCTTGAAGAAGCTGCTGCGTTTGTGCACTAAGAGTTTTGTAACCAAGGAGCTTGATCTTCATTGTGTGGATGAATTGAAGAACTTTACAGTCAATATCCTTCTCAAGTTGGTGTGTTAGTCATGTACTTGGATCTGCGCATCGTTTGGTTAGTCACGTACTTGGAGCTATGCATTGAAAGGAGAGATTGTCACTACATTACAAGTCTAATTGTGTATTGAGGTAAGGGTTCAACTGTAGATTAGTATAAGGTACTGAGATTTCTTTACTTGTAACCGCTTGTTTTGATAATAGTGAATTTTCAGGAGTGGTGACCTTAAATTCACCCAGTGGAGTTTTGCCTCGGTGGTTTTTCCCATTCGTAAACAAATCACTCGTGTCAAGTCTAATTTCCGCTACATTTAGTTATTTGGTGATTTTTTTGTGCTACCATGCTCATTGAATGTAATCGAATCTAATTAATTTCACTTGGCTAAATTAATCGATTAAGTTACCAAATGGGTCAATACATTCTTGGCCTATCAAATACATTTAAATGAATGTAGAGTGTCTTGATATAGGACCAAATGGCAACAACCACTAGACACTCACATGTCACTTAAGAGTCTTATAGCTCAACTGGCATTTATTAGTGTTTCCAACATTTTGGCAACCTCAACTGATTTTCATGTTAGGTCCTACTCTGAATACTTATGTGTTTTGTATTATCTGACAGACTAACACCAACGTAATACTTCTTTATTTTAAGTGTCACCTTACATCATAACAATATTTCAGAGGTGTAGTAGGGTTGGAAGAGGGCAATGCAAGGGCTCCCTTAATTATAGGGCCAACCCTAGGCCTAGGCTACTTAGGCCATTGCCTAGGACCCTTTACTAGAGAAAGGCCCCAAATTTGGAAGGAGAGAGGCGGGGGTTGGGGGGATTCTTTTTTTTTTTAAGAAATTTTTTTTTTTTTTTTGGAAATAAAAAAAAAATTAGTTTTACATTTTTCCTCAACTTTTAAAAATGTCCAAAGAATATAGTAATGCTAGAGATAAGACAAATTTAAATACATAAGTCTACAATAATGAAATTGATGTGTCACTACTCACTAATCACAAGAAGTAATTCAAATAGGAGTACTACGTAACATTTACAAATTGATATGACAATGAATATAATTGATAGACTTCAACAACCTATAAATGCATTTTTGAATTACTTTTTGTAATTGGTGAGCCTCATGTGGTAAAATTTATGATAGGATTAATAATTTATTCAAATACTTATTTATTATCTTCTTGAAATGTCACCGATTATATTCATTGGTTACATCAATTTGTAAGTTTTTGATAGTAAAATTTGTTATAGTTTTAGCATTTTCCCAACAAGAAAAAAAAATCATATTAAAAAGTAAAATGAATAGATTAACATACACACACACACACACACATACTATAAATAAGAGGATTCCTCTGTTTCGTCTTTAATTTTTGGCATACCAAAATATCCTCATACAAATTAAATAACATACCCTTTAGTTTAAATTTTTTTTTCCTACACAAAAGCAAAACAATGTTAAAACAGTTATACTATCTCACATACATAAGAAAAAGAAAAAAAAAAAACTGTTATTTTCACCATCCATTTTTATTCAAATGTCTAGGGGTGTGCTCAGTTCAGTTTCAGTCTGTTTGTATGGGTATGGCCAACCGAAACCGAATTTTCGGTTTGTGAAATTCTCAATCGAAACTGACCAAAATTGCTGGAAATCAATTGGTTTCGGTGTATTTCGGTTTCAGTCGGTTTCGGTCGGTTTTTGGTTTTCCAAAGAGATCTCTTTCAAACGATAAAACAAAAACCAAAGCATATAAAATCACACTCAGAATCGAAAAAAACCACAAGCTCAAAACTTTTCACACAGATCACTCTAAAGCAAATCACCGTTCACTTGAAAAAAAAAAAAAAAAAAAAAAAAAAAACACAGTGTAAACAAAAAAAAAAAAAACAAACACAACCTAAAGTGTAAAAAAAACTCACCGATTGTATGAGAATCTAAGATATACGAAAGATCAAGGAAGTAGAATTGTTACAGTTGGTCTTCATCGATCTGAAGCGAAGAGCAGAAACTCGAAGAGAGAGAGAGAGAGAGAGTCAGAGAGACTGAAGAATTTGAGTGAAGAAAGCTTGAGAAAGCTTCTTCTTCCATTTTGCTCTCTGTGTGTGTTTCAAACAATTGCAACGATGATTCCAAGGAAAATATAGAGAGAGTGAGAAGGGTAGAAAGATACAGAGAAAAAATTGAGAGAAAAAGTTAGGGAAGGGGGCGGTTGAAGAAAAGAAAAGAAAAGGAAAGAATAAAATGGGGTATTTCCGTATTTTACCATGCTTTAGGGTTTTAAAAAATTAAATAACAAAAAAAGAACCCACGTCCCACGCGAAGGCTCGAACCTGAGATCAGCTAGCCAAACCACAAGGAGCATACCACTAAGCCACTGATCAGTTATGTTTTAAAGTTACATAAATAAATAAATAAATATATATATATATATATATATATATATATATATATATATATATATATATATATATATATATAGGTTCAGTCAGTTTCAAGGTGAAAAAACCCAGCACCAAAACCGAAACTGAAAATTTCGGTTTTTAAAAAATAAAATCGAAACCGAACCGCACCGCACCGCACCGAAACCGAAGCGAAATTTCGGCAACGGTTCCGTCGGTTTTGAGCGATTTGTTCGATTGCTCGGTTTTTTGCACACCCCTACAAATGTCTGATTCCTATCTGTATTTGTTATCTATTTGAATTCAAATACTTCAATTATCTTTATAAAAAAAATACAAAATTACTTCTTCCAAAAATAAAAACCTACCTCACATAAAAAGTAAAAACTACTCATTTTTATCCCGAAATTTCTATGGTTATTTTTTTCATTCTTTGTTTCAAAATTTTTGTTATCCAAATTCTATATAGTTATTACAAATCTTCATCCATCCACACTAACGTATATCATCTTTCTTTTATTCAAATCTCAAATTTTTTTTACTTATCACAATTCTTATCCCAATCAACAAATTCAAATGTCCCGTTGGGTTTAAACTTTTTACAATTCACTATCTCATTTTTAAATATTATTCCACGTTACCTTACCTCCTTTAAAAAAAAATACACAGTTATTCATATATTACTTTTAAACATTATAACACTAAACCAAAAAAACTAATTTAAAAAAAAAAAACATTATTACACGCACAAAGCGCATGTGATGAGTCTAGTATATATATATATATATATATATATTTATAATGATATAAAATATTAGTTAAATATAATTTAAGTGAAAACAAAGAGGCTCCATTTGAAAATAGCGCCTAAGGCTTTAAAATCTGTTGGGCCGGCCTTGCTCCCATATTAATTT
This sequence comes from Lithocarpus polystachyus, assembly GCA_033629205.1. Lineage (NCBI taxonomy): Eukaryota > Viridiplantae > Streptophyta > Magnoliopsida > Fagales > Fagaceae > Lithocarpus > Lithocarpus polystachyus. Next base: position 57,026,195 of record CM066164.1, on the reverse strand, counting down.
CTTGCATCAGATTCCTCTTATTTTCAAATCTCATGACTAAAGAAATTTGTATTTCAACTAACACATTTTTAGAAAAATATATTAACAATAAGTTGACTCTCTTGTTGCGCTTTATTTATATATATATTTTGTATTTATTTGTTTACATCTTAAGATATTGGTTCCTTCCTGATAATAACAATAATAATAATAATAATAATAATAATAATAATAAAAGTTTATTTTTCATTGTCTCTACTTTCTAAATAGTGACAGGCTTCATATTTTGCATTGTCTTAGATTTTATTTTAGTTTATTTTGATATGCCATGCCATGCGTTCTTAACTTCTTTTTCTTTTTTCATTTTAAATATGGGCTTGCATAAACATAATTTTCAATTTTTTTTTCTTTTTGAGAAAACGTATAATTTTCAATAAGTGTAAGGAAGTACGTAGATGGAGACTAAAGGTCCACCAATTTTCATCAAAAAAAAAAAAAAGGTCCACTAATTTATCAAATAAAAAAAAATATCACAACAAGAAAGGAGGTGATGAGAACATTAAAAAAAAAATAAACCCATATGAAATCTCTACAAAGTAATTGAAGCATTTAGGCACCTTATTCGTGTTGTATAATAGCAGAATATATTAGTGTTGCATAATACTAATTCTGCTGTAAACATTTTTTACACTCTATGCTCGTATTATCCCTGTGTAATGCGTGACTATTTTTTAAATTATATGTAAATAATTAAAATTATACTAATAATTAGTGAGCTACTTGATACTTCAATAAATTTTAACTTAAATCAAATTAATTTTTTTAATAATTAATGAGTTTCGTAACAAAATCTCAGTAATTTTAAGGCATGTAATACAATATTACACTTGGCACAAGTACATTGTGTAGTGAATATGTGTAAATTTTACTAAATTTTAAACCATATAAATACTTATGATATATAATCAAAATAAATATTAAAATTTTTTATAATTACTTATAAATTTTTAACAAAGTTTTTGTAGTATAGTTTTCATTAATAGAATTTCAATTGTAGAAATTTAAAATATCTCTTGAGACTTAGATAATAGAGTTTTATGTAAAGTAAGCTATTTGTAGTCGACTTTGATCTAGGATAAACTATCTTAATATCATCAACAACAAAATATTTTAATAATTAACGAAAGTGTAAACTTGTTTAAAAAAGACTTACAAAACCTAACTTTTATTATACATTATATGATATTTTCAATATGATATCTTCCATGATTAAGTTAAAAATAAGGTAATAAAGTTGCTCATTGTTTAGCTAGACATATTATTACTATTTCAAATTTGGTTGTGTAGATGGAGGATGTTTCACCACAACTTTTTTATGTACTTCAGATTGATTTAGCTGAATTTTCTTAATCTATTGGTCTATGTTTTCCTCCTTAAAAAAAAGTTTAAAAAAAAAAAAAAAAAAACCTCATGACCTCAATTTATTTATAGGAAAAAAAAAAATTATTTTGAGGTTTGCGTTAGTGTTAGCCTCTATTTAGGATTTTCAAAAAAATTCAATTTTTCCTTTTTAAGTGCAAACCACATTTTCTAGCTAGGAAGGCTAATTCTAGCAATGAGCTACAGGTTTGGATTGATTCCTGTCCTGATGATATGGCTTCGCTTGTAATTTGCTTTGTAATTTTTCTTTCTTGAAATAAACTTGACCTGTTGGGTCTGGATTCTAAAAAAAAAGTGCAAACCACACCTAACACTGTTTGTATTTCTTTTCCAAACTTTTTTTAGTTACCACAATACAGTCCCACAATAATTATATTATGGCAATTATATGCGTTGAGACATTTTTTAGGTAGAAAATAATAGATGTATAATAGTCAGAGATGGAAAAGAAAGGAGAAAAAGATTTGGAGCCGGGAAATTTTCTAACTGGTGTGTTTTATTTTGGGGGTAATTAAACACTTTGGGGAATTAACTCAAACCTCCCATACAGATTTTTTATTTTACCCTTTATTTATTTTTGTTTAGAAAAATATAGATAAACAGCAATTACTACTTTGAACTGACAAGTGAGAAGTGAGTCGTTAGGACATAAGACGTAGTTACAACTTACAAGCACAAGTCCCTGTAACTATAAGTGCCACAAAGGCACAAACTACATATATAGCACGATAGTGTACTGCTATGAAGCCACATATCTTAATTTGTCTGCTGCCATGAAGCCACTTTTTGCTTCCTCCGTTTTGTTCTTCCTTGTAATAATATTCATAGCTCCTACTCTCACCCTGCCTGTTACCATTGATCATCACCTCGAAAACTACAACCAAATGGAGCTCCCTGATGCAGTTGGCCCTGAAAGCATAGCCTTTGATTGCCATGGAAAAGGACCATATGTGGGGGTCTCAGATGGTAGAATCCTCAAGTGGCAAGGAATACATTTAGGTTGGAAAGAGTTTGCCATCGTCTCTGCAAACAGGTAAAATTTAACATACATATATATACATAACATTAATGATCAGTCATAAAACATTCTCCTATGTTTTCTAATGTCAATAATTCGAGAGTACACATATCAAACCTTAGCCTTGTTTGACTATCACCTTTAAGTTTTGTCATTTTAGGCTAGAAACAAATGCGATTCAAGTCAAGCATAATCTAAATGTTTTCTTATTCATGTTGGAGGCATGCATGCAACGTTTGAAAATTTGTTAGAGACCATAATTCTTTCTCTGGGGCTCAGAGTTATAAGCAGGTTGTTGTTGAATTTGTAGGCATGTCATTTTAAAAAATACAAGTAAGACAAGAGCATGGCATTTTGTCAAATTCTCTTCTTCTTTTTTTTCATAATTAAAATCGGAGGATGGGAGATTTTGTCAAATTTTGATTATTGAGCTACTATTAATTCCTAGAAAAACGTGGACATGATCTTTATTCATTTGGAAAGGAGAGAATCCATTATATATATATATATATATATATATATATATAAAATGTAAAAGTTTAAATATTGTTGGAATTAATATACATTTAGATTTATAATATTCAATCGAAATTCATTTCTAATGAAGTGGATTATTTTTTCCTAAAAATTTGCCCATTTTTGTTAGAACGTCCATACAAAATGATTTAATAACCAAATTATATTTTTTATTGATTACTAACTCTTAATTTTTAGGTAGCTTTTCATTTATAGTTTAGGTTGTAACGAATTTAACAATACATTTTCAAAAATAACAAATTAAACTAAATTTTTTTAAAAGTAACAAATTAAATTTTATAGTTTCAAAATAAACAAATTAAATTATAAGATTTTCAGAAATAATTAAACCTTTAACCTATATTAAACCTTAAATACAATGAATGATATTCGCTTAGATGGGGATGAGATTAAATTTATTAATTTTTGAAAACTCATAATTTAATTTGTTACTTTCAAATTACAAAATTTAATTTGTTACTTTTAAAACCACAAATAGGGTTTAAACCCCTTAAATTATAAGGTTTAAAATGCAACTTTACATAAATTTGGTTATTTCAAAGATTGGAAAGCATAACTTGGAAATTGTTTGCTTCTCATGACATTTACATGCATCAAATACGAAGCGTGCATCATTAGGATATTGAACGAGTTTTGTACTTCCTTCATGATGGGTTGTTAACCTAAAACATTTGTCGAAATATTCAACTGAGCAAACCTGCTCTTATATTTGATCAGGGATAGGGAGCTTTGTGATGGCTCAACCAAGCTCGAGAATGAACCAAAGTGTGGAAGACCACTAGGCCTCAAATTCAACCCTGCAACTTGTGATCTATATATTGCAGATGCCTACTTTGGGCTCTTAATGGTAGAACCCCATGGCGGTGTGGCCGAACGACTTGCCACTTCTGCTGAAGGAGTCCCCTTTCGATTCACAAATGCTTTGGACATTGACACCAAAACTGGAGTTGTTTATTTTACAGACAGTAGCATTTTTTTTCAAAGAAGGTATGTAACTTTTCACTTTTTTTGTTGGTCTCATTCTTTGTTGAAGATGCAAATAAAAATAGAGGCACAATAAATAATATCTTTTAGGAGATATGTAAGGACTAACCAAATAAACACATCTAAACTTCCTCATTTACAAGGGAAAAACAATCAACCTAACCAAAATATGAATAAGAGTATTAAGAACAGGTAGATTTAAGGACAACTAGGGAAATGTCCCATACACAACACAGGATTGGTCTATTTCGAAACAAAGTTAATGTCCCAGCTTCAAGAATAAGACATTATTTGGATGCTACGGATCCAATGCCAAAGATGGATATTCAATTCCTACCTTGCCTACTCTATTATACAATTATTCCTTTTTTGCCAAATTCACTCAACTTTTTAAAATCATGGCTTTTGATAAAAACATCCTAAAAAGAGAAAAGATAGAATTTAGTGAGCAATGTTGAACTCGGTTAAATAAGCTGAAAATGTAAAAGATGAGATTATTTTCTTTCTTTCTTTTAATTTTCCCTTAACTTTCTCCTCTCCTTATGTGAAAGGGTATGGTTACTTGTAATCCTAAGCGGAGACAAAACAGGCAGGTTGATGAAGTACGACCCACGTACCAAAGAAGTTAGTGTGTTGCTGAATGGCTTAGCATTTCCAAATGGTGTGGCTCTAAGCAAGGACAACTCCTACCTTGTACTTGCGGAGAGTGGCGAATTCCGAATTCTAAGGTTTTGGCTTAGAGGCTCCAAGACCAAGAGTCATTCTTCAGAAGTATTTGCTCAACTTAGAAGGTCCCCAGATAACATTAAGAGAACCAGGAAGGGAGAGTTTTGGGTGGGATTGAATAGTGGAAGAGAGATCATAAATAATCTGGGTCGTCACATAATTAATCTACAAAATGAAAATCTGTCCTTACGGTTGATAAAAGATCCAGTGGCAACCAAATTTGATAAAGATGGAAAGGTGGTAGATGTGTTGGATGGAAATGGTGGAAATGCATTTGACTCAGTAAGTGAAGTTGAAGAATTTAATGGGAGACTCTGGATAGGGTCCTCAGTGAAGCCTTACCTTGGTATCGTCAAACTTTAGATATTTCTTTGCTTTACAGGATGATTTATGATTATGATTATGATTATACATCATACATACATGTATGTGGAGTACTTACTTAAAACTCCACCAAATAAACCCTTTTTCTCTTCTTTTTGGGTTCTCTTACAACAAGAGGAAGAGATGGGATTCCAAAATTTTATTTCTCCTTGCTAAATAACATTATTAGTATTTCCAATACTACAATTAGCATGGTATTGATAATGTGGACCTTAGCCAAAATGATTTTTTTCCCAATCAATATCTCAAATTTAAGTTTGTAGCCAAACTTTCTGTCTCTCTGTCGCTAAGAAAGTGAGTCCTCTCCTTCTCTTAGGCAGAAGAAGTGTCTTGTCCCTTCCAAGGAAGGAGAGTTTTGTCCCTCTAAGGTAACAAGGTTACTTTGGAGCTAGTGGGTTTCCTTTTGGGGTCTTGGGAAACACAATTAGTAAACAGTCTACGCACTTAGGAAATGGAGGATTTGGCTGAAAAATGGAACTCACTGTCTCTCTCAAAGAAGGAGAAAACGGGTTTCGTTTTGAAAAGGGACCACCAAATTGGGGAGTTTATGCTGGCTGCTCTGTTTATGACTCCACGTTTTCTCAATATGGACATTATGGCTAGAACCTTCAAACAATTGTGGAGGTCCACGAATGGGTTCAAGATTCGTAATCAAAGGGACCATCGTGTTCTTTTTGTTTTCGATAATCTGGGAGATGTGGATAGGATTCTGAAGAACCAGCCTTGGAGTTTCGACAAACACTTAGTCATGTTGCAAAGGTATAACTCAGACATGCCGGTGCGTGACCTTGTGTTCAAGACAACATTATTTTGGGTTCAAGTTCATGACATACCAGCACGATTTATGACAAGGGCTGTGGCTGAAGAAATTTGCAATACAATTGGAGAAGTCCAAAAGTCGACGGGGGCAGCTGATGAGGAAGGCGGAATGTTCATAAGGGTCCGAGTCCTTGTTGACATATCTCTCCCACTGTGCCGAGGCAGGCTTATTACATTGGAGGATGGAAGGAAAATATGGATTAGTTTCAAGTACGAGCGGTTGCCTAAGTTTTGTTTCTGGTGTGGTCGCCTTAACCATAGTGATAAAGACTGTGAATTGTGGATTGAGAGTAAAGGAACTCTTAAGCCGGAACAACAACAGTTTAATCTGTCTCTGAAGGCTGATCCGTATACCACAGCTGGGAAGGAGGTTATCTATGTCCCAGGATACTACGAGCAGCGAAATCCTAAAGCTCGTGCATCATCACAGGCTTGGCATGCACAGTCAAGTTCATCGGAGGGGAGAGGGGAGAGGGGAGATCCGGTGGAGGAGCAATCAATGGAGATGGCTACAGCAATCATTGCAGACAGTTTTAATGAATTTAATGGGGGTGAGCCGTTTAATCCTATTAATTTGGAAGAAGTAAACACGTTACTTTCAGTTCAGGAAGCCCAGCTGAATCCGGTCTCAATTTCATCCAAATCAACTCCAATAAATGCTCCTAATAATGTGGAGGGGATTAAGGAAACCGAAAATTTAATCCCAAATACAGGTTTTATGCCAGATTTATTTGATATTCAAATCAGGGAGATTGATGGAGCATTAATGACTAACGGCCAGAGTTCTAATGGGAGTGAGAAACTTACGGCAGTAAACTTGGGGGTGTCTAACTCGCCAACTCAGCATGCCATCTCAGCAAAAAATCAGAGTGCACGTCAGGCAGCACTTAGGGCAACTCGAAAACAAAAAAACACTGCCTACGGCAAAAGCAAACGGAGTCAGAAAGGCAGGGAGAAGATTGTGACAGAGGCGCAAGTTGAAAGGAAAATTGGTGGAAAGAGAAGGGGAGTTGCTCATCCGGAGTTACCAAGCAAACATAGGCGGGTTTCTGAGGATGAAGGAGTGTCTTTTTATTCAATGGTGGAGGCTGATGTTCAGCCCCGCCAATCACCATGAGTTGCTTAATCTGGAACTGTCGTGGGCTTGGGAACCCATGCACAGTGAACGAGCTTGCTGAATTGGTGCGGGCAAAAGATCCTTCTGTCATGTTCTTAGCCGAAACATGGGCAGAAGAAACAAGGCTAAAAAATGTGATGCAGAAAATTCAATTCGATAACATGTTTGTGTCTCCAAGGACAAATAGAGGAGGGGGTTTAGTGTTGTTCTGGAGAGAGTCGGTCAATCTTTCTGTGGAGGGCTCTGATAAAAATCACATTGATGCAATCATAAATAAAAATAAGGAGAATGAGTGGCGATTTACGGGTTTCTATGGTGATCCAGACACACAAAAGCGAATTGAATCTTGGGATTTGCTGAGAAATTTAAATTAGAAGTTTAGTGTGCCATGGTTATGTACGGGAGATTTTAATGAGTTGGTTCGAAATGATGAGAAGTTGGGGGGCAATAGAAGAGGATTCAATCAGATGCAACTCTTTCGAGATGCAATTGACGCTTGCGGATTTATTGATCTTGGGTACACGGGATCGAAATTTACATGGAGTAAGCACTACAACAATGGCTACTCAATATGGGAGAGGCTTGATAGAGCTTTATGCACACCGGAGTGGCTAAACCATTTTGCTGGTACTAAGGTTAACCACCTCACTTGTACAACATCAGATCATGTCCCGCTTTGGATTACTCCAAGTGGTATACCTCCCCCTCCCATGGCAAGGCCGTTTAGGTTCGAAGAAATGTGGTTGTCAGATAAAGGGTGTGGTCGAGTAGTTGAAGCAGTATGGAGAAACACGGGATCCAATGAGGCTGAAAATCAAGTGATAAAAAAAATAGAAAAGTGTGGTGTTGAACTTACTCAATGGAGTAGGAAAAATTTTAGCCATGTAAGAAGAGGATTAATGGAGAAGAGAAAATGGTTGGTGAAAGCCGAACAAGAAGCAAGGGTGGATGGTTGTAATCATCGGGTGAGGGAGCTGAAATTAGAGATTAATGAATTGTTGGTAAAGGAAAACACGATGTGGAGGCAAAGAGCAAAAGCTCTTTGGTTGGCGGAGGGTGATAAGAACTCACGGTATTTTCACAGCCGGGCGACCCAAAGGTTTCGAAGAAATAGAATACTGGGCATCCAAAATTTGGCGGGGACTTGGGTAACACACCCAGATGATGTGGCTGCAAATTTTACTAGCTTCTATCAGGATCTTTATACCTCATCAAATCCATGCACTGATTTTTTAGGTTTGGATCAGATGGAGAGGGTTGTTACCGAGGAGATGAATGCCACTCTATCACAAGATTTCTCGGAATGGGAAGTGGAAGAAGCAATCAAACAAATGGCCCCTCGAAAAGCCCCTGGCCCTGACGGTATGCCCCCTCTTTTCTACCAAAATTATTGGAGTCTTGTTGGTGAGGATGTTTCAAAAGCTATTTTATCATATTTAAATTCGACCTCTTTACCCCAATCCCTCAACCATACTTTTATTACTCTAATCCCAAAAATAAAGAATCCTACTGCCATGTCCGATTATCGCCCCATTAGCCTTTGCAACGTACTTTATAAAATTTTTTCTAAGGTCCTTGCAAACCGATTAAAAAAAATTCTACCATCCATTATAACTGAACACCAAAGTGCTTTTACCAAAAACCGCTTAATTTCGGATAATATTCTAGTTGCCTTTGAAACATTGCATAGCATGAGTACCCATATTTCCAAAAAAACAGGTTATATGGCGGTTAAACTGGATATGAGTAAGGCCTATGATAGAGTTGAGTGGTGTTTTTTGGAGGTAGTGAGGAGAAAGATGGGGTTTAATGGGCAATGGATAGCTCTCATGATGACTTGTGTTAAATCTGTCTCATACTCGGTGCTAGTGAATGGAGAACCAAAAGGCTTGATACACCCTACAAGGGGCATTCACCAAGGCGATCCTCTATCCCCTTTTTTGTTCTTATTATGCACGGAAGGACTAAATAGTCTGATTTTGAAGGCAGCAAATGAAGGCTCCATCCACGGATTTGCATTATGTAGAAGAGGCCCAAAACTAACTCATTTGCTCTTTGCAGATGATAGCTTATTGTTTTGCAGGTCTAGCAGGAGTGAATGTCAAAAAATTTTGGAGATCTTGGCCGCCTATGAAAGTATGTCGGGACAAAAAATTAATAAAGGCAAAACTTCCATCTTCTTTAGCAAGTCCACTACCGAGGCAATGAGGTTCGAAATTCAAGCCACTTTGGGTGTCTCGGAAATCCGGCATTATGAAAAATATTTGGGCTTACCCTCACTTGTTGGAAAACATAAGAAAGCAAGCTTTGACTATATAAAAGAAAGAGTGTGGAGGAAGTTGCAAGGTTGGGAAGAAAAGTTGCTTTCACAAGCGGGGCGGGAAGTTTTAATTAAAGCGGTGGTGCAAGCTATCCCCAATTACACAATGGGTTGCTTTAAGCTCCCTATTGGTCTTTGCAATGAGATTGAGAAGCTAATTCGGAGGTTTTGGTGGGGTCAAAGAGGAGATCGTAGAAAAATTCATTGGGTCAAATGGGAAGACATGTGTGATCCAAAATCTGAAGGTGGTTTAGGTTTTAAGGAGCTATCTTTGTTCAATGATGCTCTTTTGGCGAAGCAAACATGGCGGCTACTGCATAATCAAAATTCTTTGTTCCACAAAATATTCAAGTCCAAATTTTTCCCTAATTGCTCAATCCTAGAAGCAAAGGAAGGACGTGGGGGTTCGTATGCGTGGAAAAGCATTTTGAAAGGGAGGGAGGTGATCTTAAGAGGTGCAAAATGGAGAGTTGGGAATGGGGAAACAATCAAATTATGGGGAGGAAAATGGCTGCCTTCTGCCAATTCCCCAACAGTCCAAGGTCCTCTCACGGCAGAGTTACAAGATGCTTGTGTTAGTGTGCTTATAAATCTGGTCACAAGGCAGTGGGATATAGGGTTGTTACACAGCAAGTTCAGTGCAGAGGAGGCTGAACTGATTCAAAAAATACCATTAAGCCGAATTACTGCACCTGACATTCCTATATGGCCTTGGGTTCAATCTGGGGAGTACACTGTTAAGTCCGGTTACTTCTTCCTCAAAACAGAAGCAAGAAGAGAACCTAGCGGAAGCCAACGAAATGCTGCGAAGCTTAAACCACTGTGGAAGAAAATATGGAAGCTGCCAATTCCATGTAAAGTCCGAAACTTCCTATGGAGAGCATGTAGAAATGCAATTCCGACACTGGAAAATTTGCATCGCCGCTGTGTGGTTGACAACCCGGAATGCTCGCTCTGTTCGCAACATGTTGAGGGCGTACTTCACTCCTTATGGTCTTGTCCGAGCCTCACACAGGTCTGGAATGAAGACAGGCAGTGGAGTTTTAGAAACCACATCACCTTCCAACATTTCCCTCAGTTGGTGCTCCACATATTCAGCTCGGAGTGTAGTGCAGAGTTCTTTGCAATGCAGGTTTGGACGATCTGGTTTAGGAGGAATAAGGTCAGAACGGCACCCCCAGGATTCCCTTTGAGTCTCATATCGCAGAAAGCTTATGAAGCTTTGTTGGAGTTCAGGTCGGTTCAGCCACGGAATCATCAGTCAGGCCCCTCGGTCAGGACTGATACGAAGTGGACACCTCCTCCAATAGGGTGGTATAAAACTAACTTTGATGCAGCAGTCTTCAATGATGATGGCAGAGCAGGCGTGGGAGTGGTAATAAGGGACACCAACGGTCTGGTAATGGCCTCTTTATCACAAAACATTCAGCTTGCAACTTCGGTGGAGGAAATGGAAGCTACTGCTACAATCCGTGCCATTGACCTGTCCCTGGAGCTGGGTTTTGCTAATGTCATAATTGAAGGTGATTGTGTGAATGTCATTAAAGCCCTAACAGATCCATCACCTTCGCTGGCGTCCTACGGTTTGCTGATTCAGGAGGCACAACATTTGGCAACGCAGCTCCATGGAGTTTGTTTTCAACATGTGGGTGGGGAGGGTAACAAAGTTGCACATAACCTTGCTAGACATGCACGTCATGTCACAGGTTTTGAGGTATGGATGGAGGATGTTCCACTCCATTGTCTAGATGTTTATCAGGCAGACATGCCACTTGCTTAATAAAACTTCACGTATTCTTTCTCAAAAAAAAAAAAAAAATCTCAAATTTAAGATTAATTTGTAATGCTCACCAATCAATCAAATAAATGTCTAATTTTAATATAGATTAATTTATTCAATCGTTCCAATAAGTGGAGAATAGAATATTCCAATCATGATTTTTCTCAAGAAGGAAATCAAAAATTACCACTGAAGTACAATATCTTAGCAATTTAACATATTAATTGACAGATTAATATTGAATTAGAATATTGATTACAGATTTTTTTATAATTTGAAGTAGTGAAAATTGTAAATGTTCCCATAAACTAGATACATAGCAACGCTAGAGTTTATTAATTAATTTAGATGCTAATTTGGATCGTAGGGTGGTCAATTTTTATTTTTTATTTTCTAGGAAGAGGTGGGCATTCTAATAAATTAACTAGGATGTTGATCGAGGGAAAATTTTTGAGAGACAGCTATAGGTAACAATGGAGTTAATTTAGTATCATACCAGCTAGTATAACAGAAATTTTTTGTACCAACACTTGAACTAGTATATAAATAGAGCTGTACCGCCCAAAAAACCTGGGCGTTCCGGCTTATTCTGGCCATTTGGGCATGTTTCAACGATATATTTGTTTCGGGCCGATATAGTTTATACATATTCAAAAGGATTATTTTGTTGAAATTTTTGGTAGTTACAAGATCTCTTCACCATTGTTGAAGCTTCAGCCACCATTGGCGAGATCCTCGAACGTTGAACTCACTATCACCGTTTCTTCTTCTTCCTCCTCTTCTGCGTTTTTGGCTCTATGATTTCGAAGAAATTAATCTTTTACACTCCTCTCCTTTTCCTTTTCCTTTTCCTTTTCCTTTTTCTTTTTCTTTTTCTTTCTAAATGAAAACTGTTAGTCAATTGGGCTTGGGCTTAAAATAGCTTGTACACATGACTTGGGCTTAAATATATGTTTAATTATATACTATATGCACATATACTATTATTTTAGAATAATACATATATATATATATATATATAGAGAGAGAGAGAGAGAGAGAGAGAGAGAGAGACACACACACACACACACCTATATAGTTGCGGTAAACGGTACACCGGTATTGACTAATACCAAACTATCTTATTTACTTAACCAAACTGAAATGGTTTCCAATACAAAATTGAGTCCCTTGATAATTAGCCTTAATTTGAATTTCATATTGTTAAATTATATCCTTTTCAACTAGTATTTAATTCTAACCATTCATTTTGTGTCAACTTTTCATGTGATCTATTCGGATCTCACAGAATGATTTAAATTTTACATGTGGTATTCACATTCCCAAAACATGGAAAAGTGATTTTTTTTCTAAATAACAAATTTTTTTTCCTATTTAACTAAAGAACCTAACTTCAAATTAGATACCGAATGATTAATGAAGTTTTCAGTTTTATTGATTAGCCAAAAAGTATTACAATAATTATTTCACTTACAAAAATATATCAAATTACATAGAGCATTAGCATTGGCAAATTCTAATTCTACTCTATTTTACCATCTCAAAAAGCCACTTTATTACTATACCATACCATTTTGCAATACCTCTAACATCCCAAAATTTTATTTTCCTACTCTACTCTTTAAATTAATATTTTTACGTAATAAAATATATAACAAAAAAATAAAAGAATTATGTTCCTCCCGTCTCTCTCTCTCCACTGTGAACAAACCCAAACCCCAACCATAGCAAGAACCACGCCACCAGCCAGCAACCACCACCACAACCAACTCACCACCAACAACAACCACAAGAAATAATCACCAAGAGGAAAATAAACACAAAATTTCAAAAAACCACCAACAAGCATAGCAGAACCGATCCAAACCCAAAGCATCAAACCACGACAACGCCGATCCAAACGACAGCACCGATCCATACACACAGCGCCGATCCAAACACACCGGCCAAACCCACAGCGCCAACCCACACACACAGCGCCGATCCAAACCCAAAAACCCACCAATCTCCACCGAAAAACCCACCGGCCACAACCGATCCAAACCCACCAATCTCCATGATCCAAACCCACATCGGAGCAAACCCATACCCACATCGAAGCAAACTACACCCACATCGGAGCAAAACATCAAAACCCGGCTTAATCTCGCCACCCATCAAAACGCAGCAAAAATGAAGACTCGGATGTTGATGTTGGGCGGAGGATGGGTTTGGGTTTGAAGAGAGGAGAGAGCAGATGAGATGAGAAAGAGAGAACGAAGAGAGAGAAGAGAACAGAGGAGTGAGAAATTTCAGCAAAAAATTAATTAAAATATTATTATTATTTTTACAATACTGCTACAGTGCAATTCTAAAGGTAGAATTGCACTGTAGCAGTATTGCAAAAAAATTTGCAATACTTGGCCTTTAGCATTCCAGATGCTGGGGTGATTTTGAGCAAAAATGCTAAATGCACTCTACATATGGCATTTAGCATGCCAGCTGCGGATGCTCTTAGTAATGCCCATATAAAACTCTTATATACGTAATAGCTAGGCGAGACTGGTCTCTTGTTGACAGACTTATTTTTTTTCTAATGCTGTTGTTATGGTAATATAATCAAGAATATTGTAAGGTATTTATCCAATGTCTTAACTCTTTCATTTATTTTTACATGATGCTATTGTTATTTTTTTTCCTTCAATCAAATTTTTTTCCCGCATATTGCTATTATTGATTTTTTATAATCATAATTAACATATAGGAGGTATTCAACGTTTGCATTGTACAGGAATATTTTGGAAATAATAAATCATTTCTATTGAACTCTCAAGTACGAAATATACATAGTTCATATTATCGGAAATCTTATCAAATTACTAGTTAATAAAAATGAACATAATTAAATTCCTAAGAATTTAGATTTATAGGCATAACTTTTCCAGAAAGCTAGATAATTAAAGAAGTATCTGTTAGGAAAACTGGTTTTGCATCTCATACAAAACCCACAGCGAAAGCAACACAAGGATCTACTTCATTCATAAGAGATAACATATAACCTTGAATTTTAGAACAAAGAAGAGAAAGTGTACCTTGATACAGTAAAATTCAAAAACAAGACTAGAGAATATTTTCAATCTTCATCCCAATTCCACATGGTGCCCAAGATGAGTGGTCTCTCAATCAGTTCTTACGTATGTTGATTTTCCTTTGTAGAAGTGTATTCCAAAGATACTGTAGAGAAAAATTGTTTTCTCTTCTTTTAATCATACGTACGTTTTAACTGTCTTGGCAGTTACTTTATTTAATTACTCTTATTAAATAAATAACTGATTATTTAATTGGGTTAGTCTTTTGGGCCAACCCAATTAGGCTTAAGTGTGTGGCTTGGGATGAGACCAAAGAGACTAATAAGGCTCTAGGTCCAACAGGCTTCAGACTTATCTGTCAACTCTTGACAAGTCCAAAATTACCATTAATTATATAATAAATACCATTATGGAAATATAATTGTACTCTAGGTCTTATTAATAAATTATATCCCAAACTCTAATATAATATCATTTGATCCCTCCATGAAATATCATTTGATCCCTCCATGAAATATCCATAGTGAACAAAGTCATAATGAATTATCACTTTGTAAACAATTATTTTATTCCTTGAGTCCTCAATTTAATCTTTTAGTTATTCATATTTATGAAATCTATAAACTTTAGTAACTCTTTACTAAAGTGGCTGACCCTTAATAACTAGTTCCCATTAAACTTATCTCAATGAGATATTTCGTGTCTCTATGAAAGAGATTATGGATTCTATCTTGAGAATATGTGTTTCATCAATACTACGTGTAATTACCCAATATATTGAGGTTTTGACGGTCAAATTAGATTTTACTCTTGATATATCAAATTAATCTACATTTCATGATCGAGTTCACTATCCTCTTAGGATTAAGAGTCTATGAAATTAGAAATCGTGAGATTAATTATTCAGGTAATAGTTGTTAATTGAATAATTAATCTCACAGCGGTCCAATTCAATATATCTTACACACTTAAGACACATCAACTAGAAGTCTCTACTTCCATGATCAAGACAAACTATCATAGTTGATGTGTTATAGTCTTCATAGATGAAACGCCCAATTTCATCACCGACTACGAACTACATTTTGAGTTTACAAGGAACTTGTGATTTATATTTTTTATAACTAGATCACATAAATCGCATATAATACATCTCAAGGACTATGATAATGTCCAGTTAGTTCATTTACAAATAGTCTCATATAATTAAACAATTTAATTATTTACAACATACCAATAAATTGGATTTTAGGGCATAAACCCTAACACTCTCCATGAACCAAATGCTACATTAATAAAATTAGAGAATAAAGATGATTGATATTGGAATATTAATGTTTAGTGATTTACAAGTTGTATACCATCTTTACCTCCACACACACACACACAAAAAACCCTTTTCTACCCTGTTTTCAACATATAAGAAATGACGTCTAAGTGCACATTAAATGTGAAATTGTTATAAACCAAAAAAATGTAAGGGATGTTATAAGAATTATAATGTCGCCTTGTATTTTGTTGAGTAAAATGGTATGATTGGCTACAGGCTATAGGCCAAGTAGCATTCAAACCCTCTTAATAGTAGGAGGGATCACTGGTTTGATTTTACTTGAACGCATAAGTTATATTTCATAAGGGGAGAAAAGAGTGGATGAAAAACATTGATTTTTTTTTTTTTTTTTGAACTAGTTAGAATACTATGTAAATACCCCACCAATCTCTCCTGAGGCTCAAGGCCCTTGTGTTCCCCCATGCACTTAAGGCACATGGAGATATTATCTGGCTTAATTCACTAGGTAAAACACATTGACTATTATGTGAAAAATGTGAATCTTGACATTTTTTATGTGAAAATTGGTGTTTTACATGTAAAACTATAGTAGATAAAATGCAGGGCCAAAATGGGCATTTGCCCCTTTCTCACAAACTTTCCAGCATTTTGCCCCCTTTCTCAAACTATTTAGGGATATGTCCCTGTTTTGAAACTCGAAAATGTGAAGGTCACGTTCATCATAAAACTCGATCATACTATAATTGAGTTAGGACGAGATTTTTGCCATGCTTCTTATTTTTAATTCGTACATAACTCAATTACTATAAAATCGAGTTATATACCCGACTATAGAATTATCGAGTTATAAAGCAAAATCGATATCTATAGAATCGACATATGCTCATGTTATAACTTTACTTCTCCTCCCATTCAAACTGTTTTGCTTTCATTCTGAACTGAATTCCACTACTGCTCCACAGATCCACAGCTGCGTCCGGACTGAACTGAAATTTCTATCACCTTAGGTAAAAAACCCATACCAGAAATTTATGGCAATGGTATTTTCATTTGATATTGTACTGAATTTTTTTTTTTTTTTTGGAATACGTGTTATGTGAGTACATTGGTGTGATTTTGGTTGTTTGTTATAGTAAATTTTAATCACAAGAAAATGAGAATCTTTACCATAGCAAGAAGTAATCAACTATATAACTTATTTTTCTTAGATTGTTATAAGATGGTTAGTCAAATGAAGGATAAAACATAACTGTAAGAATATGATATGTAGCATTTATGGTCAATGCAAAAGCAATAAAAGTGGTTACTATAGACGAAATTGTATGCTAGTCTTCTTATCTATTATTTGTTAATATGCGTCCATATGTGGTGGGACTCACATATCATGCATTAATGCATTCCATACTTTAGTTGAATGTACATAATTATCATTGACAACAACACTACGTCTTACACAGAATGTCAAGATATTAACAACAATGTCTAATTTCGTAGGTAAGAATTTTTGGAAATCATCATTGCTTGAATTTGAAAAGCCTAAAATATCTTTATCATCGTCTAAATTAGTAATTTCATTAATAGACTTGATGACTCGCTTTTGCACCTTTCCTAATAGATGTTTCCTAGCCTTTTGGACTGCGTGAAAACGGTCTAGGCGTCTTTGCATTTGATTGTTCTCCCGTTCAAGACTGGCAAGTATGTTGGTAGGTTCGTCTCTAGGTAACTCGACTGACCGTGCCTTAGGAACTCATAACCCATGCCATCGACAGTACACCTCCAACTCACACCTCTTCTTGTATAGCTCTGACTATGGTTGTTCTACTGTGGTGAACTCTATTGTGGAGGTATCTGTACTCAGTTGTGCAAGTTTGCCGACCATGATGTGTCCGACACTTCCTAAACTCTCGTACGTGTATATTGGAATATTAACAAAATCTCTTTTCTTTCCAACTCATTTCCCTCCATAGTGGTCTGTGTATGTCTGTACTTATTGCTCTGCTGGAACTTGTAATGATGCATTTGTTGAAGTAGATCCAAACTTGTTTCGCACCGTAAGTTTTGAGCTTGAGGCGTTGCGACTCATAGCTTAGTCAGTCGAAGAAGTTAGTGGGATAGAAATAATCCATTCAATATTATGGTGCATTTATAAGCTCATCTCTTGGTCCAAATATCATAAAAATTTTATATATGAGTATCAGGGGTTATCATGTCAGTATAGGCTGGAAAAACGGTACTTGAACGGGAGTACCCATGCTCCCATTGTTATAGTGTATTTCCACATGTGTACAGTAGTATAAGTTAATTATATTTGCATAGTTGTAGTATGCTTGACCAAATCCTCATCTCTGATTCACATAGTGCCATGCATTATGCATCATTGTACGATTATTCTTTTGTTTATGTTACGGGCCATATGATAGATCTAGCATGTAAAACTACATCAATTTAGAATTGTCTTAGTCGTGTACCATGTTATGCAGCTATACATTATTTACTAACTGTTGATGCACATTGTTAACTCGATCTTTTAATGTTATTGTAGTCAGCATCAATGGGTGACCCATATCGCTATAGGCCATACAATGTGTTGACCGCAATGGGTTGTGCTGGGTACTAAAAGATGAATTCAACTATCCAATCAATCCTAACCTATGAAATAGTGCACATGTCCACAATACCATAAGGACGGAGTGGGACTAGTTACTCTATGAACTAGAGATGTTTTATGATGAGATGGTCAGTTATAAGGTGCCAGTGCCTCGGTGACTCGCATCACAGATGCCAAGAGACACTATAGACGAACTTCGTAGAGTATTGTGCCGCATAAGAGAAGAAAATAATCGAATGAAGATACGTCTCAATCAATATCGGACCCAAGTGGAGATTCGAGAATCAGTGGAGTGTAAGTTGTATGAGCAAGCACGATACATGCAATCACTTCTTGCAGCAGACATATATTAGTCGGACGTGTAGATGTCAGATGACGAGTAATCGTGTTGTGGTCCACTCACACTTTGATGTATAAATGTTATCCTTAATTATGTTTTAGATTTATGTGTGTGTCACTATTGTTGTATTTGTACTGTGTAGAGAACAGTGTTTATGGTTAGGGGCTTATGAAAACCTTATCATCGTTTGCACAAATATGCATGTCTGATGTGTAATCTTGAATGGCTAGGCTACTTATAGCAAAGAGGTAGGAAAATTATTAGATGCATAACACATACATAATACCTTAATATCGACCAACTTACACATACATGCATAACACATGCAACATACATATTCTTACACAAGATACCATCAATATGCATGACATGCATATCGACCAACTGGCATTACCAACATTGATAACATAATTCTAGAGATAGTATGCACCCTACATAGAACCTAGCTAGGTGATGTAGTACATAGATATTCATTCAGATAGGTAGTCCTTGTAACTAAGGACACTATTACGTTCCGCTTGGGTGAGCTGCCTATTGGTTGCAGCATCTTGCTCTTTTGCAGGTTGTAGCAGGTGATACCTGCACCTACGAAGGAACATTAGGTTGTTTTCCTTTCGGATTTTGGCAACGGCCCGCCTACATTGCTCCATGTTTCCCCTTAGCATTATTAGCGAGACTCAGTCCACCAAAGGTGAAGGAGATCATTATGTAGAGAGTTGGACTCATTCATGCAGTACTCCATTCTAGCCACAGTCCTACATAATATTCCCTCTCATTATTATCTCTCTCCCTCCTGTAGTTATTAGGAAAACGGGTTAGGAGCCAATTGCGCATTGGCATTGCAAAAGGTGAATTTGACTGAGGTATATCTAGATGCAATTCTTATACGATTATATATAGAAGGATTGCATAGGCAACTGTATGGTGTGGTAGTGTCGGCCATGTGCAACTTGTTCAATTAATAGTAATTGATACATGAGTCAACTTTATTCACTAATATGACTACACTAGGTGTAGTAGTTCATAATTGGTACAAGAGTAAGCTCAACTGCATAATAGTAGTTAGTACATGAAGAGTGTTCACTTGATATGACTAGACTTGGTGTAGCAATTCCGAGCTATGCAGTGAAGAGCATCAAGTAACAGAAGTATACACGTGAGAACAACAGTAGGGCTTATGTTTGATCTGACTGGACAGGGCGAAACAGTGATGGTTTGTCAGGATGTGCACACATAATTGAGAAAATGACTCGACTCAACCGTAATGTTTGTTGGCGTGTGTGGTGTGTCTAATGTGGTTAACATGACTGGTCTTGGTGCAACAACAGTAGGTCCATGCAGTGTAGTGCAAAATCATGCGTAATGAATCATGTGAATGTGTATCTATCTCAGTGAGCATGGTGAAACTGTCAGAAGCTGTCCCACCGCAATGGAAAAGTTGGCCGCATTAGTCATTTGAACTGTATTCACATGATTTGGTTTGATATGACTAGAATCGGGGCAATAGTAACTGGCTGATGAGGGTACTGTGAGAAAGTTTGCGTACATATTCACGTGAAGCAGTTTGAGAATGACTTGGCACAAAAGTAGCTAGCATATCAAGTTACTCTTTTTTTTTTTTTTTTTTTTTTGGGAATAACTTGGCGCCCGTTGTAGTTATTATTACTATTGTAGTTATTATGACTAATACTGGTCGCTAACTCGTGCGATGCCTGAACCAATTGAACAACACAATGAAAAAATGATAGTGAATAGCATTAAAAGACTTGTATAAGATTAACATTCGTATACTCCAATCCAGTTGCGCGAAAGAAAAACAATCAATATTTTATAAAATAGAATTAAAAAAAAAAAACCATTAGACCTAATGCAAGAGTGCATGAAGTCGTGCCAAGTGTCGCTCTATTTTTATTATTTTTTTTATTGTTATGCAAAGCATGACCTAAACATATTTTTCTGTTATCTCATTAATTGTGTAAACTGACTGCACTGCAAAGGTTCATCAATAAATTTCGTAATGAAAATATGATGCATGAAGTACAGTCCACACAGGGTCCAAATTTAGAATAATATAAATGCTGATTTAAGAGGGACAACAATATCCAATATTAAACCCATACATAAAAAAGGGGAGGTCAATCAGTGGAAAATACATGACTGAAAAGCAAAACTTGCATTAAAAACAGTTGCCTAAAGTCAAGATATAGCCTGATCCATTACTCCAAGGAAAATCTCCTAGGTGGTTCATCGACAATATCAAACTTTGTAAACCAACTATGCTTTCAAAAACCTTCAATTTGTATTAATAATTACTATAATCTAATAATACGTGAACGCTGTAAAAAATTATGAAATAAATCTTATTTACATTTTTGGATCTACATGATTAATATATAGAATCACATAATAACATAAAAAATTCTTACAGTTAGAACCATTTCAATAATACTTATAATAATAACGATGGGCATAAAACTAACCATCATATTATATATCAAATTACTTTCCACAAATACCATGTTCTTCAAACTACCACTAAAATAACAAAATATACAACTAGCTGAAAGTCACTACACAAAACTGTCATGCAATTCTCCAACTATGCTACATCAATTACAAAAACTTCGTCTCCCCCTTGGGTTCAATGGCCAATGGCAATCATCAAGAGTCAGATGGTGGAGAAGGTGGAGCAGGACGTCTATAGTAAGCTAAGTCCGCTCGCAAAGCTGCAACCTCAACAAGAAGACCATCTAAAAGCTGCCTATAGGCTGCCTGAGTCGTCATAATGGTCTCCATCATAGCACGAAGAGAGGGAGGAGGAGGGCCTGTATGCACTGCAGTAGCAATGTCAACATCTACCTCATCATCACCATCCTTGGCAATAGCAACTATGAGATCCCCATGCATGTCCTTATTTGGAACATCTCCAGTAGTAGACCGTACTTGTGGTCTCTTGGATGAACCAACACTGGGATCAACAAAGTTCTTTTGGGCACTTCGCTATTTCAGAAATTTGGCTCCTATGGAGGCAAGGATGTGGACCAACTCTTGGGAAAGAAAGTTCTTTAATCCTAAGTATTTGAGAACCCTATAGATGAAAACTGGGAAAAACAAACCATGCCTCTTATACTTGCTCCTATGCACCTCTGCAATGGTTTCAATGAAAAGGGAAGGAAAACAAATGGAACTATCGGTGACGAGGGCGTAAAGAAAGAAACACCTGTCTATAGGGATTGTATGGACATGAGAGATAGGAAAGATGTTGTGACAAGCTATTCTAAAGAAGATATAATTAAGCTCAGTTAACTTACTTGAGCTAATACTTGGTTCAGAACCCCGAATGACTGATTATCCACAAAGAACATCCATAACATCATCAATACGAGGAGACTTAGAGTATTGATAAGTAGGTCTACAAATTATAGGTACATCAAGAGCAGTGGATACGTCGTCCCTAGTTATTGTAAAGCATACACCTCATATCCACAATATCAATCTGTGACCATAGCAAATATCCTCATGCACCGAGAGATTCGAATAGAATTCTCTAATCAAGTCAGCTGGAGGGAGTTGTATATTTGTACACAAAGACAGCCAATGCCTAGACTGTAGATTCCCACGGACAGAAGTATGCAATTCATCTAGATTGATTTACCTTTCTCCCTAAATTTGTTCATCCTTTCTCAGCCACCAACACACAAACAGCCACAGGAACAAATATATACACACAAACACGTACTCATTTCCCAACTATACCTTCATATATTATATTTTTTATTTTTGTCTTGATTTTCCTAATCCTTCAATAGTACATAATATGCTGAACCAAACCCAACAACTACGTTTGCAATGACTTGTATAAAACAAAACTCCCACATTCATGAAAATCCCCAATTTTTCATGCAAATCCACATTCTAATCCTCCAACTTTTGTATTTCATTAGAGACGATGACATTTTTCAATGAGATGTATAAAATTTGACGACTAAATGCATACACAAGACTAAATGCATACACAAGGGCCCATTAACCAGTTCTGACATTTGCACCCACAATGATGAAATCCCCAAATTGCCAAGCATGCATTACCAGCCCTAGATTTTAGTTTTCAACAAATCTAATGTACTTTTTGCAACTACAGAGTATTAAACAGACAAACAACATTCATACTACCTAACCCATTAAGCACTTCAAAGCCAAACATCCAATTTCATCACAATCTACATAAACAATGAAGTTTTGAAGCAAAGAACAAAAATTGGAGAATAACACACCACCATGTGTAGAAAATACAAAGACAATGTACTACCTAGAGTAGTTTACAACAATACAATGAAAAAATAATATTCTTATTCACAAGTTGTTTAGTTGGTGAAATAATTGTAATGCATTTTGGTCCAAGTCAATAATTTGAAGATAGAGATGATTATAAACTTTAGTTGAAATCAAAGAGCCAACATGCAATTTGTTAACATATTGAATTTTGTCAAAATGATCAATAATGTCATGCACCGATAGCAAGAATTCTAACAACAATAATATTCTACAGGAAGCCATGTTTATGTAGGACTTGACACATTTTCAAAATTCCTAGTTACATGCAGTAAGTTTCACCAACCTGTACAAAAAACATTAAATTGCACAATGTATAGTTCAGACATACAAACAACATAAGGACTATTATACACACACACATATAGAGCCACTAGCAAGTTCATTTTGTAGAAGAAAACTAGTCAAAGACAACCTCCAAGATAAGCAAGTAACCTTATTAAAAATAAAGCATTTGACTAGACAAACACCTAATTTCATCACAATCTACATAGACAATAAAGCTTAAAGCAGAGAACAAAAATTAGACAATAACGCACCACCATGTGTAATTTTAATGACAATAACGGTTAAAAGAGTCTTACTGCATAAAATCTTCAAAGAATTTGCGCAGGAAATTTTCGATTCTAGCCAAATGTGTCGAGAGCAATCAAAAAGTTCCTCCCTTTGCTGCAGAATTTGCAAAAATGGTGAACTTATATCGGTGGGTTAGGGCATAACTCGATTTATCGGTGATCGAGTTTTTATAAGTAACTCGATTTTCATGTTATCGAGTTACTTAAAGCAACTTACCTCAATAACTCAAGAATCGAGTTACTCCCTGTTGTTACCACATCCAGCCCATAACTTTGGACCAATCCAGATGCAATCCAGGAGGAATCCAACTATCCAGATAGGTCTTGTGAAAAACTTGATTTCGCAATGATCGGGTTACGTGGAATATAACTCGATTACCAAAAATCGAGTTACTCCCTGTTGCTATCCAGCCCAGTACTTTGGATCGATCCAGATGCAATCCAGGAGGAATCCAAGTGTCCAAATGGGTCCTGTGAATAACTCGATTTCCAAATGATTGGGTTACATGCAATATAACTCCATTACAAAAAAATCGAGTTACTCCCTATTTCTATCCAGCCCAAGACTTTGGACCGATCCAGATGCAATCCAGGAGGAATCTAAGTGTCTAGATGGGTCCTATGAATAACTCAATTTCCAAATGATCGGGTTAAGTACATTATAACTCGATTACAAAAAAAATCGAGTTACTCCCTGTTGCAATCCAGCCCAGGACTTTGGACCAATCCAGATGCAATCCAGGAGGAATCCAAGTGTCCAGATGGGTCTTGTGAATAACTCGATTTCCCAATGATCGGATTACATGCAATAGAACTCGATATCTTATATATTGAGTTATTTAAAGCATCCATATACAGCCTTAAACTAAGAACTCATGCAAAACTGTTCACACCCATACTAATTTTACCTGTTTATTCATCATAAAATTTTACCTGTTTACAACCACTTCCATAAACAAATCATCCATACAGTTCCAATCACTTCCATAATCAAATCATCCATACAATTCCAACCACATCCATAAACAAATCATTCCTTCATTTCCAACCACATGAATAAAAAAATCATTCATACAATCTACAAAGGAAATAAAGAGCCATTATACTTTTAAACCATTGAACCAAGTTGTTCATAATGTAAGTACAACCATTTACATATAAATGATGTCTTCTCATAGTTTACAAAAAGTGATTTGAGTGCAAGTAGTGCCACAAAAACTATCTCTTTGCCATTAATCCCATATCTGCACAAGTACAAAGAAAAATACATCAATACCGCATCTACTAGAAAAAGCAACTACTTGAACAACTAATCACAAGATTGCCCAAAGTTAAGCTAAAATTGATACATTGATATTTCTATCATGGTCCCAATCTAAAAATTACCCAGGAATCTTAATTACAACTTATATAATTTAATATCTACAAATGTAGGGGAACACTAAATTCAACAATTAAAAATCAACTCCTTCGTCCATTATTAACCAATACATATATCATTGTAGTTTAGACCTCTAACATCATGCATACCTAAACATATGAATTCATAATGTCTGCACAATGCTAGTAACAAGTCTAATTGACAACATCAAGCGAAGATGAGTGTTGTAGGGCAAAGGCGTGGCATCAGCAACGGAAGAATACACATCAAGAAGAGATGAGTGTGGCTCTTCCACCCCACTGGCATGCTGCGAACTTGCACCAGCATGGAACCCAACAGCCTCAATAGTTACATACAAGTGGGACGCTATGAACTGGGGGGGTCCACTTTATCACTGACCACATCATGTCCACGTCATCATTGCGATCCAACGGATTTGAGTTGTAGAAAACCTAAGTATTCACAAGTAGCTGAGGGGCACGGTATACGATGGATATCTTATGTGACTCCCTATCCAACCCTAGAGCTGCCATTATCTTCCGATGCATTTTTCTCAAGTGTGTTCCACATTTCAACTTAATGAACTTTTGCTTCAGTGACTCGCCTCTAAAGGACAGCCCCTGCAAGTCATGGTAATATTGCTCCCCATCGTAGTAAACGTAGAAGTGATGATGACCTATGGTAGACCTGGATAAGGATAATTAATTGTGGTTATCATGCAAAAGATAGAAGCTATGCTAACGCAACTGTAATTAATCTTTACGCACATGAACGTACAATGAAACTTTTACAGACGCACTATAATGATATCCTAAGTATTCTTAAAAAACTTGATTCATTTGTACACAAACATGCACTCAATCCAGACAATTTAAACCCATGATTCTTAAAATACATCATTGTTGATACCTATGTAGGAATGCAGAATTGTATATGTGTGTGTGTGTGTGTCTATACACACACACACACACACACACACACTCACACACATATATGTGCGTGACACACACACACACACACACACACACACTCACACACATATATATACACGCGCACACACACACACACACACATATATATATATATATATATATGATCATAGGAATTCACAAGTATGTTTGTTTATATATAGATATATCTATACATACATAACTATATATATACACACACAGTGTCACAATCACATATATATAAACATACCTATATATATATATATATATGATCATATATGTGTAGATATGTTTGTTTATAAATAGATATATCTATACATTTGTGTGTGTGTGTGTGTATACATATATATATATATATATATATGATCATATATGGGTAGGTATGTTTGTTTATATGTAGATATATCTATACATACATATGTATATATATATATATATACACACACACAGTGTCAGAATCATACTAAAGTGTAATCACATTCATACTAAAATGCCACAATAAGTGTAATCACAGTTTTTCCAAAAGTCAAGATATAGTTGCAGTCTCATATATTTACAGCTCTGTACCTATCAGGGGAGATGTGCCACAACAAAGAAGAAGGGGACCACGGCTATAGTACACTTGGTGAAGATGCAATGGTGAAAAGGAAAATGCCAACACACTCGCTGTTTCAGCTGACCTCTTAAGCTTTTCTGAACCTTTTCAAAACTCAAACACCCAGAGTCGTGCAAGGGTTCTAATATGTGGTCCCCAGGTAATGAATCGTAACTCGATTTCTTCAAAGTCTAGTTATTCAAAAACTCGATTTCTAAGTGGTCGAGTAACATTTAGAAAAAGCTGATGATGTGATGGCAAATTCAGAAACTCGGCAAATGAGGAATCAAGTTATGCATAACTCAATTATTTTGGAATCGAGTTATGCCCTTTGTTTTCAAGAACTTTAGACAGATACAGATGCAATCCAGGGAGGAATCCAACTGTCCAAAGGGGTCTTGTACATAACTCGACTTCTCAAAAATCGAGTTATGTAATTCAATTCTTAAAATATCAAGTTTCTCTTCCCAGTTTCTCTATGAACACCCAGACCTACTCTGCTATTAAAAAGGTATGCATCCACCATTCTGGTGCAAGGACTTCGCAGGATAACACGTTCAGAGCCGGCGAAGTACTACTTCCAATTGATTTCTGAAGGTAAGACTCGCATGTCGTATAAGATTGATCTCTCTAGGTTTGTAATGCATGGAAAGTATCTGCATAGTATTCAGTACTTATGCATGTGTTGAAAGGAATGCTTACTATCTAGGCAACTACAATCTGTCAACTGTGATTGGGTATTACGTAGTAGGTTTCCATTGCATGTGTTTGAAGCATTTGAACTCGTACAAGTTGAGTCATTTAAACTACCCCCCAATGTCAATAGGTGCAACGTCTAGCATTATCAGCCCAGCAATGCATGTTTGTAGAGCGGGATGGGGCATACCTACAGTGTGTTTAATGGTCGTGTTCCAAGCATATACGACAATGGCTAGATGCGAGCAGACAAGTTCATAAGTTCCCAAATGCCAATCACAAATCATATAAAGATCGAAGGGAAGCAGAAGCTGCATACATAGAGTATTTGCATCGTAATGGTATAGATGTGCAGGGTGGTGCGTCTACATCGTGGGTAACTCCGAACATGTCGACTTCAAGTCCACCGAGCACTTCTATAAGCGAAGGAACCAACTATGGCAATAGAGACATTAGGAACACCTTGTTGAGGTATCAGTTGGAAGTTTCCATTAAGGAGCATGACCACACAAGGAGGATTGCAACCTTGAGTGTGAACATGTTGAATGAAGTGGTGGCCCATGTTGTGGGGGATGATGAAGTCGATGAACCGACGAGACAGTGTACGGGTAAATGAATGCAAAAGTATGACTTCTTGTTGTGGTATTCAATAAGATATGTATATATGCCAAGTAACTAGTTTCATGCGTGTGGTTTAACTAGAAGTGTCATCGTTTTCCAACTGTTTGACTAGCAGTGTGGCTATCTTGGGAGCATGTCTTACTATTTTGCGATGCATCTTGTACAAACCTGCTAATTGTTTCATTTATCACATTTTCTAGTTAACCTTATTATTTTTTAGAAGCACTACTTTCGTCTTATTCAGTCCATTCTGCCTATTTTGGTTTTATTCAGTCCATTCTGCCTATTTTGGTCTTATTCAGTCCACTTTGGTCCTATTCGGTCCAATAGATTCTATTCGGTCCATTTTATCCTATTCAGTCAGCTTTGGTTGTATTCGATCTATTTGGTCCGCTTAAGTGCATTATTGTGTAGTTACATAATACAAAAAGATAGATTTGCATTGAGAGCACCTATTGGAGTAATGTTACTTTCTCATTATGTTTTTATTATTCTCATTCTTAGTTAATATATTAATTTTTAAAGCACTTGTGAATTTAAATGGTGTTCTGACTTCTGATACAAATGGCAAAAGGATATTCTAAACAGTCTTGAGTATTACTTTCATTGCAGCTTCTATTCCGTGAGAGAGATTCTAATTTTGACAGCTTCCTAAGTTCAAATAATGGTGGCATGAGTCATCTACTATCTATTTCACAAAAATATGAAAAAGCACATGAGAGGAATTGGCAAATATATTTGAAAGTTTTGAACAATGAAACCTTCCCTATAGGCTTGAAAGAATGACATTCCACTCCAAATCTGGATAGATAAAACCCTCACCTTCCTTCACATTTGAAGAAAATAACACTCTCATTCTTTTTATACAAAATATTCTAAATTTCTATAAAATCTTTTTTACCAAAGTTTAACCATGATTAGTAAAACATAAAATGTTGAATGTCATTTTCCAAAACCTCAAGAGAAGAGTGTAATTACCCCAATTAAATAATAGTGTTCACTTTTCAGGTATTTGTAAAGGTTAAAAGTTAAAGGTAATTGTAAGGTTGAATTTTATCAACCATTTTGTTGGCTTTATTCCGTGCCAATTTGCTTGTATTTTCAGCATTTAGAAACCCTGTATTTAGGTGGGAATCATGTAAGGGTAGTGTGTGAGAGAGTGTGAAGATTTGCTCAAGACTGTGCTGCAAAACAGAGACTCGCGACTAGACCTCGCTGGTGTGTCGCGACTGTCAAGCCGCCAGATTTTGCACATAAGAGAAACGTGCAGAGGAGAACTCGCGACTGGATCTCGCGGGTGGCTCGCGACTGGAAGCTGCTAGAATATGAACCGTCGTGCCAGCTGTCGCACTACAGGACAAAATTTCCAGTCTGGCCTTTCAGTTCCTTCGCGACTTGAACTCGCAACTCAGTCAAGGCGCGAGTACAAGCCGCCAGCCTATTCTGTTGTGAAAAATCTGTCTCTTCACATTCCAAACACCCACTAGTATATATACCCCTTATACCCACGAAATGTAGAGAGTTTCTAGAGAGAATTTTGTGAGAGAAACCCTAGAGAAAAACAAGATTGATTCATCCACAATCTTAACCTTGTGACTCTTTAAATTCCTCTACTCTCTTCCTCTCCATTGTAGATCCTTGAGAGGTACTTTAGCCAAAACCTTTTCTCACCATACCCACAGCTGTAAGAAGGCTCTTTGGTGTTTTGGGAAGCAGTTAGGAAGGAGCCAATTTATATTGGTAGATGCTATGGACTAGTAGCGGGATTCGGGAAGCTAAAGAAGAAATAGGTTCGACATAACCTCGTTGGAGCAAGAAGCTTGGAGGGCTTAGGTACCTGGATAGATTAGGCTTGGAGGGTCTATTGCTGTCCTTGTATCCCAACTACATTCTTTAGTGGATCATTTTGACCGCTTGGAAGGCGGCGGAGAGGTTTTTTGCCGAGATCATCGGTTTCCTCTTCGATAACACGTCTTGTGTTGTCCTTGTGTTTGCATCTCTCTTCTCTTAATCTTTGTCATTTAATTTCTGCTATGGATGTGATTTTATTTGACTTAGATTATTTATCAATTCTGTTTTAAGCTTTTGTTCATTTTCCGCACGATTATCGTTTGATATAAAGCTTGAATTGGTAATTTGTAAATTGAGGGTCTAAACGTTCATAGTGTTTTATACGCTATTTGAACTTTCAGTAGTTAAAATGAAAAATCTCTACTAAGCACGAGAAAAAATCCGTTTCATTGTCTTCTGTTAAGGCAACTACTCCGCCACAATAGATCACAATAGAAACTTTTTTAGCCACACGAATAAAATGCCACAACTCCAAGCTCATATACCTTTTTTTTCTTTTTCTTTTTAATTATTTGTACGTCTCATATTTATAGTTTAGCAAAAATGAAATGAATATTGGGGGCAAATATTTGAAGGACCTATATTTACAAAACGGTATTTATATGCAGTGCTTTTAGCAACGAAGTAGCCATTTGTTTCACCAAAACTTGGCCCCCAGAGCTTTGCCATCTCTACGTTCCTCTATCAAATTCTGAAGCTTCTGAGGCAAATCATTCTCCACAATCAGTTGCTTGGGCCGCGGATGGTGCTCATAAACAGCCTGCTGTATCAAAAATTTATGTGCCCATTAAAATTAACTAAGCATAGGAGGAAACCACAATTCCAATATAGACTTTCACCATATATCTAGTAGTGAAACACTATGCAACGTCTATTAAAATTGAAAACTCATCAACATCAAAATAACCATATACCAAAAAATCAAATATTTTTGCTAAAGATAGAAAATCTATTACTTAATAATAATAATAATAATAATAATCAAAAATAAATAAATAATAATTAAAAATCAAAATCAAAATCATCAAAACAGATTAGCTTCAAGCATCACATTTCAAAAAAAAATGCATTCCAATGAACAGGTCTGCTAATACAGTATGTAAAGAGCACTTTCACATGACAATATGCATGTATGGAATCCAATAGCTAAACAGCGGAACAGGCTAAACAAGTAGTCAAGCACATAATCTTTACTATAAAGCTACTCATTCTGTGAAGAGGAGAAATTCTATACAGAAAGTAGAAAAAATTAAACACACAAACACTGTACTGAGCCAACAATCCTTAAACAAAGAATTACATTTATGTCATTAGAAACAATACTGTCACAGCAGTAAGGTAACCAAATAGAGGAATCAGGATGGCTAATATTTTTGGAAATAGTGGCAATAAGCCATTCAAGATCAAGAATGTGGATGACATTCAGAAATGTATTGTTACCACAAACAAACAAAAAAAAAACACATATTTTCATAAGACAACATATGAAAAAGACAAGGCAAACAAAAATTGTCTGTGCAAGCCTAAGAAAACACAACTTTTTAGGTATAACTAGCTCAGAATTTCCACAGAGATGCCTAACCAATCCCATTAACTTTCAAAGATGCACTTAGAACAGGTTATATACTTCAGAGAAACATTGTCTAAGCCTCAATAAACAAATGAATCCAGCTCTCAGTTGCCCATCAAGTACCATCCCACAAACCTCAAATATGGCCACCAGTTTTCAAATCTGAAAAGCATGGATGGCAAGACTGCTTTCAATGCCAATATGAGCATCACTATAATCTTCCCCCACTGGTGGAAGAGGAATGGATAACCGTATCGTGTAAATGTCTCTCATGAAGAGTACTCAAAGATTAAAAGAAAACGGCCGAAATAGAAACACAAGAGCTGGCTGCAAACCCGTATCCATTCAAAAAAAAAAAAAAAAACAATAGGGAGAGATCAATTCATTGGTAAAAAATCAGTAAAAATCTGTCCTTTCAATCATTAAGCTCGGTTACGTCATCTATGGAACCTTACTAAGCTGAATGTCCCAAAAAAATCCAAATTTCAAACTCTTAAACCCTAGCTCAAATGGCACTTCCTCCTCTCACAAGAATGCATGGGAGGGGGTCATGGGTTCAAATTCATTGGGTGCATGTGTCACTTCCCAAATTTATAATAATAATAATAATAATAAAGAAAAAAAGAAGAAGAAGAAGATAAAACTGAACCATGTACAATCATTCCAATGCCTCCTTTGGTTCTTGAGAAGAATTGGAAAAAAAATGTAGGAAAATGCTTCAAAGACACTAAGAAGAGGAAGGACAAAAGGCAGGGAAACAGAGTAATACATCAGGTCTGCTGTAGAGGTTTGATAAATTGATCAACATGAAAAAAGGTTCAGTAATGAAGTAGATGTATCACAACATATAAATTACTTTGAGGTAGAGAGCTTTTGGGGAGTGGGTACTTCACACTTATACAAGGAGAAGACTTCGAGCTGAGTGTATCAAAGCAAGTAAATATATGGCTCACAGAAGAAGAAGATAATATTCAATTCCTACCCTATAAAAAATTAAAGATGAGATCCCAGAGAAATCATAAACTGAAAACACAAAATGATAATGACAATTACAGTGCCTCCATTCCTTCGATTCCATAATTATTGTATACCCCCAAGAAAGAAAACCACAAAATCATTATATTACCTGCATTGATGGTGGCTTGAGTTGCGCTTTTAATTCCCTTACTGCAGACTGGAAATATAAGAATAAACTGATCTTAGAAGATCAGAAAATAACATGCAAGTAATGAACATACTAAAAAAACCTAGATGCATTAAAATTTCATAGTAAAACAGGGTTCAGAATAATCATATAATAAAGGAAAATAAGGTGTAGTTGCAAAATTGTCTTTGTGCATTAATTAGAGAAACCTTCAAAGGAATCGGTTCATTTGTATAACTTGATATCAAAAGACATGTGCATTGTCTAAGTATTTACTCAAGCCATAACATCACAGTTACTGCTTGGGCCACTTGTAAATACTTTCTTATGTTTGATTGTTATGGAGTCCTGTACAGGAATCCATGCTACCCCAGAATTGAAACTATGGAACCTTGCCATCTCCTTTTTGATAACTCCAAGTTTATTATGTGGTAATACCATAAAGCTGTTCTTAAAGATTATTACAGCACTTAAAAGAACTTTTTTTCTAGTTTGAGGAGGGTTAAAACAAATAGTTTATCACTCTGAAATTCTGAATCAAATCAAAGGAATTTGATGATGTCGAGAATCTGCTGAGTAAGTTACGGGGTCTTCGCGTACTTCGGGCAAACCTGCCCAGGTGAAAAGAACCTCAAGGGGGAGTACCAGTGTGGTACCGGCCAACAACCCTCCAATGATTAAATTAGTATTGCTCACAACTCTAGAGTGTCAGAGTCGGGTAGAATTATGTGTACCTCGATTTGGGAGGGTTTGGAAGTATTTATAGTAGTATGGGGCCTTAGCCAAGGCGTGCTTGGGAAGATACCTCCTTACCGGAATTACCCTTGATTAGCGTGGAGCGCAAGATACCTCTTGGGCAATAAGTGTGTTGGGCAAGACATCCCTTTGGGAGCAATCGTGTTGCGCAAGATATCTGTCTAAGTGTGAGCGTACGTGGCAAGACTCATTTTCTCATGGAAGCGTACATGGCAAGATACGCCTTGGTGCCTCCGGCCTCACCCCGTCGTTCCTTACTCCTGTCAGCTTGTATAAGCCTCATCTCGTCAAGGTGACGCATCCGTCATCTACGTCCATCGGCATACGTCGCCCCGTCAGCTTGCGCAGGCTGTCGGCGTCTAGCAGGCGTTTTATCCCTATCAGGTGCCCCCTCAACCCATCAGTCCGTGACCCCACAGGAGACGGACTAATGGGATGACGATTCTAGTTCACAATGGGAGAGACCTGACTAGATATGCT
This sequence comes from Lithocarpus polystachyus, assembly GCA_033629205.1. Taxonomy (NCBI): domain Eukaryota; kingdom Viridiplantae; phylum Streptophyta; class Magnoliopsida; order Fagales; family Fagaceae; genus Lithocarpus; species Lithocarpus polystachyus. Next base: position 56,992,833 of record CM066164.1, on the reverse strand, counting down.
GTCATACGGTAATTAATGCTTAGTAATTAATGTAGGACACGTGTCGTCAACTTAATGACCGTGTGCCAAGAACGAGGCGTCCCCTCGCCTTCCGCGCTACTCCTCGTATATAAACCTCCTTTTTTCTCCCTCATTTTCACTTTTCACTGAAATCAAACGATCAAAGCGCATCTGTTCAACTAGCCAAAAAACGTTTGATCCGTCAACTTGTTCGTCCGTTACGTTCGCGTATCTGTGATTACGTTCTCCAAAAACAAACGCAACCAGTAAGTATTCACTATTGATTCATTCATCTTTATCATTGTCAAATGTCTTTAGACTAGTTAAACTTAGGGTTTTCCGTCACATGTAGGTGACAGATGTCTAGCTCGTCCAGTAAACAGTCATTTGTCCGCGACGGAGCGAGCTACGATGAAGTTCACCCGTCGGGTCTAAGAGATCCTGACACTTCAAGTGAAGACAGTTCATCTATCAGCTCTTCTTCCTCAAGTAGTGATAGGACAGAAAGTAACCTTAGTGACGGTCTAGGGGAAAACGAGCCACAAATTCAATCCTTCATAAACTCTGATAGGATGAGGAAGTTTATAATGATTTCACTATGGACAGTAAATGATTTTTTGTCCACCATTAAAGAGTCTCACTTCAAAACACTTAGGAGCAAGTACCAAATACCCGTCAACATACCTCTCCGTCTACCCAACAAATCAGAGAAGTGTTATTACTACGGTGTCAAGGGTGTCGGGATCTATGAGCAAATGCTCAAGGCTGGGTTGAGGTTTCCCTTGAGTCAACTACACCGTCAACTCCTCCATTACCTAGGATTGTCCGTCAACAAAGTTTCCCCAAACGCTTGGAGGGTTTTCCTGGGGGTAGAGGTCCTGTACGGAACAATGTCCAAAGGAAAGAAAAGACTAATAGTGGAAGAGTTCTTCCACTGTTACCGTCCTGTTGAAATAACAAAATCAAAGGGGATGTATAGTTTTGTATCTAGGAGTCCATTATTAAGACTGGTGAGTGATACTCTAGATTCCAATAGGGACTGGAAGCCTAGGTACTTTTTTATGGATGGTAGTGAGTGGATGTGTCGTCCTGGTGAGACTGAGTACATGCCGGTTGACACAACATGGGGTGTATTACCCCCGTCTGGTATGAACCCGTCATCTTCTTTGATTTAAATTCTAAACATAGTTGATTTCTAACCATCTTCTTTCTGCAACTCAAGACCATCCACAAGTCACACTTGAGCAGTGGAGTTTTTTGGAGAAAATTTTCCAAAAGACTAAATTGGAAGACAGATCTTGGGCGAAGTTGGTGTACCTTGAAACCATCCATTAGCACTGCGATGGACCTGAACCGTCTAAGGAGGCGATCAAATACGAGAACCAAGTTCGAGCACATGAGTCCGTTCACTTGAGTATTACACTTAGTTACTTTCTTAAGTCATTAACTTATATACCGTCTTCTTTTGCAAAAATGGACGATGCAAAGAGGAGAGCCATCATCAAACAACAAGCAGCTGCAAAGAAGAAGAGTGGCCAGACAGGTGGAACGGACCCCTTAAAGCCGCCTGTCACCAAAAGGAAGACCGGCCAGGAGATGGACCGTCATGCCAAGAAGCCGAAGGTCATGACTGAGACTGTCGTCGGCCTCGAGGTGGAGGCAAAGAAAACAGTCCCCGTCAAGCACGGCAAGGGAAAGGGCCTGATGACGACTGGCCAGGTCCCCCACGTTGAGAAGCCACCCGTCCTCCTGCGCGAGGATCCCAAGTATGCTTTGGAGAAGCTGTCTTCAATCATAACGACAGATGATTACGAAGACCTTAGAAACCACGCAACGGAGGCAATGGGTGAGACGGGTCTTTTTAGCCTCGCCCAAGTGAATAACTTTCCGTCATCATCATTTTTTTGTATATACTTGTTTACCGTCATGTTGACTTAACATTTTCCTATTTCGGGCCATGCTTATGATGAAAGGTCTTATGGACCGTTGTGTCCACAATGAGACGGCTCTGGGCCGTGTACGGGCTAAAGTGGCTAAGACGGAGGACGAGCTAGCCCAATTCAAGGCCTGGAGGGTAGTTATTGAGAAGAAATTATCTGTGTCTGAGCAAGAAAAGGGTGAGTTAGAGAAGCAGACGGACATGCTGCAAAAAGTCCTTGGCGACAAAGAGAAGGAGATTCTATCCGTCAAGGACCAACTCCGTCAGGCAAGGGAGGACGCCATAAGAGAGTATCGCGATTTTGAAGTTTACTTGACTGCGTTAGGCAACACCTTCACAGACGGTTTTGACGATGCCATCCGTCAAGTGAAGGCCTCTTACCCTGAGCTGGATCTCTCCAATGTGAGCATTGATGAGGCTCAAGCTCAGACATCCGTCCTCCCTACGGCTTCAGGTAGCACTGATCGTTTGTTTGATGAAGATCAAAATATTAAGGGTGCCGGGAGCTGAGAAGACGAAGCAGAGACAGCTGTCCAAGATCATGCTCAAGACAAAGATGAAGAAGTAAAAGTTATTGATTCCCCCGTCGAGTAGCCTTGTAATTTTTTGTAGAAAGATTAATTTTTGAACCGTCATGAACAATGTTGCCTTTAAAGGCATTTTAATGTATTTCCTATTTCAAACTCGTCCTTGTATCGATTGCTTATTTTTATTTGAGCTTTGTGGATTATTCCTTTTATATTTGTCACTTCCAGCGAGGCCGTCAGGTTCCATGTTTAACAGGCTTTTGTACCTTTTTATAAATTTAGGGTAGAGCCGTCAGCTTGTAAGCCGTCAGCTTTTATACTTAACGGGCTTTTGTGCCCTTTTGTATATTTAGGATAGAGCCGTCAGCTTATAAGACCGTCGGCTCTTATGTTTGGGTTTTTTTTTTTTACGCCTTGCATATCCTCATAGGATAGTATCGTTGGTTTTGAGCCGTCAACTTTTTAGACCGTCGGCTCTCATACTTGGGCTTTTTATGCCTCTTATCCTTTTTAGGATAGTGCCATTGGCTTTGAGCCGTCGTCTTCTTATGTCGTCGGCTTTTATACTTAGGCTTTTTTGCCTTTTACCCTTTTTAGGATAATGTCGCTTTGGGCCGTCAGCTTTTTATGCCGTCGGTTTTCATACTTAGGCTTTTTTGCCTTTTACCCTTTTTAGGATAATGTCGCTTTGGGCCGTCAGCTTTTTATGCCGTCGGCTTTCATACTTAGGCTTTTTTGCCTTTTACCCTTTTTAGGATAATGTCGCTTTGGGCCGTCAGCTTTTTATCCCGTCGGCTTTCATTCTTAGGCTTTTTTGCCTTTTACCCTTTTTAGGATAATGTCGCTTTGGGCCGTCAGCTTTTTATGCCGTCGACTTTCATACTTAGGCTTTTTTGCCTTTTACCCTTTTTAGGATAATGTCGCTTTGGGCCGTCAGCTTTTTATGTCGTCAGCTTTCATACTTAGGCTTTTTGCCTTTTATCCTTTTTAGGATAATGTCGCTTTAGGCTGTCAGCTTTTTATGCTTAACAAGTTTTTATGTTTAACACTCAGCAAAGTATAGGAGAGACTTTGGATAAACTTTTGAATCTTGCATAATTTTTAAGAAGGGGGGAAACATGCCCTTTGAGTTCCCAAAATACATTAAAGCAGACTACAAGTAGGGGGTTGTCATTCTTTCTTACTGGTAGTACTTTTGTAGGTGCTCGGCATTCCATGGATGGTGCAGTTTTTGTCCTTCTAGTGTTTCCAAATGGTAGGTGCCCTTTCTTCGCCATGCTGTGATCCGGTAAGGTCCTTCCCAGTTGGGGCCAAGCTTTCCTTGGGCGGGGTCTCTGGTGGCTCCCATGATCTTTCTTAGAACAAGGTTTCCGACCCAAAATTCTTTGTGTTTGACTCGGGAGTTGTAGTGTTTAGCCATGCAATCTTGGTACTGCGCGAGCCTTTGTTCTGCTACTGCTCTGATTTCGTCGATTAGGTCAAGCTGTAGGCGCAAGGCCTCATCGTTCTTGCTTTCATCGTGGGTGTTCACCCTGTAGCTTGTAAGTCCTACTTCAGCCAGGATGACTGCCTCGCTTCCGTAGGTTAGCCGGAATGGTGTTTCTCCTGTAAGGGTCCTTACTGTTGTCCTATATGCCCATAGTACGCTTGGCAGTTCTTTAGGCCATATCCCCTTTACCCCCTCGAGCTGAGTCTTGATAATCTTAAGCAAAGATCGGTTCGTTACTTCTACTTGACCGTTGGCCTGGGGGTGGGCGAGGGAGGAGTAGTGATTCTTTATTCCCAGCTGCGAGCAGAACTCTCGGAAGGGGCCGCTGTTGAATTGCTTCCTATTGTCCAAGACCAGGACTCTGGGAATTCCGAACCTGCATATGATGGACCTCTAGACAAAGCTTCGTATGTTTTTCTCTGTGATAGTGGCCAAAGCTTCAACTTCTACCCATTTCGTAAAGTAGTCTATACCTACCACCAGGAACTTCAACTGTCGCATAGCTGCTGGGAATGGGCCCATAATGTCCAGTCCCCATTAAGCGAACGGCCATGGGGCTGTCATGTGTGTCAGCTCTTCGGACGGCTATCTGATGATGTTGCTGAACCTCTGGCACTTGTCGCAGACTTTGACATAAGCTTGCGTGTCTTTTAGCATCGTGAGCCAGTAGTATCCTGCCCGAATCAGCTTATGCGCCAATGACCGCGACCTCGAATGATTTCTGCATATTCCCTCGTGTACTTCCCTCATGACATGTCCGCTTCCTCGGGACCTAAGCACCTTAGGTATGGGCGAGAGAAACCCCTTTTGTACAGGATGTCCTTCATCAATACGAACCTTGCCGCTCGAACCTTCAGCCTTCTGGCGGCTTCTTTTTCGTCCGTCAGGACGCCAACTTTTAGATAAGAGACTAATGGCGTGGTCCAATTGCTTTCGGAGCCTATTGCCTGCATATCGGCAGAGTCTATTAGCGGGGAAACCTGTACAAAAGAGAGCACGTCGTCAGGGGTGGTCATATGCTCCAATGAAGCGGCTTTGGCAAGGCGGTTGGCTTGCTCATTTTCTTCTCTGGGGATTTGGACTATCTCTGCCTTCAGTTCGTCCACCCTTCTCTTCGCTTGATGGAGATATTTTTTCATCCTGTCGCCCCTACATTCATAGTCTCCATTCACTTGGTTGACGACGACCTGGGAGTCGCAGTAGACTACTACTTTTGCGGCCCCTGCTGCTCTGGCGAGGTCGATCTCGGTTATCAAGGCTTCGTACTCCGCTTCATTATTGGTGGTGGGGAAGTCTAGGCGGATCATGCATTCGATCCGATCTCCCTCGAGGGAGTGAAGTACGACCCCTACTCCACCGGCCTGCCTATTCGACGACCCATCTGTATGTACACTCCATGGAGGGCATCCATCTACCCCCTGGTCTTCCACGCTGGTGAACTCAGCGATAAAGTCAGCGACAGCCTGTCCCTTGATGGTGGTGCGTGGGCTGTATCGGATGTCGAACTCAGTCAACTCGATCGCCCACAGGGCCAAGCGACCAGCAGCTTCTGGGCTGTGCATCGCCCGTCGCAAGGGCTTGTCGATTAGGACAACTATTGTATGAGCTTTGAAGTACGGGTTAAGCTTTCGAGCAGCTGTAACCAAGGCAAAGGCGAGCTTCTCCATGGGTGGATACCTTTTCTCCGCTCCGCGAAATGCCCGGCTGGCGTAGTACACAGGTTTTTAGACCTTGTCTTCCTCTCTGACTAAGGCCGCGCTAACGGCTCCTAGGGATACGGCTAGATAGAGAAAAAGCTCTTCCCCTGGTTGCGAGGGGCTTAGTAATGGCGGTGAAGAGAGGTAGGCCTTCAGTTCCTCGAACGCCTTTTGGCATTCGTCTGTCCAATCAAAAGTTCTCTTCAGCGTGCGAAAGAAGGGTAGGCATTTATCTGTTGCCCTTGACATGAACCTGTTCAGGGCGGCCACCTTCTCATTTAAACTTTGTACCTCTTTCACATTCTTCGAGGGGGCCATCTCCATTATGGATCGGATCTTGTCTAGGTTGGCCTCTATCCCCCTTTGAGACACCATGAAGCCGAGAAATTTTCCTACCGTCACTCCGAATGCACATTTTGTGGGTTAAGCTTCATGTTGTAACAACGGAGGGTGCCGAATGTTTCTTCGAGGTCTTTTAAATGGTCCTCCTTTCTTCGGCTCTTTACTAGCATATCGTCGACGTATACCTGAACATTCCTTCCTATTTGGTTAGCGAACATTTTGTTCATGAGTCTTTGATATGTGGCACCCGCATTCTTTAATCCGAATAGCATCACCTTGTAGTAGAAAAGACCCTGGCTGGTCACGAATGAGGTCTTCTCTTGATCTGCCACATCCATCCGGATCTGATTGTACCCTGAAAAGGCATCTATAAAGCTCAGCAGCTGGTGTCGGGCCATAGAGTCCACCAACGTGTCGACTCGTGGGAGGGAGTAGCTATCCTTGGGGCACGCCTTGTTTAGGTCTGTGAAGTCAACACACATGCGCCACTTCCCACTAGCTTTCTTGACCATCACCACATTGGCTAGCCAGTCGGGATAGTATACTTTCCGGATGAAACCCGCCTCCTGTAGTTTGACGACTTCTTCCGCTACCACTTGGTCTCGCTCCGGAGCAAACACCCGCTTCTTCTGCCAGAGGTGCCGAAAGGTGGGTGATACGTTCAGCCTATGAACCATGACCGAAGGGTCGATTCCCGGCATATCTTCGTGACTCCAAGCGAACACATCTTGGTTTTCCCTGAGGAAAGCCACGAGCGCTTGGCGAGTCGCAGGGCTGGTGAGAGCGCCGATCCTGGTGGTCCTGTCTGGCCTGGACTCGTCGAGGGCTATTTCTTCGAGCTCCTCTATGGGTTCTGCCCCCACTCGCTACTCTATGTTCATTGCTTGCAAGTGGCTGTTCATCTCTACCATCGCGACGTAGCATTCTCGCGCGGCCACCTGGTCTCCCCGTAGCTCCCCCACACCGTTTTCGATGAGGAACTTGACCATCAGGTGGTAGGTCGAAGTCACGGCCTTCCATGCATTGAGAGCGGGTCGCCCTATGATGGCGTTGTAGGCGGAGGAGCAGTCGACGACGAGGAAGGTAACCTCCTTGGTGACTTGCCGGAGGTATTCCCCAATTGTGACTGGCAAGGTGATAGCGCCGAGGGGGTATACTCTCGTCCCTCTAAACCCGATAAGCGGTGTGTTGGTAGGTACCAGGCGTTCTCTGTCGATCCACATCTGTTGGAACACCGGGTAGTAGAGGATGTCTGCGAAGCTTCCGTTGTCAATCAAGACCTTGTACGTGTTATAGTCCCCTAGCCGGACGTTGACAACAAGGGCGTCGTCGGGCGGATGATGAAGACGTTGGGCATCTTTTTCTGTGAACTCAATAGTGGGTCCATTGACTCGTGGCTTCTTCTGGACCACGCCTGCAGTTTGGACATCCTGAACTACTCTGAGGTAGGCTTTCCGAGCCTTCTTCGTTGAGTCGACGGCTGCCGCACTCCCAACGATCATCCTTATGTCCCCTATAGGTGGTCTGGGACGCTCATTATCTCGACGAGGGACTTGTTCCTGTCGAGGTGCTTCTGTTCTTTCTTAGCTGAAGAACCTCTGCAACTTTCCTTGCCTAATCAAAGCTTCGATCTGCTGCTTCAAATCGTAACAGTCGGCGATGTCGTGGCTGTGGTCTCGATGGAAGCCGCAGTATCTGTCTTTGGGTCGTCTGTTAGGGTCTCCCTTCAGTTTTCCTAGAAACATCAGGGACCCGTCGTCCTTGATCTGCATCAAAACTTGGTCGATCGGAGTCGTCAATGGGGTGAAGCTTGTGAATTTCCCAGCAGGGAGCTTTTTGCGTCGGTCGTCTCGGCCTTTCGCCCCTTGTCTTGTCGTGCATCTTCTTGCCTTCTTGCCTTTCGCCCCTTGTCTTGTCGTGCATCTTCTTGCCTTTCCCTCTTCTTATGAGGCTTCTCTTCTCGGGCCAGCAGTGCATCCTCCGCATTCATGTATTTAGTCGCCCTGTACAGCACATCTAACATAGTTTTCGGGTCATTCTTGTAAAGGGAGAATAAGAACTTACCCTTCCGCAGTCCGTTTGTGAATGCGGCGATCAGTATTTTGTCGTCGGCCTCGTCGATCGAGAGTGCCTCTTTGTTGAAGCGAGCTATGTAGGCCCTCAGCGTCTCGTCTTCCTGCTGCCTAATATTCATCAAGCACGCGGTGGATTTTTTGTATCGATGTCCCCCGATGAAGTGCTAGGCGAACTGAGCGCTCAGCTCTTTGAAGGTACCTATAAAGCCGGGCGTCAGTCAGCTAAACCAGATCCTTACGGGGCCCCTCAACGTCGTCGGGAAAGCCCGTCACATGATTTCCTCTGGTACACCTTGTAGGTGCATCAAGGTCTTGAAGGACTCCAAATGGTCCAACAGGTCTTTGGACCCGTCATAGCTTTCCACTTGGGGCATACAGAACTTTGGTGGTAGGGGGAACAAAATGACAGGTGTGGTGAAGGGGGAGTCCGTGCGCAGGACAAGGTCGTCGAGGTTGTTGGATACTCGTCCCTTGAGTGCGTTCATCATGAGATCCATGCGCTCCCTCATTATCTGCATTTCCGCGACCACGTGGGACGGGACATAGCCATTGGCCGACGGACGGTTCGTCTCTTGTCCTTTGGGTCGACTCAAGGCGTTGCTTCCCTCGGGGCCTCCATGACTCCTCTCCTCGGAACTGTCTTCCTCCTGATTTTCTCCTTGATTGTCAATCATCGTGTTCCTCCGTCGCAGCTGTTCTTCCAAGTCGTTGTTATGTTTTGTGAGGCGTTCCACCGCGGCCGCTAGAGTTTGGACCTGTCTCTTTAGGGCCGTGGTGTGCTGTTCATTACCTTGATCATTCATAGTGGTTGCCCTTGAACGCGTGAGTACCATGCAACTTTTTGTCCGGAAAGCACGAAACACAGTTTACGTACTTCCCACAGACGGCGCCAACTGATGATGTCGAGAATCTGCTTAGTAAGCTACAAGGTCTTCGCGTACTTCGGACAAACCTGCACAGGTGAAAAGAACCTCAAGATGGAGTACCAGTGTGGTACCGGCCAACGACCCTCCGATGGTTAAGTTAGTATTGCTCACAACTCTAGAGTGCCAGAGTCGGGTAGAATTATGCGTACCTCGATTTGGGAGGGCCTGAAAGTATTTATAGTAGGAGGGGCTTTAGCCAAGGCGTGCTTGGGAAGATACCTCCTTACTGGAATTACCCTTGATTAGCGTGGAGCGCAAGATACCTCTTGGGCAATAAGTGTGTTGGGCAAGACATCCCTTTGGGAGCAATCGTGCTGCGCAAGATATCTGTCCAAGTGTGAGCGTACGTGGCAAGACTCATTTTCTCATGGAAGCGTACATGGCAAGATACGCCTTGGTGCCTCTGGCCTCACCCCGTCGTTCCTTACTCCCGTCAGCTTGTTTAAGCCTCGTCTCGTCAAGGTGACGCGTCCGTCGTCTACGTCCGTCAGCATACGATGCCCCATCAGCTTGCGCAGGCTGTCGGCGTCTAGCAGGCATTTTATTCCTATCAGAATTTAAAGCAAAATTGTCAAGGGATGATAGAGGAACAATTCTAAAAATACAAAAGTTTAAAACAATCCACATTGAATTTCCAACAATCCACATTGAATTGCTATCTAAGATATTTTGTGTGATGCAACCCTAAAATACAAAAGTTTAAAACATTAACCTTCCATCAACTAACCCCAAAATACATAAAAGGCTAAAATAATGTTCTCGGATAACTGTTCACAGCACTAAATAAACTCAAATCCTAGTTTCTCCCCCTTTGTTTCATCCCTAAATCCTACTATTCCTTCTCACCATTAGAAATCCCATATTTCCTTCTATTTTCCAATACCTCTTCATCAATGAAAACCCTAATCTCAGTCATCCTAAATACAACAAACCTGCTGTCAGGTAAATTCCAGCAACCTAAATCTTGCAATTCAACCTTATGTTGCTGTCCTATGTTAATGAACCAGTGTTAAAACACTTCAACCCTAACATAAACTGGTCTATGCACCATTAGAAGGACACAAGTCCTCCTTTTGGTCAATGTATCAACATTTAGTAAGCACAAGCACTCACTCAAAAAATATAAGCTCATGCAATCACTTACAGGTAGGTGTGTGTGTGTGTGTTTATGTGTGTAACGTATGAATGAAATAACATACAAGTGCACAGACAAATTTCTTTTTCTTTTCTTTTTTTTTTAGGGTCAATAAACAATACTACCCACAGTACTTACAAAGCATGCCCTCTCTGGCTGCTCAATGACCTTTTCGTTTCCGCCCATATGCTCTCACAAGTCTCATCTTACCTATTTCATCAGATACAACAACATAATTAAATGAACATATTCAATCAAATGCACAATATAATTAGCTCAAGAAGATGGGAAGTGTAGACGAATTACATACTATCACCGGTCCTGCAATCGGGAGCCTACGCAGGAGAGCGTCGCGATCTCCGCAAACCCTCCATCGGCTTAATGTCCTCACCCGGTATCTGCTCAATCTATACAGCCTCTTCATGGGGGGTTGGAGATAAAGGTCCCATGGTGGGCTCCACATGCACTAGAGGTGGGGTGGGCATGCCTGGTGTGGGGACAAATATGCATCCACCATCATGGGCAGATCCAATGAAAACTGGGGGCAACATACGAGGAAGGTCCTCACAATCTGTGCTAGCACCATGAGACATAATCTGCGCTGGAACAGTGTCCTCATGACCGGCGGTGTGGGATGGCCCAGCACCAGCATCAAAGTATTTTTTTTTACTTTAAAATATAATGAAAGATAAACTCATAGAGATTTAATGACAATAATTATTGTGAAGTTTTGCATGCATGATAAACCTGCTGAAGATATTTAATCAAACAATGGTTTCAACAAAGGGAAGGAATTGTTGCCTCACCATGATTTCCTAGTACACAGATTCCAGTGTTATGTACCGCCTTGTGCTGCCATTGTACCACCTCATGTACTCAACGAGATACGTCATATCACCGTCTAGGAGAGGGGCAACGTGAACAAGTTGCCCTCGGTTGCCCCATTGTTGAATATGGGCAACATGTTCTACCGCCCAGTCCTTGTCCCATTTACCTTGGAGGGATATCCTGTGAAGGTCGATCGACATATCCACAACCTTAGGAATCGGTTGCTTCATCCTAAACTGACTGAAGACATGCATAGGATGATGCCCCTCCACTATCCAAAAGTATATCAATGGCACCTTGGCCATCTAAATATACTGCCCAGCAGTGCAATACACAAGCAAGGAGCCCAGTGTATGCGTGTACGGCTCCCAAACAATCTACATAAGTGGATTGTTAGTTTAGTGATTATGTGAAGATGGATGGTTGTCATTTGTCGTGGAAGTTAAGAGTATTTATAGGCAATTTGATTACTAGTACACTACGGGTTGGGATTTGAAATATTTAAACACAAGCAAGTTTATGACAACTCCAACCTTCCCCTCAAAATACTCACTAAAAAAATGCTACCACGCAACTAGTTAACCCAGTTATGTACAAGTTGCATATAAATTTCACACTCAATACAGGCTTTTCAAGCATAGCAACTAGACATATCAGAGATGAAGTTGTGTAGAACCAATCACTTAGGAGACCTCAATATTAGGAAATTATAAATGTAATATATAAGATACAAAAACTAATTAGTAGTCCTTTTTCTTCGAGACGATTGACAAAAGCATAGAATTATTGGAATTGGGAAACTTGCTCTTCCTGTCCCCTAGGAAAATAAAACAATACAAAAACAAAAAAGGTATAACGAACTAGTCCAAAATCATTAAACAACCTAATTTTAATCAATCTGTAGGGTTAAAAAAATAGGTTAGGAATACTTATTAAAATAAATATATAGGACAGGAATGGTTACGATTTTGACAAATGTAGTTTCTAGCTCACATTATGTAAACAATAGCATCCACTTATTTTACAATACTGTTATGATGATCATGAAAATAAATTATAGAAGCCTATCAGACAATTCTGCGCAATTTTCTCACTTATGTTTGTTTTCTTCCTCAATTAATAGAATTTGTTAGTGTGCTTTTCTATTGACTAAAATTTAGGGCTTGAAGTGACCTCTTTATACCAATTTCAACAATCTTATACAGTTTGAAGTGTTCAGAATTGCATGGATAACTAGTAGCATTAACAGTGAGCATATGCAATGTAGAGTGCAGATGCAAGTGCCCCATTACCTGATAATGCACTTAAGAACACAACCCATCCGATCATCCCCACACATCAAAATTAATAAACCTAGATTGTAATTTGTGGAGAACTTAAACTATATGAAGCACTTTGACCTCATGATTCTGTTTATGTTGGATATTAAAGACAAGATAATGTAGTTTTTGACCCTCCCACAAATATGTGTGTGTGTGTATTCTAAGTAATAAAATTTTTTGAAGAAGAAACAAGAAAAGAGAGGAGAAAACTCATGTACACAAGGTGCATAGTTGTATAGCAAAAGTTCTCCTAAAGAATTACATGATAACAAGAATTACAAATGTAATAGAAAAGAGAATCAGTAAATTTACAAACAAACGAGGATCATCAAGACCATAGGACCAAGAGTGCAAGAACATTCAAACAAGGACTCCCAACACCATAACTGATTACTGCACAACGTTAAATGTATGATTGATCCTCTCGCTCCATATTGCCCACACTAGAATAACGGGGCTATAATCGAAACAAAATACCTATGATGTTTAACAGTAGAGGATGTACACACAACCTTCTTAGGCATCATACAACGTACCCCAAACATATAGTAAGAATAGATGACAAGACTGAACAGATGACAAGACTACAAGTCTCAGGCTACTCCACAATGATATCAATTGTTCCATTGCTTCACTACTTTATTTGCACATGCAACAACAATCTACCAAAACAACTTCTCGTTTAACAAGGGTTCACCTGTCAAAAAATTTCCGTGTTTCTGTCTAGATAAAGAGCAACTATCTTTGGAGTCTTTGTGCACCAAATACTCTTCCATGGAAAGCTATTACTATTGGAATCTCTTAGATCCCCTCAAAGAGCTATTACTATGAAACAGGTTTTAATGAAACCAGCTGGAAGAAGATAAAGAATGACCATAACAAGAATAGAGTATCAAAATAACGAATGAGTTTGCATCAAAATAGATATTCTTGACTTCTTGTTTGATGCCAAGACTCTTCTTTTCTTTTCCTTTTTCTTCTTCTGCCCTTATTTTTATTTTTAACTTATGAACATTTCTCATCATTAACAGATATAATAAAAGAAAATGTTTGACAAAAGTCCTTTTAAGTTCTAAAAACTTTCCTTTAATTGGATCTTCCATCCTTTCTAATATCACACTAAAGCCACAACACTACGAAAGACCATAGTCCCAAAATTTCAAAATACACTCTTTTTTCCTATAATTATTATACCAATTGGTATAAGAACAAAATAGATATTCTTGTTTGATGCTAAGACTCTTCTTTTCTTTCTTTTTCTTTGCCTTAAAAAAAAATTATGAACGTTTCTCATCATTGCAATACAGATGTGATAAAAAGAAAATTTTTTTGTAATAACGTACACAAAAGGTCACTGAAGTTCTAAAAATATTCCTTTACATTGGATCTTCCAAAAAGCCACAGTAAAGGGAAAGACACATAAATAACAACAATGAAAAGACCTTGGCCCCAAATTTTTGAAAAACATTTTCTTTTTTACATACCAATTGGTATCAAAACAAAATAGACATTCTTTTTTGATGCTAAGATTATTTTTTTATCCCCTATTACAGAAACATCTTTTTTTAGAATATTTCTCATTATTGCAATACAAATATTGTAAAAAAGATGTTTCTGTAATAGTATATTCAAAAGTCCTTGAAGTTCAAAAAAAAAATTCCTTGACACTGTCTCTTTCAAACTTTCTAATACCAAACTATTGCCGCTATACAGAGAAAGACAAAGAGACAACGACGATGACAAGGCCTAAATCCCAAATTTCTGACTTAGCAATAGATTCTCAACACATTAAACTGGGTCACTGCATTTTTCTGGAATGGGTTGTACTAGAGTCACATGAGTCTTATTTTATGTTTTGAGGCCATTTTCTATTTTGGTTTAAAAGTTCTTAATTACTTCTCTTTATAATTAGGAGTCTCAGTGTTTCTAGGTAAAGGTTATTTAGCAATTCTATTCCTTCTAGAAGTAGTATTGGCAAATAGCCTATATAAGAGTATTTTATGTATTCAATTAGTTGCAAACCCGCGCTATGCATGGAAGCCTACCTATTTATGAGGTAGACTAAAATAATTTTATAAAAAATTTAAAAAACTACACTCTTGCATGATTTGCTCTTGTATAACTTCAATTTGTGTTACAATTTGATGAAGAAGCTATTGCTTGAACGTGCAATGAATTATAAAAAATTTGCCAGACAATTTCAGATACTGCAAAAAATAACTCAATAACCTAGATGTTAAAATTTCTGAAAGATCAAAAAATATTAAAGAATCAAATGATTCACTGCTTAGAAATTATTGAAACAAAACAAAATATATATGACTAAACAATAGAGAAATATAAGAGAAAGGTGGGTTACATTCGAAATAATAATTTTAATTATTGCAAGCTTTTTTACCTTGTAAAAAACATCTAAAGAGAGTTTGTGCTTCATGTACAAAAATTAATTTTTAAAAAATACATGAAAAACCATAAAATAATTTTTTTTTTTTAACAAAATAAAGGAGAAGAAAATAATATAAGAAAAGCTCATACATCTACACAGCTTAAAAAAAAAAAAAAAAAAAAAAAAACAAATTGGGGTTTGCTTTGCTTTTATAGTGTTCATAATTAATCTCGCAAATTTTGAGATAAATTATCAATATTTGAGTTTGAGTTGAAGTTAGATTTGTTAGACAGATAAAGTTTCACTCCTTATTAAATTTGGATTGAGCAAAAATAATTTTTTTTTAAAAAAATGATAATGATGAATTTGAGTTTAAGTTAGACTTGTTAGAGAGATAAAGTTTCACTCCTTGTTAAGTTTGGATTAAACAGATATAATTTTATTTAAATATCGTGCTAACGTGAAAAATTGTGAGAGTTTCAGAGTGTTCGGTTATATAATATATGTGTATATATATATATATATATATATATATATTACATGCAATGCTCAAAATTTTCCATTTCCACCAAGTTCATATAAGCTATCCTTATCTGCATTTTTTTTTTTTTTTTTTGTGCATGGTACACTCATAGTTAACACATCTCCAATACAAAGCTACAAAAATTCACATTTGAACACTTTTGATGTAGTATTCAGATACAAATAGTGGACTAAATATTGCTAAAATAATCCTAATGAGTTTAATAACTAATGAACCATGAGCATTTTTTTCTATCCCTGGGAAGTGCCAGCAAATTTTGGCACCATTTCCAAAACAGAAATAAAAAAATGCTTCACAGATCAACCACACGAGACAGCTTCTGGATCCGGTTCAAGAGGAAGTCCCCTTGCTTGATAGTTGCTTGGTAAAGAGCATTCTTTGCATTTGGACGATTAGTCTCAAGAACTCCTGCAACTTTATCAATCTTGCAATGAAGCCTCCCAGCTGCAATAAAACGTGAGAGCTCTAGATCAATGAACTCCACAGTTCAGAAGAAAACACTTAAACAAAAATTAAAACAAAAGGGTCTCAAAGTGCAGAATTACCTTCCAACGCTCCCACTAATTCCAACTCACAAATTCAGGCACTAACTCAATCCTAAACCGTTCCAACTCACCCCAACCTTTGCTGACCCCTTCCTTAGCTCGCCCCACAAACTCACCCACCTTCACATTGGCATCTTCCAAGCAAAACCCAGTTTCCTTCTTCCCTGACTCGCCGAGTTTCGCCCATAACCGCTCCGAGCCACGCCGGACCGACCGAGTCAGACTCAGCCATGAAAACCCATCAAACCCATTTGGGTTTGCAAAAGCTAGAACACGAAAATTGGGTCTGTGGTGGGAATTTTTGGACCTAGGGTTCTTAGGAAGCTTGAGAAGAATGAAATTTTTGAGTGTTGTGTGTGAGTGGAGTTGAAGAAAATAAAAGTGGATTTGGTTTGTATGGGACTGTAAGCTCCATTGGTGGGTTTTGATTGAGGAATCCATAGCATCATTCTTATAGTGTTGATTATGCAAGCAGCATTTAAACACAAGCAGGTTTATGATAGCTCCAACACTCCCCCCAAAATACACTCTAGAAAAATGCTACCATGCAATTAGTTAACCCAGTCGTGTACAAGTTGCATATAAATTTCAGACTCAATACAAGTTTTTCAAGCATAGCAGCTAGACATATCAGAGATGAAGTTGTGCAGAACCAATCACTAAGGAGACCTCAATATTAGGAAATTATAAATGCAATATATAAGATACAACAACTAATTAGTAGTCCTTTTTCTTGGAGACCATTGACAAAAGCATAGAATTATTAGAATATGGAATCCTCCTCTTCCCCAAGAAAACAAAACAAAAACAAAAACAAAATGGGTTTAACCAACTAGTCCAAAATCATTAAACAACCTAATTTTAATCAATCTGCAGGGTTAAATCTGACTCATACACCAAAAAATAGCAAATAGCAATTAATGATCCAATCATCTATAATTCTCAAACATGGATAGCATTTAACTTGCATCGGGATTCAACACAAGTAAAATAGCACGTGAGCGGGAACTCTAATTATAAATACTAACATTAATACAATTTTTTAGAATAATTGGAACAAGTTATGAAAGGTAGGAGCTATTAGCTTCAAATACTCTTTCTAAATAACAACCCTTTTTTTTAATTAACCTTGTAAATGGAAAGCTGCAGCCTTTTCCTCATAGAAGAGTAATGAATCCAGATGTGAGACATGTTGTTAGCCTGGCCTTATTTTTATGTTTTAATCTATTCTATGAAATATAGCTTAAGACTTAAGATGCTTAAGCCCTACACCTGGACATTCGAGCAGTTAATATAGCTTACGACTTAAGATGCTTAAGCCCTACACCTGGACATTCGAGCAGTTAAAAGCTTGGGACCTGGGGCACTTTAAGTTTTTATCCTTCAATGTCTCACAGTGATGAAGAAAAGATATGTTTTTTTCAAAAAAAAATCAACCTTCCAATCAAAATTTTGACATTCATTCCCCTCCCCCTTGAGTCTAAAATTAACTTAATATCATCAAAAATAAACCTTGAGATCTCCACTACCTCTTTTTAATTAATATTAATATTAAGTATTAAGCTTCTTAACATAGCACTACAGCAGTATTCTGAATCAATACAACTCCTTAATCGGGGATAAGAACCTTAAATCACCATATTCAATTCTCTAACTTTAGTCAATTCCTTCCCTTTTTTTTCTATTTTTAATAGGTAATTTAGGGTGCAGGAGTAGAATTTAAAGGCAGCATTCACCAATACAAAACTTGATGACAATCAGCACCATGATTCAAATTAATCTAAGGAAGCATCAATACCAAGCATAGATCCTAAATAAACTAGAAGGCTTCAATAAAAGCATAACCAACCTAGAAAGGAACCAATATTCTTAAATCAACTCATTCCTACAACAATCCAAGAATTGAAACAAAAATAAAAATAAAAACGTGGTCATGCAATTGAGGGAAACAAAAATAAAAACCTCAAATTGTGGCAAAATAAATGTGGTCATGCAATAGAACATGGTCATGTAATTGAGGACGTAAATTAACCGAATACCTATTCTACCCGTAGTGTAAACAGGGACGTCCGGTACTCAGCAAGGACATGTGTGGCATGCTATGCGGTGCTCTTTGGCCTGCTCCACCTAGCAAACATGGGGTTTCGACAAATGCTCATTAGTGAACTTTCATGTAATGAACTGTGAACAATGTCGTTAGTGAACTCTCTCTTCCTTTACATTTAACAAAGTTTGCTTTATATTTCACATCCATATACTTCAATATCTAAGCATTGATAAGTTTCTTTCGTTTGTTAGTTTGGCATATTTTTAATTATATCAAAGAGAAAAATATAATATAATATAATATTACACATAAATAATTAATCCTAACAGACACTTAGCTTGAATAATGAGAACTCGATGAACATACCTAATGGCAAGGGGCCCTGAGT
The DNA here is from genome assembly GCA_033629205.1 of Lithocarpus polystachyus. Classification (NCBI taxonomy): domain Eukaryota; kingdom Viridiplantae; phylum Streptophyta; class Magnoliopsida; order Fagales; family Fagaceae; genus Lithocarpus; species Lithocarpus polystachyus. The sequence goes on along the minus strand of CM066164.1, from coordinate 56,974,643 downwards.
GCATTGGCGGTAAAGGCGGCCTCGCAATTGGGCATATTCGTGGGAATCTTGAATAGACCCACAATTGCACAAACAACAGTGCTCCTCCATTCTATGTCGCATCCTTCTTTGATGCACTACAAAGGTGCCTGTAGAGCCAGGCCAATGCTGCACTATCTTAGCTATACTGTCTCGCATTGCTGATTGGGTTGAGGAACTACAGAGGTAGGAGTGAGACCCGGTCCACCCACTTGTCCATGAGCAACAGGGCCCCCATCCAAACAAGTAGGTGCTAGCAGGCATGTTGTTGCACAACTTCATCACCGGCATCCATAACTGAGGGAGTGGCAAACCGTGCATTAAGCCACTTGTATCTTATCCTCGCCCTAGCAAGGATAGACTTGTTTGATGGGTATCACGGGAAGAGGTTGATAGCCCAACAAATCTCAGCACAGATCGCTCCATGTCATGTCTGTCTTCCCAGTGACAGGCAACCCATCTACCGGAATCCCTAGCATGACCTCTATGTATTGCATGATATGTGGATCTAGCCCACCCCGCGGCAATACACATTTACGGCAACGAACATTTACGGCAACGAACCTTTACGACACCAGGCACCTCCTACACACGGATGAGCATTGTGTTAGGTAGTGCACATGAGGTAATTATAAAACGGAGATGTATTCATAATACAACTACATTCTTCGTCAGCGGCGCGCCTCTAAAGCGGAGTTGAGATGATTCTCCTGTCGGCTCAACTGGGTATCATCGTCGGGTCCAAGTTCCACTCTATCTAGTGCCTGAATATCTGACATGACAGCAAATAAATTGTTAGCAATTATTGAGGATTCACTCTATGAAAAGATGTAATTAAAATAGCAAATCATGTCGTCTAAGCATGTGATCCAATGTAATGTGAAATGTGATAAACATCTTCACAATTAATTATTTTATGTTTTAAAAGATATGACAACTATACCCGTGACTGATCCGCATTAACACAAACTTGATTAATATGCATCAATTCATGACTACAAAAACAACATGACATATAGAACTAGAAAGGATTAATGATTGTTATTAATTATAGAGAGGAAGTGTATGCTTCTGTTTTATGAGTACTAGCTGAGAGAGATTATTATTTGCCAAACATTCCAATTTTCTCCAAATATAAAAGGTCAAGTTTGCAACTTGACCTTTTATGATTAGTAAATTTACTACTTTTAAGTAAGTTTCAACAAAATAATCAAAATTCCACATAAAACACAACCTAATATTACCCAAAATCAGAAAAGATATCACTAAAACAACATAGACCCATTTATTAAAAGAAGCAACTTGTTTATGTGGTTTTTTTTTTTTTTTTTTTTTTTTTTCCTTTGAGCAGCTCATTGTCCAATGTAAATGTGATTTTTTATTAAAAGAAATGAAATTCTTCAATGAAATTCTTTATTATAGAATGAAATTCTTTAATGAGTATGGAAATTATCTCGGTCTTTAGGTAACATTAGTTGGGATGTAGAGTCCAGATTTAGCTCAAATAATAACTAAAGCATAAAATCTGGCAACGATGGACTCCTTCCAAAGATATTAATCAAATAAATGGGAAGTCCATCCATCAGATCTTTTCTCTCCATCTTTCTTTCCCAAACATGTAACAATCCCTATCATAATGGCTGTGATAGAGACTTGCTAATTCATGTTGGAACCGGAGTCATTCCAACATGAATTAGCAACTCTTACTCATGATAGTGCTTAATTTGTTGCATTAATTGCAAAATTTACTTGTGTTAGTGCACATAGTTTCCTTTTATTTCATTTGTGGTTGTGGCCTTATACAAGTGATTAAATGTATGTGGATAACATAAACTTTTAAGAGCTAGTTGAAGATGAGTTGATGACAATGAAGATGGAGATACCAGTAACCAAGGATCTTATAATTAAGTTGATGTTGGAATTTTCAATGAAAAAAAAGTTTCGAGTTTCAGCTCAAATTGTTATCCATGGGATTGGAGCAGGTGGAGATATGCAATATGTATAGATGTTGGAGTTTGTAATATGCTTTTTTTTTTAATATAATTTTAAGATATAATTCCATGGCATTCTTTTATGTTATATTTTCTAGTGACATGAAACTTAAGCTATAAATTAGGAGTAAATTTAGATTAGTTTGCTCTGACGAAAACTTTAGCTTTAAATTGGAATAAATTTAGGTTATTTTGCACTTTTGGTTTAGATGAGTTTGCCTCCAAAAGATAAGTGTAACCCCACCTTCCTATCTAGAGATAAATATAACGTCTTGATAGATGTAACCTCATAGGGACTACTAATAGTATTTCACCATACATAATCTGGTTTCATGTTATTAATTATTCATTTATTTATAAAAGGTCAGAAGTTAGAACACTCTTGTCATTTTAACTTTTTTTATGAGGGTAGGGGGGAACTAACAGGACTTTTTGTAAGCTAATAAATTAAGTATTGAGTATAGTTTTTACAAGGTATCTCTAACGTATAAGTTACTTTTACTCAATTCACATCTTGGTTTCCAATTCCCATTTCCCATACTAGCAAAAAAGAGAGAGAGATAAGTATAACATGAGAACATAAAAACTAATTGACTAATACAATGCTTGTAATTTTTTACAATAATTGAAATTCAATTTTTTTCATATCACAACAGTTTAAAGTTTATATAAAATTCCTCACTCATTACAATTCAAATCAAAGTAGTGGATCACAGATTTTAAACTTAAAATAATTATTAAAAACAAAACACAACACTAATTGATAATAATGCCTTAATCCCTCTACTAATATTTTCCCCCTCAATCCTTCGTGTTAAATGTATAAAGTGTGAGAGAAAGACTGAAAACTGTATATTGATATGTATAACAATGTACAATAGAGAGCCTTATATAGGCTAGGTATGTGTGTCGTACAAGCAATATGAGTAAACTACAAGTATAATATACTGGGCCAAGCCCAATGGGCTAATCTAATCTAAGCTATACACTAACATCCCCCCTCAAACTCGAGGTGGCAAGGAGGAAGCCAACTGGAGTTTGGATATAAGATCTCGAAGACGGTCAGGTGGGTGAGTCTTGGTGAAGATATCAGCAGGCTGGTCAGCAGAGGAGATGGAGAACAACTTGAGATTGCCTTTCTTAAGATGCTGGCAAGTGATGTGGCAGTCGATCTCAATGTGCTTGGTGCGTTCATGAAAGACATCATTGTGAGCAATGTAGATAGCACTACGATTGTCACAATAGAGAGGAGTGGCAGTGAGCTGTGGAGCATCCATGTCAACCAAAAGCCAGCGAAGCCAGACAAGCTCGCAGGTGGTGTCGGCAAGAGCACGATACTCAGCCTCAGTACTAGAAGGGGAAACCACATCCTGCTTCTTGCTACGCCACGAGACAAGAGAAGTACCCAACAGGAAACAGAAACCTGTGATAGAGCATCGATCAGTCGGATCACCTGCCCAGTCCGCATCTGAATAAGCATGAAGCTCGAAAGAAGACTGAGAGGAGTAGTGGAGACCATGATAAAGTGTGCCCTTGACATATCGGAGAATCCGAAGAACGGCAGCATAGTGGACAGAACGAGGGGCATCCATGAACTTACTAACCATACCCACGGCATGTGAAATATCTGGACGAGTAACAGTGAGATAGATCAGACTAGCAACCAACTGTCGATAGCGAGTAGCATCAGATATAGGTTCACCATCCAAGGGTGTGAGCTTGGCATTGTATTCCAAGGGAGTCGAAACAATCTTGTTGTCAGTGATACCGGCTTTGGAGAGAAGATCATAAGCATATTTTGCTTGGGAAAGATAGTATCCATCAGAGGATGAGGTAACCTCAAGCCCAAGAAAGTAGCTGAGAGTGCCCAGATCTTTCATCTCAAAATGTTGACTAAGAAAGTGCTGAAAAGAGCGGATACCTGCAGAATCATCTCCAATAATAATCATATCATCAACATAAAGAAGAATAAGAGTGATACTAGCAGAGGATCGTCGGACAAAGAGGGCAGTGTCATGAGGACTCGAAGCGAAACCCTGCTGAGCAACAACGGAGCTAAACTTTTCAAACCAAGCTCGAGGAGCCTGCTTAAGGCCATAAAGAGCACGATGAAGGCGACAAACTTGATTGCCTGAGTGTGGATAACCAGGAGGTGGTTGCATGTACACTTCTTCTTAGAGGTCTCCATTAAGGAAAGCATTCTTCACATCCATTTGATAAAGAGGCCAACGGCGAATAGCAGCCACAGCAATGAGGCATCTGACAGATGTAAGGCGAGCAACAAGAGCAAATGTTTCCTCATAGTCAATGCCATACTCCTAAGTAAAGCCTTTGGCAACAAGGCGAGCCTTATATCGTTCAGCAGATCCATCAGCCTTGGTCTTGATCTTGTAAACCCACTTACAACCTACTACAGACTGACCAGGAGGCAAATCAACCATATCCCAAGTGTGATTCTTATGAAGGGCATCTAGTTCTTCATTTATAGCTTGCTGCCAAAGAGGGTCAGTATGGGCCTCACGATAGGTGTAAGGTTCATAGAGTGTGGCAAGGGCAAAAGAGCAGTGATAATCATGGTCTCCACTTTATACATTTAACATGGTATCAGAGCCATTCCTTTGATTTTCTGGTTCCTGTAGACATCTCCGACGCTCTTCCGCTGCCCTCGCCTTCATCCAGTAGTCACTGTCAGAAGCGAGTCACCGCCGTCACGCCAACAATCCCAGCAATACTCGGATCCCACCATTCTGTTCATCAAACTGCCAAAACAAAGGCACAGAGTGACAGAACACTCAATCCTGAGCAAAACCCAACCAAGAACGGCCAGAACAGACGTGACACGCGCCCACACGCGCTGCTTGAATCTTCTGACTGTCGAACACGCGCTGACACGCGCCACCAGCAGTCGACACGCGCTCCCACGCGCCGGCACGCTCCTCCACGCGCCTCCACGCACGCCACGCGCCTGACACCTTCTGCGTCTGTCCACGTCAGCCCTAAGCTGACGTCATCCTGCACACGTCAGCGACCGCATCATCAGCACACGTCAGCAGTTGATTTGACCGTTGACCGCCACTGTTGACCGTTGACTTTTTCGTTGACTTTTTGACCAAAGTCAAAAATTTTCAACAGAACCTGTCTTGCTCAGTTTTTCGCGTAGATTCCAATTTTGAGCTCCATTTCTTCATTTGAGGTCTCTAAATTTCACTTTTTGGTCATTTTTTTCATTATGGCTCAACAAAGTGACCGAGATATTATACGTCCTATCAGCATTATGTTGGATGGTCCTACTAGCTATCATGCATGGTCTCAGAATATGACTGTCCTTCTCAAGAGTCGTAAACTATGGAGATATGTGACTGGTTCAATTCCTAAGCCAGTACCAAAACCTCAGTCGAAAGCCACAGCTACTGAAGATGCCTCCAAGACTGTTGTTACAGTGGATGATTATGAAGAACGCCTAGAGGAATGGGAGAGTATTCAAAGTAAGATCTTGTCTTGGTTTATCAATACCTCTATCCCTTCCATTCATAATCTTCTTCCTCGTCTTGAGACTGCTGAGGCTGCTTGGAAATTTCTGGCTGATCGCTATAATTGCACTAATGATTCAAGCTTGGAGTTCCACATTGAATCAAAGCTTTATCAAATGAGACAAGAGCCAGGTCAGTCTATTTCTGATTTTTATTCTCAGACTTCTACTATGTGGGAACAACTCTCTGCTGCAGATCCTCCACTGGTGTGTTCCAAGGACATTGAGCTTTTTGTCAAATATCGGGATCGTCGCAAATTTATGCACTTCATGATGGGTTTACGTGAGGATTTTGAGCCTACTAGGGCTTCTCTGCTTAGCCGGTCTCCTACTCCTTCTCTTGATGCTACAGTCAAGGAGCTCATATCTGAGGAGAACCGTCGGCCTACTCATCACATGTCATCATCTGATCATGTATTGGCTACACCATCTCCACAGCCTCCCATTGCTGCATTCACTGCTCCTCCATGAATAAACTCTGGGCATCCCACCTCTCAGTCTTCCAAAGGTACTCGCTGCGAGTTTTGCCGTGCCAAAGGCCATGACATCTCAGTTTGTCGCAAACTGCAGAAATTCATGCAAGAGCAGAATAAAGCTTCTCTTCCTCGGGCAGCTGCTGTGTGTCCTTCAGATTCATCAGTTCCTACAGGTCCATCTTTGGCTTCCTCACCTACTACGGCTGATATTGAGGCAATAGTTCAACAGGTTTTATCCCGAACCTCCACTGCCCTTTCTGTCACCTCAGGTAACCAACCTTGGTTTTTTGATACTGCATGTTGTAACCATATGACTCCTGATGAATCCCAATTTTCTGATAAGGCACCCTTAGAACATCCTATCACCATTTACACTGCTGATGGAACTCCTATGCCTGTTAGTCATAAAGGAACAATCTCTTCTCCTTCTTTATCCCTTAGTGACACTTTTCATATCCCAAAGTTGTCCCTCAATTTGCTTTCTGTTGGTCAACTTTGTGAATTAGACGTCGATCTTCTATTTACTAATCATGGTGTGGATGTGCAGGATCCCCGGACGGGTCAAGTGCTTGGGACAGGCCGTAAGGTTGGTCGCATGTTTGAGGTTCATAACTTGAAGATTCCTTCACAAGTTGTTTCTGCAGCTGCTGCCACTGCCACCCCCTCACCTAATCTATGGCATGCTCGTCTTGGTCATCCATCCTTATCTCGTCTCCAGTTGTTAGCTTCTCAAGGTCATTTAGGTTCAGTTCAGTTTCAAAAATTTGATTGTACTTCCTGTCATTTTGGCAAACAAACCAAATTGCCCTTTAATAATAGTGACTCATTTTCTTCTGCACCTTTTGATCTTATACATTCTGATATTTGGGGTCCTGCACCGGTTCCCACTGAGGGGGGATCTAGATATTTTGTCATATTTGTGGATGATTTCTCTCGATATACTTGAATTTATCTGCTTCATCATAGGTCTGAACTTGTGTCTATTTACCAAACATTTCATAAAATGGTTGAAACACAGTTTAATCGCACCATCAAAGTTTTTCGGTCAGATAATGCTCAAGAATATAATGATAAATCTTTCCTATCCTTTTTAAATAGTCATGGTACCCTTCCCCAGCGGTCTTGTCCTTACACCTCTCAACAAAATGGTCGTGCAGAACGAAAACACCGTCACATTCTTGATGTTGTCCGTACCCTTCTCATTTCTGCCTCTCTTCCTGAGCGCTTTTGGGGTGAGGCAGCACTCACTGCTGTGTACACCATTAATCGTATTCCTTCACCAACTACACACAACAAATCACCATTCGAGCTTCTCTATGGTCAAACTCCTGACTACTCATCTCTTCGGGTTTTTGGTTGTGCTTGCTTTGTTTCTCTTCCTCCTCATGAACGAACAAAGCTCCAGCCTCGTGCTCGTCTCTGTTGTTTCCTTGGTTATGGTGTGTCTCAAAAGGGGTTTCGCTGTTATGATCCCATTTCTCGTCGCCTTCGTGTCTCCCGTCATGTTGAGTTTTGGGAACATCGTCCTTTCACGAGTCTTCAACAGTTTCCTGCATCCTCTTCCTTAGAGTCACCCATTTTTACTGATCTTTTCCTCCCTCTCTATCCTGAACTTGTGGAGGATTCTTCGACATCGGCTGCCTCTCTAGACGACTCATCTCTGGTTCTATCCCCGGCATCTGACCCGCCTAACTTGGATCCTATGGCACCACCCTCTTCTGAGTCTCCTGTTGGTCCTGAACTTCGTCATTCCACTCGGGTAAGCATTAATCCCCCTTATCGCTCTGATACCATGTTAAATGTATAAAGTGTGAGAGAAAGACTGAAAGTCTGTATATTGATGTGTATAACAATGTACAATAGAGAGCCTTATATAGGCTAGGTATGTGTGCAGTACAAGCAATATGAGTAAACTACAAGTATAATATACTGGGCCAAGCCCAATGGGCTAATCTAATCTAAGCTATACACTAACACTTCGACCCTTTCAAAGTTTCAAACTCTAGGTTTTTTCACCCCCTAAACTCAAATTTTAAATATTAAAAAAATATGGAAAAAAAGAAGAAGGAATTTTATGTAATTTTTCTAAAAGCAATCAAGGTAGTGAAGTGGTATATAGAACTTTCAAGATGCATTGCTATTGTCTAGTCTTTAACACATTTTACATAGATTAATTTTTTCAATTTATTTTAAGTAATTAAAGTACATGTTTAAACTTAACGTATTTATATTAATCTCTCTTGAATTATTGATTTCAGTTTTATCATTTGATCTCCCCCCCCCCCCCCCCCCACACAAAACCAAACTCAAATCCTCAATTTGCCATTACTTGTGAAACCTTCATTTTGAATAATATTAGGTGAAAATTATTTAATTTTAATTAGTAATTCAAGCATGTCTATTTTTTTAACCACATATTTATGTTATGATTTCTCAAATTTATTTTTTTTTATTGATTTAAACTATTTATTTGACCTTGTGGTTTGATCAATGACCCAATGGCTTGGCCTTTTTTTTTTTTTTTATGACGTGAAATCTCACCAAAGCAGAACCCTTTAGACCCAATCATAGGGAGCAAACCACATATGCATGACCCTAGCCGCTAAAATCATATATCAAGTAATTTAGGGAAACTCTTAGTAAGGGATTAAACTTGGGATATCTAAGACCTCTTCACAAACTGTGCAAGCTTCTTCCCAAGCATACGACTTTCTTTTTGTACTATTACGATCTACAAATACGAAAGAAATGGAAAAAAAAATTGGATTCAATTGTCAACCATTACATCTTATTCCAAGTCTCCAACCACTAAACTGCACCCTAACAGGTGACCCAATGACTTACTCTTAGTCCGGGTTAATGTTCAATCGAAATTTAATATCTAAGGTTCCAATTACAAGTTCGCCCAAAAGTCATATAACTCACTACTTTAATACCTGTATTCACATCATACTTTAAAATTTGTATTCATTAGTAACAACTATTTAAATTTTTTTCCCCATGGAATCACCATTTAAAATTTGGTCATGTTTCATTTATAACTGAAGTTCTAAGATTTTTATGTATATATATAATAAGGTTCTGTTAACGAGTGTCTTAAGGGAACATGTTAAAGATTAATAAATAATCAATTATGAACTATAATGCACACTTTTAAAAAAACATAATACACACTTTAAAAAGAATATAATACACATGTTAATGATTCATTGGCTTACTTGCACAACTTTATTGTGGTTATTGTGATTTTTGTATATATTTGTATAATTTGACTTTATTTTTTTTTTAAATGTATTATAATATTATTTAATAAAATATTAAATACATCTTAACCGCTACCTTTAGGGAATTAACAAAATCCACAAATTATAAATGAAGTTATAAAATTCTTATGCATATATAATATTTGGTAATTTGGTCAAACTGCACCAAGAAGCCCTGTTAATTTTTCGGAGTCGGCATGATCAAAGTCTTTTTAGCTTTCAAGTAGTTGTTATCCAGCACAAAAAAAAGGGGGGCTGGTTGCTAGTCAAAGTCTTAGTTCTTAAGTACTTGTTAGTCTAGTGGCTCTAGTCAATGTCCACCTAAAAAATCTTGGAACACATTTGTTGGGTACAATGTGAGTAATAAAGAAAAAATAGTAATTTTTTTGTTTTAATAGAGAAAAAATTAAGGATTTATTCATATGCATTAAATAACAGTCTATTACGTTATAACTACGACAAAAAAAAAATGCTTATGTATATAATATTTGGTAATTTGGTCAAACTGCAACCAAAAAAGAAAAAGTTCTGTTAATTTTTCCGAGTGAGCATGGTCAAAGTCTTAGCCTCAAGTAGTTGTTAGTCAAAGTCTTAGTCTTAAGTAATTGTTAGTCTAATGGCTCTAGTCATTGTCAACCTAAAAAATCTAGGATCACATGCTATTTTAGTATTTTGCAATTTGGTACAACGCGAATGATGAAAAAAAATTACAATAATAATAGGTTTATATATTAGTGGAAAGAAAATTATAGTTTTTTTTCTTTTTTGAGGAGAATTTTATATATCTATTTGTAAGTGATAAATAATTTATAGTTTATTACGTTAGAATTGTGAAAAAAAATTCAAAAATAATTGTGAAAGTGAAAAAAAAAAAATTTGAATCTATTTATAAGTGATAAAGCCAGTTTGGTACATCAGATAATAAAAAATAAAAATTGCTTTGTAGTATAATTATAACCACACCCATCAACGACATCGAGAACGAGATTCAATGGGTGAGTCATCTCACCTCAACTAAGCTAAGTAAGAACTAGCAGTGATGAATTTAATAACACGGGGCGTGTTACACAGTCAAGGCTAGCTTTTTTTAGGACCACTCACAAAAATAAATAGTAATTGGCAGTGCTACTTCTCTCCGATTACTATTTTCGTATGTGTTCTAATAAGTATTACTGTTTATTCAAAAAAAAATGTTTATCCCACATTAGTTGTATGTGTCTAATATTCGCTATTTATAACCTCAATTTACAACTACAAAGGTTAAACATTTTTATTATTGTACTATGGGCTCTAATTATGTAACCATACCTTGGTTATATAACCGAACATGCAGTTTCCTTTGGGGGCAAGACCACCCCCCCCCCCCCCAAACCAACTCATTAAAAAAATTTCACCAAAAAACTCATTAAATTTTAGTAAATTTTTGGACAAAATAGAGACTTCATCAAATTAATACTGCGCCCTTTTAAATAAGGGTAAGTTATTACACAAAAATTGATCATTTATGTGCCAATAACAAAAATATATTTTTAGAGTTGCAACCAAACACAAGAAGTAAATATAATTTTTTAGAAAATGAATCACTTTGTAAAAGGAAAACAAAAAAGTTTTCCTCCAAAATAAATATTGCGTGCAACTTTCTATGGGGAAATTTTTTTTGTCATATTTCTTCCATTAAAAAATTGTAACCATTTAAATAATTAACAATTTGCTCTTATTTAAAAATTTTATTGCCAAAAATTTTAACAAGTTTGAAATACTATTTACTCCATTAAATTTTTTACTTGTAATTAGTGCAAATTGATATTTGTTTTTACTCTCTTTATCAAAGGTGATATACATGTTCATATATATATATATATATATATATATGTATGTATATATGTTTTTTAATTAAAAAAATGAGAATTATGTAAAAGTGAAAAAAAAAGTCACCACCTATTATATCCTAAAGCACTCATTACATTTACAGGGGAAAAATTCGAAGCAGGCATAAATCACCAACCACCTCTTTTGTCCTAAAGCAGTCATTTACCAATTCCACAAGAAGAAATATTTTTAGGATATACACAGCTATTGTTGAGAAAAGATGCCATAGATTTGCCCACCTTTTTTTTTTTTAAAGTCCAATACTTGTTGAGTATAAATTGAAAGGTGATCGTAGGTTTTATCTTCTTTAAAAAATCAATGCGGATGCCTTGTGCTACAAGTGGTGCAAAAAGCAGAGAGCGAAGCCATGTAAAAAGTGCCCCTTTCTTAAAAGTAAAGGATGAGAATGAAGAACTGAGCAAAGCTGCTGAATCCCAGAACGAGGAACGACAGCGGATCCTAGAGAACCAGCATAAAGAAGAGCATCGGAGGATTGAAGGAAACCACAATGAAGAAGGATCAGATAGCCAGGCGAACAAAAGAACAAGAACGCCAGAGAAAACTCGTCAAGGATGGAGAGCAAGCTTCACAACATGAGGAGGGAGATGGACGAACTCAGGAATGCGGTAAAAGATGGAGTCATGGAGAACTTGGACGAAGTGATCCGAAGGACGGACTTACCATTCACCACAGAAGTGTTGAACCGTCCACTCCCACCAAATTTTCGTCTTCCCCAATTGAGTCCTTTGACGGCTCAAGAGATCCCTTGGATCACATTGAGTCATTCAAGACTTTGATGCTCTTACAAATGACCCTAGACGAAGTTGTTGGAAAATCTGGTTTTGTATCTCATACAAAACACACAGCAGAAGCAACAAACATGGATCTATTTCATTCATGATTGATAACATGCACTATGTAAATTTCAGAATTTAAAAACAAGATAGCGTACCTTAGTGCGATGAAATTCAAAACAAAATATTAGAAATACTTGGGAACACTTTTAATCTTCACTCCAATTTCACTTTACGCCCAAGAAGTGTGATCTCTCAATCAGTTTCTAAGGGAGAATAATCGAGTGGCTTCAATCACATGTACACACCATTTCACAATGATGTTTCTATTTCTTAAAATAAAATTTTGTATGTTTCTCCCTTTATAACTAACTGATTATCTAATTGTGCTGGCCTATTGGGCCTTTCCAATTGGGCTTTAGTGTATGGCTTAGAGTAAGACCAAAATGGACCAATAAGACACTAGCTCCAATGGGCCTTGGGCTTTTCTGTCAACTCTTGACAAGTCCAAAATTTTCATTAATTATATTTAATACCATTATATAAATATAATTGCACTCTAGGCCTTATTAATAAATTATATCCCAAGACTTTATTATATATGCAACCCCTTCATAAAATATTTGTAGTAATACAAAGTCATGAATGTAAACTGCCACTTTGAAGATTACTACATCTTAATCTTTGAATAATCGATTTAATCCTTTAAGTTATTCATCATATATTTATGAAATCCAATTTCATGAATATATACTTTAGTATCTCCTTACTAAAGTGGTTAGGCCTAACACTCTGAATAACCAAAACCATTAAACTTATCTCAAGGGAATATTTTATATCTCCGTTAAGAAATTATGAATTCCATCTTGAGAATATATGTTCCATCAACACTAAATGTGGCTACCCAACACACTGAGATTATGATCGTGACTTTTGATCTCACTCTTGATATATCAAAGCAACCTACATTTCATGATCAGGTCCATTATCCTCTCAAGATTAAGAGTGTTAGGATATGTGCCCTTAAATCCTATTGTATGATGCTATGTATGATATTATGTATGACATTATGTGAAAAATGATATATGACATTATGTGAGAAATGATGTATGACTTAATATTGTGTTTAATAAAGTTGTTTTATTCTTATCTAAAGTAATGGTAACATGAATATTCGGACATTATCAAATAGTCCATGAGATGCATAGTATGTGATTTATGTGAAAAGTCACAGAAGATATAAATCACAAGTTCTTTGTAAACTCAGAATTTTGGTTCGTAGTCGGTGATGAAATTGGGCATTTCATCTGCGAAGACTATAACATATTAACTACGATGATTTGTCTTGATCATGGAAGTGGTGACTTCTAGTTAATATGTTGATATGTTTTAAGAGTTAAGACATATTGAACTGGACCGCTGTGAGATTTATTATTCTCCTAACGACTGTCAATTGAATAATAAATCTCACGACTTGTATTCACATAAACTCTTAATCCTGAGAGAATAATGGACCTGATCATAAAATGTAGGTTGCTTTGATATATCAGGAGTGAGATCTAAAGTAACGGTCAAAACCTCAGTATGTTGGGCAGCCACATTTAGTGTTGATGGAACATATATTCTCAAAATGGAATTCATAGTCTCTTAACGGAGATATAAAATATTCCCTTGAGATAAGTTTAATGGGTACAGTTATTCAGAGAGTTAGGCCTAACCACTTTAGTAAGACTAAAGTATATATTTATGAAATTGGATTTCATAAATATATGGTGAATAACACAAAAGGATTAAACCGGGTACTCAAGGATTAAGATGTAGTAATTTACAAAGTAGCAGTCTATATTCATGACTTTGTATTACTACAAATATTTTATGAAGGGGTTGCATGTATAATAAAGTCTTGGGATATAATTTATTAATGAGGCCTAGAGTGCAATTATATTTATATAATGGTATTAAATATAATTAATGGTAACTTTGGACTTGTCAAGAGTTGACAGAAAAGCCCAAGGCCCATTGGAGCTAGTGTCTTATTTGTTCCCTTTTGGTCCCACTCCAAGCCACACACTATAGCCCAATTGGGAAGGCCCAAAAGGCTAGCCCAATTAGATAATCAGTTATGTGGAGAGAAACATACAGAATTTTATATAGAATAAAATGGTTTGTATGTTTAATAAGTATAAATATATATGATATAAAGAAGAGAGACACTCTTTCATATTCTCTCTAGAAAACATAGAACTGATTGAGAGACCATACATCTTGGGCATCAAGTGGAATTGGAGTGAAGATTGAAAGTGTTCCCGAGTACTTCTTCATTTCGGTTTTAAATTTCATCGCGTCAAGGTACACTCTCTTGTTCTCATATTCTAAAACCTACATAGTGCATGTTATCAATTGCGAATGAAGTAGATCCGTTTATTTTCCGCTGCGTGTGTTTTGTATTCGATGCAAACATATATATTACCCAACATTGGTATCAGAGCGGTCTTCATTTCGAATCTGTATAACATGTTTTGTGCGTTTTGGAATTAGAGATAATAGTTTCAAGTTGATAGAGGATTATACATTTAATTTCTGCATGGTTGTTGAAACTATGTTTTGATACAAACTGATATTGATGTTATGATGTTGTTTAAATATGAATTTAAGAATGTTAAATTGATCTTTAAGGCTATAGCATCAATAGATTTCAGTTTTGATATCAATCTCTGTCTATCATGTTCGTATGATTGTTGTTAATTCATGCAAAACCGTTGAAAACTGTCTTAGAGAAATTCTGGAAATTCAAGTTTCACGAGTTTCGATCGATCGAAATTTACTTTCGATCGATCGAGTGAAACAATGATCAATCTTTTGAATCGATTAATATTCGATTGATAGTCGATCGATCGAATTTTCTTTTCGATCGATCGAGAGGCGATCGAGTATAAATCGAATCAGACAGAAGGTTTAGTGCGAATTGTTTAATTTTTTCAATCGATCGAGGGGCACATTCGATCGATCGAAAGAAAGAAAATCTAAATTTTTTCTAAGTGTTTTCAAACTTAAATTTTTTGTTTTTGCTATTTTTTCTTACGCCTTTTTCGTAAGAAAAAGTGCAAGGTTGTGTATAATTAGTTTATGCATGTTTAAAAGATAAAAACCTTTAATTTAAAATATCTAGTGGGAGAGAGATACAATGGTTGGATCTTACGGCCTTCATTGTTGGTTCATAGTAATATGAAATATATATTTTGTCTTAGCTTCGAGCTTTGCATTCCATGCGGAGAATATGTATTTCATGGTCCTACAAGATTGAATTTCTTGGTTTATAGTGGTTTGATCAAACACCTTGTCTTAGCTTCGAGCTTTGCATTCCATGCGGAGGGTGTTTTGTATCATGGTACTACATGATAAGCCTGTTAAAGGGATGAAATGTGGCTACACATGATTCTAGACAATGGTATACACTAGACTAAATATTATAGTATCATCTATGCTGAGTTCTTGCTATAATCATTTAGAGGCCAAATGTATAACGGCATATTATTAAGTGTTTGATAAGAGTTATCATGATAGCACTAATAATGAGAATAGTTCTCAATCAATCATAGTATTTAATGTTCACTCTATGCTGAGGGATATTGAGTATGGGATTGGGTTGTCGTTGCATATATTATATTATGGTTTTATTAAGGTTCCATACTATATGTTTATATGCTAAATTAATAATGTCCAGTTTACTTATTATATGCATGTTTATTATTTTCAGATTTGAACATGGCATCATTTAGCCCACTTGTTAGCATTCTTAATCAAAACAAACTGACTGGAACCAATTATGTTGACTGGAAAAGAAACTTGGACATAGTTCTCACAGCTGAAGAGCACAAATATGTGCTTACTCAACCATGTCCTAGCTTTCCTTCATTAGATGCTCCTCCTGAAGAAAAACAACGATATGATCGTTGGCAGAAATCTAATGAAATGGCCAAGTGCTACATCCTAGCGTCCATCTCAAATGTTCTACAGCATCAAATGCAGGATGTAGAACTAACTTCGGACATTATGCTAAGTCTGAAGGAGATGTTTGGTGAGCAAGGCCGCTCTGCAAGGTAAGAAACCATGAGGCAAATTTATAATACCAAAATGGCTGAAGGTAGTTCAGTGAGAGAACATTGTCTTACAATGATCTCTAATCTGAATACATTGGAAGTTTTGGGTGCCGACATTGATGGAGAATCCCAAGTGGATATGATACTCCAGTCACTACCGGAATCATTCAAGGAATTCAGACTTAATTATAACATGAACAAAAAGATTTATTCTTTGTCTGAATTAATGAATGAGTTGGTAGCGGCGGAAGGCATCCTTGGTACATCTAATGTTGAAGCCAATGTGGGTGAAGCTTCTACTTCTCAACCTAAGTCAAAAGGCCAGGGTAAGAAGAAGAAGAAGAAGGACTTCACTAAGCAGGAGGGTAAACAAATTGTCTTAGGGGTTGCCGACAAAGGAAAGAAGCTGAAAGGAAAATGTTTCCATTGTGGTGAGAAAGGACATTGGAAGAGAAATTGTCCAAAGTTCAAGGCTGCCAATATGGGTATGAAAATTTCATTCTTTCTTGAAATATGTTTGGTACAAAATCCCACGAAATCCTGGTGTGTGGATTCAGGTTGTACTAATCATATCTGCAATTCTTTGCAGGGGTTCCAAGAGACCAAAAGACTTAAAGAAGGAGAGTTGTTTCTGACTTTGGCTGATGGGAGTAGGATTCCAGTTGTAGCAATTGGAGTGTTTAATTTATGGTTTGAAACTAGAGTTTTAATATTGCAAGACTGTCTGTATGTACCTAATGTTCGTAGGAATTTAATTTCTGCAACTTATTTAGGTAAAAGTGGATATTGTGTTATCCTTAAAGACAATGTTGTAATAAAGAAGGATAAAATGTTTATCTGTTCTGGCAATATTGTGGATGATCTTTATATTTTAACTCCTGATAAGCATGAATTATATAATTCTGAATTAGATAATAACTCTCATGTAAAATCATTAAAGAAAAAGTTTCCTTCTACTAATGATGCATATCTTTGGCACTTGCGTTTGGGTCATATTAATCCAAACAGAATTCAAAGGCTGATCAAAGATGGTCTCTTAGAGCCATTGGACTTTGATGAATTTCCAGTTTGTGAATCTTGTTTGGAAAGCAAAATGACCAAACAACCTTTTAATGCAAAAGGTAGAAGAGCCCAAGAGTTGCTAGAATTAGTTCATACGGATGTTTGTGGTCCTATGTCAATCCAAGCAAGAGGTGGCTATGAGTATTTCATTACATTCACTGATGATTACTCTAGATTTGGTTATGTGTACCTAATGAAACGGAAGTCCGAAGCCTTTCAAAAATTCAAAGAGTTTTTAGGGCTGAAGTTGAGAATCAATTGGGTAAACGCATAAAGGCCATTCGATTTGATCGTGGTGGCGAATACCTTCTTGGGGATTTTAAGGATTACTTAACTGAAAATGGGATTTTATCTCAATTGACTGCACTTGGAACTCCACAACAAAATGGTGTAGCGGAAAGAAGGAATAGGACTCTTTTAGATATGGTTAGGTCCATGATGAGTTATTCGACTCTACCAACTTCTTTTTGGGGATATGCCTTAAATACTGCAATGTATCTTCTGAATTTAGTACCTTCGAAGTCTGTTCCTAAAACACCTGTAGAGTTGTGGAATGGGCGTAAGCCTAGTATGAGACATCTCCATATTTGGGGTTGTCCAGTACATGTGTTAAAAGGAAAGTCTGACAAGTTACAGTCTAAAACAGAAGTGGTATTCTTTGTAGGGTATCCAAAAGGAACTGCTGGAGGTTTATTCTATAGTCATAAAGATAATAAAGTGTTTGTTAGTACAAATGCCAAATTCTTGGAAAATGACTATATGAATGATTTCACTCCTAGAAGTAGAGTTGTTTTGGCTGAAATGAATGAACCTGTAATTGAACAACCAATGGTTGAAACTAGGGATGATGTGGCTGTATTGGATACACCACAAGATACTACTCATGAGATGTCTAGTACACAGTTGCCTCGTCGTAGTGGGAGGAATGTTAGGCCACCTATAAGATTCATAGGTCTTGGAGAGACTTATGAGGCTATCTCAGAGGAGGCCGAAACTGATCCTTACACTTATGAAGAAGCAATGAATGATATAGATGCACATCATTGGGTTCAAGCTCTAAAATCAGAATTAGATTCCATGTATTCCAATCAAGTTTGGGATCTTGTAAAGGCGCCTAACGGCATTAAACCTGTTGGATGCAAATGGGTTTACAAAAGGAAGAGAGGGATAGATGGAAAGGTAGAAACCTTTAAAGCAAGGCTAGTGGCAAAAGGGTATACTCAAAAAGAAGGTATTGATTATGAGGAAACCTTTTCACCAGTAGCAATGCTTAAATCTATCAGAATTCTCTTATCCATTGCTGCTCATTATGATTATGAGATTTGGCAAATGGATGTCAAGACTGCATTTCTTAATGGCAATCTTGAAGAGGAAATCTATATGAAACAACCAGAAGGTTTCATAGCAAAGAACCAAGAGCATATGGTATGCAAATTGAATAGGTCCATTTATGGACTTAAGCAAGCATCTAGGTCATGGAACATCAGATTTGATCAAGCAATCAAATCATTTGGTTTTGAACAAAATCTTGATGAACCATGTGTGTACAAAAGACATCAAGACAAAGTAGTAATGTTCCTAGTGCTTTATGTTGATAATATTCTACTCATTGGAAATGATGTAGGGGTCATGTCATCAGTAAAGGTTTGGTTGTCAAGCCAATTTGATATGAAGGACTTGGGTGAGGCTAATTTTATTCTAGGGATCAAGCTTTGGCGAGATCGTAAGAATAAGATGTTAGGCTTATCACAAGCTGGATATATAGATAAGGTTCTAGAAGGGTTTAGCATGCAAAACTCCAAGAAAGGATTACTTCCTTTCAGACATGGAGTTCCTCTGTCTGATAACCAAAGGCCTAAGACTCAAGAGGAAGAAGATATGATGAGACAAATTCATTATGCTTCTGCAGTAGGAAGTCTCATGTATGCCATGCTTTGTATTAGACCAGATATCTGTTTTTCAGTTGGCATGGTCATCCGATATCAATCAAATCCAAGACCACAACATTGGCAAGCTGTAAAGCATATTCTCAAGTATCTACGAAGAACGAGAGATTATATGCTTGTTTACCATTGTGAGGATTTGATTCTCATTGGCTATACAGATTCAGATTTTCAATCAGATCTAGATTTCAGAAAGTCCACGTCAGGATGTGTATTCACCTTGGGAGGTGGAGCCATAAGTTGGAGGAGTGTTAAGCAATCTTGTATTGCAGACTCTACCATGGAAGCTGAATATGTTGCTGCTTGTGAGGCGGCAAAGGAAGCTGTTTAGCTCAAGAAATTCCTTTCTGATCTTGGTGTAGTGAGAATGGAGCAAGTTCCTATTACATTGTTTTGTGACAATAGTGGAGCGGTTGCACAATCCAAAGATCCAAGGAATCACAAGAAAGGAAAGCACATTGAAAGGAAGTACCACATCATTCGAGACATTGTTGCTCGTGGAGATGTGGTGGTGGCAAAGATTGAAAATGCAAATAATCTAGCAGATCCCTTTACCAAAGTCTTGCCTCAAAGGACCTTCGAGTCACATTTGGAGGGAATGGGAGTTAGATTAGTGCACAATAGTCTTTAGGGCAAGTGGGAGATTGTTAGAATATGTGCCCTTAAATCCTATTGTATGATGCTATGTATAATATTATGTATGACATTATGTGAGAAATGATGTATGACTTAATATTGTGTTTAATAAAGTTGTTTTATTCTTATCTAAAGTAATGGTAACATGAATATTCGAACATTATCAAATAGTCCATGAGATGCATAGTATGTGATTTATGTGAAAAGTCAAAGAAGACATAAATCACAAGTTCTTTGTAAACTCAGAATTTTGGTTCGTAGTCGGTGATGAAATTGAGCATTTCATCTGCGAAGACTATAACATATTAACTACGATGATTTGTCTTGATCATGGAAGTGGTGACTTCTAGTTAATATATTGATATGTTTTAAGAGTTAAGACATATTGAACTAGACCGCTGTGAGATTTATTATTCTCCTAACGACTGTCAATTGAATAATAAATCTCACGACTTGTATTCACATAAACTCTTAATCCTGAGAGAATAATGGACCTGATCATAAAATGTAGGTTACTTTGATATATCAGGAGTGAGATCTAAAGTAACGGTCAAAATCTCAGTATGTTGGGCAGCCACATTTAGTGTTGATGGAACATATATTCTCAAGATGGAATTCATAGTCTCTTAACGGAGATATAAAATATTCCCTTGAGATAAGTTTAATGGATACAGTTATTCAGAGAGTTAGGCCTAACCACTTTAGTAAGACTAAAGTATATATTTATGAAATTGGATTTCATAAATATATGGTGAATAACACAAAAGGATTAAACCGGGTACTCAAGGATTAAGATGTAGTAATTTACAAAGTAGCAGTCTATATTCATGACTTTGTATTACTACGAATATTTTATGAAGGAGTTGCATGTATAATAAAGTCTTGGGATATAATTTATTAATGAGGCCTAGAGTGCAATTATATTTGTATAGTGGTATTAAATATAATTAATGGTAACTTTGGACTTGTCAAGAGTTGACAGAAAAGCCCAAGGCCCATTGGAGCTAGTGTCTTATTTGTTCCCTTTTGGTCCCACTCCAAGCCACACACTATAGCCCAATTGGGAAGGCCCAAAAGGCTAGCCCAATTAGATAATCAGTTATATAGAGAGAAACATACAGAATTTTATATAGAATAAAATGGTTTGTATGTTTAATAAGTATAAATATATATGATATAAGGAAGAGAGACACTCTTTCATATTCTCTCTAGAAAACATAAAACTGATTGAGAGACCACACATCTTGGGCATCAAGTGGAATTGGAGTGAAGATTGAAAGTGTTCCCAAGTACTTCTTCATTTCGGTTTTGAATTTCACCGCGTCAAGGTACACTCTCTTGTTCTCATATTCTAAAACCTACATAGTGCATGTTATCAATTGCGAATGAAGTAGATCCGTTTATTTTCCGCTGCGTGTGTTTTGTATTCGATGCAAACATGTATATTACCCAACAAAGAGTTCATGCAAATAGAAGTCGTGAGATTTATTATTCATTTGACAGTCGTTAGGAGAATAATAAATCTCACAGCGGTCCAGTTCAATATGTCTTAACTCTTAAAACATATCAACATACCAACTAGAAATCTTCACTTCCATAATCAAAGTAAATCATTTTAGTTGATATGTTATAGTCTTCGCAGATGAAATGCCCAATTTCATCACCGATTACGAACCATAATTTTGAGTTTACAAAGAATTTGAGATTTATATCTTCTAAGACTTTTCATATAAATCACATACTATGCATCTCATGGACCATATGATAATGTCCAAATATTCATGTTGTCATTATTTTAGGTAATAATAAAAAAATTTTATTAATCATAACATTAAGTCATACATAATGTTATACATAACATCATAAAAAAGGATTTAAGACACATCCTAACAGAAGTAATGTACAGGGCCTTCCCAACAATGCTGAAGGGCGCAGCCAGGGTGTAGTTTGGCAAACTACCTTCAGGCACTATTGCGAACTTCAATTAGCTCAGCAAGGGTTTTATTTGTCATTTCATTGGCAAACAACAACACAAGAAGCCAACTGGGCATCTGCTCAACATATGCCAGGCAGAGGGAGAACCACTAAGACAATACGTGGCGCACTTCAACAAAGAGTTGCTACAGGTGGACGAAGCAGAAGACCAAGTAATCCTGACAACCTTCCAATCAAGATTGCTACCAGGAGATTTCTTCTTCTTAATCACCAAGAGTCCGCCAAAAACAGTAGCAAAATTACTTCACAAGGCCCAAAAATATATGAATGCAGAGGACGCAGTAATAACCAAAAAAGTGACGACTAAAAAGGAAAAGAGATGAAGGAAACACGGGGTAATAGGCATGCATTGGATAAAAAGAAGAACTTCCCTAATCGAAGATCTAAGTTTACTAATTTCACTCCTCTGGTGATGCCTATCGTGCAAGTATTGATATTGATAAAGGACGAACTAGCTCTGCAATGGCCTAGAGCCATTCACACCCCAGCAGAAGTAAGAGACAAAAGTAAGTACTGTAGATTCCACCAGGAACACGGGCATCGCACTAACGAATGTAGACACCTGAAGGACCAAGTAGAAACATTAATCCGTCAAGGAAAATTACGGAAGTTCGTATGAAGAACGAAGCTGTATAAAAGAAAACAAAGGGATGAGAAGGAAAATAAGCCAAAGATGGGGGGCAACAAAGCCCCTATAGGAGAAATAAGGATGATCTCAGGAGGATTAGCTGTAGGAAGATCCTCCAGATCACTGAAGAAAGCGTATGCCAGAGAGGTAAACAGCATACACTCACGGTTCCCACCTTTAAGAATGCCTAGATACAGCGAACCAGACATCGTCTTTTCTAAGAAGGATGCTCATGGCGTTAAACAACCCCATGACGATCTGCTAGTTATAATGCTCAAGATGGAAGAGTTCAACATGCATTGAGTACTGATAGATAATGGAAGCTCAGATGACATCATCTATCTGCCAGCCTTCCAACAAATGAAGCTGAACAAGGAAAAGTTACGAGCATTCACTTCCCCACAGGACCAGGGATAGGGTTATTCCAAAGGTGTTGTTAAGCTATCCATAATTGCAGGCACTTGTCCAGCACAAGTCTCCAGGGAGATTGACTTTCTCGTGGTAGATTGCCTATCGACATACAACGTCATCCTTAGACGACCAATGCTCAACAAGTTGAAAGCTGCAACATCGACCTACTATCTGAAGGTTAAATTCCCTATAGCCCATGGCATAGGGGAAATCAGAGGAGACCAAGTCCTAGCAAAAGAATGCTATCAAGCCGCCCTAGCATCAGGGGAAAACCACACATGGATGATAAACGAACCTGAACCAGTACCCGAATCGTCAAAAGTACCATAGGAAATTGAGGTCGTCCCTGAAGATCCATCCGAAGTCTTGAAAATAAGTTCAGCACTCTCAGCCCCAGAAAAGACGAAGATAACAAAATTCCTGAGAGAGAACCGAGACATTTTCGCTTGGAAGCACGTAGATATACCAGGAGTCGACAGAGGAGTCATCCAGCATTGTCTCAATGTTAATCCAGAGTGCAGACCAGTGCAGCAAAAAAGAAGAATATTTGCACCTGAACACAATAAGACAGTAGCAGAGGAGGTTGAAAAACTCTTTGAGGTAGGCTTTATAAGCTAAGTGTTTTACCCTGAATGGCTAGCCAACGTAGTGATGGTAAAGAAGAACGATGGCAAGTGGAGAATATATGTTGACTTCACTGGTCTCAACAAAGCATGCCCAAAGGATAGCTTCCCCCTACCCAGGATCGACTAACTGGTGGACTCAATTGGTGGACACAAGCTTTTAAGCTTCATGGATGCCTTCTCCGGCTACAACCAGATCATGATGGACAAGGAAGATCAAGAGAAGACCTCATTCATCACTAGCCAAGGGTTATACTGCTATAAGGTGATGCATTTCAGACTGAAGAATGCGGGGGCCACATACTAGAGGTTGGTGAACCGTATGTTCTCTCATCAGATAGGAAGAAATGTGGAAGTGTATGTAGATGATATGTTGGTAAAGAGCAATGATGAAGCAGACCACCGGGACAACTTGAAGGAAACCTCAAACACACTGCGTAAGTATAAGATGAAACTAAACCCTACAAAGTGCGTCTTGCTATCTCATCAGGGAAATTTTTAGGATTAATGGTATCTCAACGGGGCATAGAGGCTAATCCAGACAAAATAAAGGCCGTAATGCAGGTAAAGTCTAAAACAGTGAAGGAAGTACAGAGCTTAAAAGGAAAAGTTGCAGCATTGAACAGATTCGTCTCTCGAGCGACAGACAAGTGCATACTTCTTCAAGGTCTTGAAGAAGGCCCTTAAATGGAAAGATAAGTGTGAGGAAGCTTTGACGAAGCTAAAAGAATTCCTGACACAACTGCCATTGTTAAGCCCTTTAATAATAGGAGAGAAGCTGCAACTCTATTTAGCAATATCCAAGACAGCAGTAAACTAGACGCTAATCAGAGAAGAGGAAGACATACAGAGGCCGGTATACTACACCAGCCAAGCATTTCAGGGAGTTGAAGCAAATTACCCAAGGTTAGAAAAGATTGCTTTCGCCTTAGTGGCTGCTTCTAGAATACTGTGCCACTACTTTCAAGCACATCGCATCGTTGTTATGACAGACCAACCGATAAGGAAGATGATGAACAAGATAGACGCAGCAGGGTGCCTCGTCCAATGGGCTATAGAGCTTGGCTAGTTCAACATAGAATATTGACCTTGAGTAGCAATCAAAGCCCAGGTCCTTGCTGATTTTATTGCAAAATTCAGTTATCCTTAAGAAGAAGAAGAGCCCCAAAAGAAGACATGGCCGGTCCAAACTGATGGGTCCGCCACCAAGAAAGCCAGAGGAGCAGGTGTGGTCCTAATATCACTTGAAGGAGAAATTCTGAAGTACGTGGTCAAATTACAATTCCCTGCGACCAAAAATAAAGCCAAGTATAAAGCACTCCTAATAGGATTGAGTCTTGCAAGAGTCCTTGAAGCCAAGACCCTTATTGTCCAAGTCGATTCTCAGCTTGTAGTTGGCCAGGTAAAAGGAGATTATGAAGCGAAGGAGGAAAGAATGCAGAAGTATCTGAAGACTCCTACAATACTTCGACAGTGTCGAGTTCCAACAAATCCGTCATGCAAAAAATACTGAAGCTGATTTCTTAGCATGTCTAGCCTCGTCAGACGAACACAGCATATCTCCAGAGTTGTGCATGGAAACAAGAGGGCAGCCCAGCATAGAGGAAGAACAGGTGATGAAGATACAAGAATAGGACAAATGGATGACTCCCATCATTCATTACTTGAAGGAAGGTCAACTCCCAAAAGACATGAACGAAGCACGAAAGGTACAGATCAGAGCTGCTCACTTCGTCCTTATTGACGACACCCTCTACAGACGAAGATACTTTCTCCCCTATCTCCGTTGTGTCAATAAAGAAGAAGCCAACTACGTACTTCAAGAGATACACGAAGGCGTCTGTGGTAACCACGTAGGAGCAAGATCTTTGTAGGAAAAAGCACTTAAAGCAAGGTAATACTAGCCAATGCTACAAAAGGATGCATATGACCTCGTCAAAGCATATGACCAGTCCCAACGCTTTGCAAACGTCCAAACAAGACCAGGTGAGCCAATGATGCCGATAACCACTCCATGGCCCTGCGCTCAATGGGGGATCAACATGATAGGACAACTCCCTATAGGAAAGAAGCAGTACAAGTTCCTAAACGTCGCAATTGATTACTTCACGAAGTAGGTGGAAGTCGAGCCAACAGCAACGATCATAGAAGCCAAGATCACCAGCTTTGTATGGAAGAACATATTCTACATATTCGACATTCCAAACATAATCATAACAGACAATGGGAAGCAGTTCGACAACCCTAAATTTCAAAAATTTTGCCAAGAATTAGGCATCAAAAACCATTACTCTTCTCCAAGACACCCTTAAGCTAATGATCAAACAAAATTGACGAACATAAGCTTGCTCAAAATTATCAAAACTTGGCTTGAAGGGGCAAAGGGTGCAAGGCTAGAAGAGCTAAATAATGTTCTATGGCGTACAAGACTACCACAAGAGTACCAATGGGAGAAACACCATTTAGACTAACATTTGGAACTGAAGCTGTCATACTAATGGAAGTATGACTGACAAACATCCAGGTTAAAGCGTACGAAGAGCAGAGGAACCACCAGGAACTCAACAATAATTTGGATCTGATTGACGAGGTGAGAGACGAAGCTTCGAAGCGGATGGAAAAATACAGGGGAGCAATGGCCAGATACTATAACAAGAAGGTAAAGGTGAGAAGTTTGAACGTAGGTGATCTCATCCTTAGGAAAGTCTTACAAGCAACAAAGAACTCGTCCCAAGGGAAGCTAGGCCCAACATGGGAAGGACCCTACCAAGTCATTCACTACTCTAGAGAAGGATCATACTAATTGAAGACCTTGGACGACCAAGAACTATCTCATCCATGGAACATAGAACACTTAAAAAGATACTACTAGTAAGAACAATCCCCAAGTATTCCAAAATATTTACAATGATTACTTTTATTTTCCACTTTTTTATTATTATCTACTTTATATAGACGAAGGAATGTTTTGTCTCCCTATCAATAAAACATAAGTACTATTCAGGAATTATGCGTAGTTGATTCTCCCATTACAAACTATTGGCCAAATCGTCATTGATGCATGACTTAAGAAAAAGTATTAATACGTATTAACAAAACACCATTCATGAGAAAAGTTATTGATACATAACTAAGTCGTCATTCATACATGACTTAAGAAAAGTTATTAATACATAACAAGATCGTCATTCATACATGACTTAAAATAAAGTTATTAATGTTGGGGTTTATGCCCTAAAATCCAATTTATTGGCATGTCATAAATAATTAAATTGTTTAATTATATGAGACTATTATAAATGAACAAATGAGACATTGTCTTAGTCCATGAGATGCATAGTATGCGATTTATGTGAAAAGTCACAGAAGATATAAATTGCAAGTTCTTTGTAAACTCAAAATGTAGTTCGTAGTCGGTGATGAAATTGGGCGTTGCATCTGCGAAGACTATAACATATCAACTAAGATGATTTTTCTTGATCAGGGAAATGGAAGATTTCTAGTTGGTATGTTGATATGTTTTAAGAGTTAAGACATATTGAACTGGACCACTGTGAGATTTATTATTCTCCTAACGATTGTCAATTGAATAATAAATCTCACGACTTCTATTTACATCAACTCTAAATCCTGAGAGAATAATGAACCTGATCATGAGATGTAGGTTACTTTGATATATCAGGAGTGAGATCTATAAGTTACGGTCAAAACTTCAGTATATTGGGTAGCCGCATTTAGTGTTGATGGAACATATATTCTTAAGATGGAATTCATAATCTCTTAACGGAGATATAAAATATTCCCTTGAGATAAGTTAAATGGGATTGGTTATTCAGAAAGTTGGGCCCAACCACTTTAGTAAGGAGTTACTAAAGTATATATTTATGGAATTGGATTTCATAAATATATGATGAATAACATTAAGGATTAAACCGGGTACTCAAGGATTAAGACGTAGTAATCTTCAAAGTGGCAGTCTATATTCATGACTTTGTATTACTACGAATATTTTAATGAAGGGGTTGCATGTATAATAAAGTCTTGGGATATAATTTATTAATAAGGCCTAGAGTGCAATTATATTCATATAGTGGTATTGAATATAATTAATGGTAACTTTGGACCTGTCAAGAGTTGACAGAAAAGCCCAAGGCCCATTGGAGCTAGAGTTTTATTTGTTCCCTTTTGGTCCCACTCCAAGCCACACAACTTGAGCCCAATTGGAATGGCCCAAAAGACTAGCCCAATTAGATAATCAGTTGTATATAAGGAGAGAAACATATGTCTTTTCATAAGTCCTTCATGACTCTTTTTCATAAGTGTTTTTCATCAAGATTACACAAGAAATGAAATGATTTGTATATGAGTGTTGGACACTCCCTTGTTCTCTCCTTGGAAACTGATTGAGAGACCCCACATCTTGGGCATTAAGTGGAATTGGAGTGAAGATTAAAAGTCTTCCCAAGAACTTCTGATTTTTGGTTTTGAATTTCACCGCACCAAGGTACGCTTTCTTGTTCTTAAATTCTGAAACTTACATAGTTCATGTTATCAATTGCGAATGAAGTAGATCCGTTAATTTTACGCTGCGTATGTTTTGTATGTGATACGAACATGTATTTTTCCAATAATTAATACATAGCGAAACTGTCATTCATACATGATTTAATAAAAGTTATTGATACATAACTAAGTCATCATTCATACATGACTCAAGAAAAGTTATTAATACATAACAAGATCGTTATTCATACATTACTTAAAATAAAGTTATTAATGCATAACGAAACCTCCATTCATACATGACTTAAAATAATGTTATTAATACATAACAAAATTGTCATTCATACTTGACTTAAAGTAAAGTTATTAATACAAAACAAGATCTTCATTCATATATGACTTAAAATAATGTTATTAATACATAACAAGATCATCATTCATCTGTGGCCAAAAATAATTTTATCAATACATAACAAAAGGCGTCATTCATACATGACCTACAAACAATATTGTTAAAATGTCATTCATACATGACTCAGAAGAATGTTGTTAGAACATAACAACATCATCACTCATACGAGACCTAAAAGAGAAGATGAAAATATATGACCTCTTCATGCAACTTAGAAATGGCTTCAGTAACATTCGATAGGATCATCGCAAAAACAATTGCCAAACAAATTCATAAATTTATAAATTATGCGCTCGAAATAGACAAGCTTAAGAGGTTGTTTAAAAGAATGAAAAAAGCAAGCAGATGTGCTTAAAACAACAAGTGCGAAGAGAAGGGGGATATAATGTCTATGCCTTGCAAAAATAAGGAAACTCCTTAAGGAAGACTAGGGAGGGAAGGATATGTAGGAATACTCTCGGCTACATCTAGTATAACCTCGCCCTCCGTCGCCACTTTAGAAGGACAATCCTCTAGAAGATCTTCTGTGGAAGCCTCAGAAGAACGATCCTCCAAAACTTCCTTCTCCACCTCTTCCACGTCAAGTTAAGATAAGTCCATCTCAGGATGATGCTTCACCAAATACTTACAAAAGAGCTCGAAACCATCCACATAGTAGTCGCAGAGCTTATCCAAAACTCGTCAGAAGCTTTAAACTTCTACACAGCTTCAAAACCTACCTTGTCGACCTTCATGAGGGCCTCATCAATTTGTTTATCCTTCAATATTGAATATACCTTTTCAGTGTCGATGTTCTCCTCCAAAGTCTTCAAATGATCCTTGCCCTTCTTGACCTCATCAGTAAGAGCGGAGATCTAGATCGTCAGCGACTCGTTCTCGATAGAAAGAGAAGCAATCCTAGATTGAGCCATATTTAACTTCTTGTCATAGTCCAAGTACTTTCCAAAGATGTACAAGGACTCTCCTAACACCTGCAACGACAAACAAGTGACAGATAAAAAAAAAATGTGTGTAAGAAGAACACATACATGCATAAGCTTATGAACATGTGATGACATCAACTCAGAAGAAGGCTTTCCTATCAAAGGCTCCAGATCCTCCATGGAGATCACGTCATGACCCTTCTACGTAGCAATCCCTACGTCTTCCCAAAAAGAAGCAATCGAGACCTTACTCGTGGCTTTGGTCTTATAGCCCCCCCCCCCCCCCCCTCCCAGGTGAGACGATTAGCTTCAAGGAAGAAGTAGGTGAGGCAGGGAGGTGGTCTTGAAACTTAGCCACAGGGGAATTCACCATAACATCATCCCTAGATGCTTCACCCTCTTTCTGGTGTTTCCTTGATAGAAGGCCACCAAACAGACCAGTCCTGGCCTTCTTCTCCTGAACCTCGGAAGCGATGTGTAAAAAAAATAAAAAAATAAAAAGAAGAAGAAGAAGAAGAAGAAGAAAAAGAAAATTGGCGCACTCACTTTTCCTGACGGTCTTGATATCCTTTTGAACCTTGCTAGAGGGTTCCAGACCAAGGAAATGAAAAGATAAAGATTGGGGAGAGATGAGCACATTAAAATCCTTGACGGTCTCCAAATACTCCTTAACCTTCTTTAGACGAGCGTGATTTCGCCTCTTCAGCTTAAGACAAACTTTACCTAAAAAAAGACACAATGGATTCAGATAACAACACGAGCATAGAAACACGCAAGCACAAGAACGAATATAGGACGCACCAAACACAGCAGTCCCCCAACTACAAATCAGCTTGGGAGCTTCACTCTAATCCTCACCAAGAAAAATCTCCCAACCTTCACCAGAGACGAAGAAAAAGTTCATCTTCTAATTTCTGAGAGAAGACGGGGATTCAAGAATCAGCCTTGAACTCTTATCCTACGGTTTGAACTCCTAGTAACTGAGATCCCTAGAGCGTCTCAGGCGATACAGGATCAAAAATTCATCCATCCTAATGGTGTCTCCGTCATTAGTTGACATCCACACTGTTGGGAAAAATACATGTTCGTATCACATACAAAACATACGCAGCGAAAAATTAACGGATCTACTTCATTCGTAATTAATAACATGCACTATGAAAGTTTCAGAATTTAAGAACAAGAAAGCATACCTTGGTGCGATGAAATTCAAAACCAAAAATCAATAGATCAAGGAAGACTTTTAATCTTCACTCCAATTCCACTTAATGCCCAAGATGTGTGGTCTCTCAATCAGTTTCCAAGGAGAGAATAATAGAGTATCCAACACTCACATACAAACCTTTTCATTCCTTGTGTAATCTTGATGAAAAATACTTATGAAAAAGAGTCATGAAAGGACTTATGAAAAGACATATGTTTCTCTCCTTATATACAACTAATTATATAATTAGGCTAGCCTTTTGGGCCATTCCAATTGGGCTCTAGTGTGTGGCTTGGAGTGGGACCAAAAGGGAACAAATAAGACTCTAGCTTCAATGGGCCTTGGGCTTTTCTGTCAACTCTTGACAAGTCCAAAGTTACCATTAATTATATTCAATACCACTATATGAATATAATTGCACTCTACGTCTTATTAATAAATTATATCCCAAGACTTTATTATACATGTAACCCCTTCATTAAAATATTCGTAGTAATACAAAGTCATGAGTATAGACTGCCATTTTGAAGATTACTACATCTTAATCCTTGAGTACCCGATTTAATCCTTAATGTTATTCATTATATATTTATGAAATCCAATTCCATAAATATATACTTTAGTAACTCCTTACTAAAGTGGTTGGGCCCAACACTCTAAATAATCAAACTCATTAAACTTATCTCAAGGGAATATTTTATATCTCCGTTAAGAGATTATGAATTCCATCTTGAGAATATATGTTCCATCAACACTAAATGCGGCTGCCCAACATATTGAGGTTTTGACCGTAACTTATAGATCTCACTCCTAATATATCAAAGCAACCTACATCTCGTGATCAGGTCTATTATTCTCTCAGGATTTAGAGTTGATGTAAATAGAAGTCGTGAGATTTATTATTCAATTGACAGTAATTAGGAGAATAATAAATCTCACAGCGGTCCAGTTCAATATGTCTTAACTCTTAAAACATATCAACATACCAACTAGAAATCTATATTTCCATGATCAAGACAAATCATCGTAGTTGATATGTTATAGTCTTCGCAGATGAAACGCCCAATTTCATCACCGACTACGAACTAAACTTTTGAGTTTACAAAGAACTTGCAATTTATATCTTCTGTGACTTTTCACATAAATCGCATACTATGCATCTCATGGACTAAGATAATGTCACATTAGTTCATTTACAGATAGTCTCATATAATTAAACAATTTAATTAATTATGACATGCCAATAAATTGGATTTTAGGGCATAAACCCCAACACACACCACCATACAGCAAATAACTATCCTCCACGAGTTGGGTGGCAGCAAGTGACAAATGGCTGAATAGCTCCCTAAGAAAGGGATGGATGGAAAAAAGAAGACCATTGACGAAGTTAGCCTCATAGAAGCATACCTCGTCAGCATAAGAACGACAAGCCCTATTATCGCCACTAGGAATCTTAACCCTGGCTGATGAAGGGAATTGAAACCTACTCCTAATCCTACCCTCATCTTTCCCCCTCAAAACACAACGGATGTTCCAAGCCTTATAGAAAGTCGAGGGAGAAGTGACCATAAAAGCCCTACGGTCCTCGGACGAGGATAAACCTGTTTCAAGTCCACTAGACCTAACCTCACCTTCCCTAAACATCATTAAAGGTCGAGCAATCCCCACGGAACGATGAACCAAAGGAAGGAGGAAATGCAAGGAAAACCTAGAAGAACAATCCCTACCCACAAAAAGCCCGACCTTAGGGCCTTGCTTACCTACAACCTTAAGCAAG
Source organism: Lithocarpus polystachyus (assembly GCA_033629205.1). Classification (NCBI taxonomy): domain Eukaryota; kingdom Viridiplantae; phylum Streptophyta; class Magnoliopsida; order Fagales; family Fagaceae; genus Lithocarpus; species Lithocarpus polystachyus. The sequence continues at coordinate 56,942,483 of CM066164.1, read as the reverse complement.
CCGCACAAACGAGCAAAGAGAAAAGAGATTAAGGGATAATCCACAGAATAGTCTTCCATTAAAAATGAAAACAAAGAGAGGAACGTGAAAGACTTACTAGAAGATGAGGAGGAAACGAGGGAGGCTCAATGAGAAAGGAGGCTCTAAGAGCAGCTGAAACGTCATAAAAAAAAAAAAATAAAATAAAAAATGAAGCAAAAATGGAAAAAGAGAAAAGGAGGGAAAATGTGAAATAAACAGAAGAACGTGCGCGGGAAGGTCGAGATTCACTAACACGTAAGAGACATCCTGACCGTACACGTGGCATGCATCAAATAAGACGTTGATTTGCAATAAATATGGAACATGAAGTGCCGGATGAATATGTTCTTGCCTCGTCTCAAAGACGAAGAACACGAACAGGGGGGCAACTGATGAGTCGAAAATAATACGGGATCGTCATTCCGTGTCTATGAAGATCCAAACAAGGGTTAAGCATTTATTGCATGCATTGATGACAAAAAGTAACAGACGGAACAACGGTAACAAGTGAACTGTGTACTTCAGAGCTCCCATTCATGACATTCTAGCCGTTGCCCATAAATGCTAGAAATCGTTATCCATAAAGATGGGAAAACAACTATAAAAGAAGGGGACAACATAATCCAAAAATGCACACAAATACTCACCCAAAAACCACTCTGGGTCATTTTTTTCTCTGAATCATTTTTCTTCCTTTTTGACTTAAGCATCGGAGTGATTTTGGCAAACACCACACCGGTGTATTACACTTCTTTCTCAAGTTTTCTTGCAAGCTTGGACCATAGACACGACACAACACGGGATCATCCATCCGGTGAGACGAGGTCCTCAACTTGGTGATTTTTTGCATCATATATATATATATATATATATGAGTTTTACACTTATAAATGATATATGTTGAGAAAGAGAGGCCTTATAAGACCGTCTTATAAGATACGTTTTCCACCACCCTTAATAATTAGCATATCAGAACTAAAATACCTGTTGATGATGCATAAATTCATCTACAACTCAAAGACCTTCTACCCTACAAGACAACCTAAGGTGGGAAAATAAGCGCTGATAAGGATATTTTTGTTAAAGGAAAGTTCATTACTTATTCATCCTAGTCAATCCTGATAAACCTAAGACCTTCTCTCTATCCGTCTAGCCAAGTAAGCTCAGGAGTCGACAGTCCCATCCACGCCGTCCCTTAACCATGCGTCCTTCGCCACGCGGTGTCCCTCGGATCTGTCACGGTAATGGATGGGTGAAGGCCCAACGAATGGATGAGACCTTGTCTCCTCATCTGCATAACTGACGAACAGATGACTGAGCCGACGAGCAGAGGTAATAGGCCCCACCATTCTTTACGTAGTCTCCACACACGGTTCCCCATATGGAAATATCTTACGCATCATGTCCAAAGACCCAACTACATGCCCATATCTTCCTCGTATGGAAAGACATCCTAAAATTTTGAAAACCCTAATTCCAGATCTTCCCTACAAGCAAAGACCCTTACATCTAAGGGATCTCGATTCACTGCTCACCACTATATAAGCATCAAATCTCCTCTTCTCTCAGGTACCCAAAAAATCCCTAATTCTCTCACTATAGAGTTATTATAAATTTTTCACTCACTGACTTAACTTTTGAAGGATTTTTGGCTGGCACCCCACCAGTGCTCTCTGCTAGGTTTTTGGTTTCTTGTTCTTCAAGTACCCATTAGAGCGATCGAGGACAATCAGCTCACTAACGATTGTTGTGCATCATTAATTGGCTCCGTCTGTGGGGATCAAGTGATTGTCATATCATTGTTTCTAAGACAAAGAGTTGCGTGGTCTAGACACGATCAATGGCTACCATTAACCAAGAGACAGGAAACCCCTCCAACACATTGGAGAGACAGGTGCAAACCCTAGTGACAACAGCTGAGTGGCTCACCCAACGCAACCAAGCGCTAGAGTAACAACTAAACTAGAGGAACGAACGACGTTCCGAGGATCAGCACAACGAGTAGGACAATGAAGAACAAAATGGCAGTCATCTCCCAATGGGAGATCGGCGAGAGAGGGAAGACCAGGAAGAAAGCAATATCCCCAGTAGATAAGACGGGCCGAATGACACCGACCATCTATTAGAATTAGAGAGCAGTGTAATGTGCATGGCGCTGCACATGCAAATGATGAAGGAGAAGATGAACATGATGATGAACACCTAGAAGGGACGGGTATCCACCAACCTGAACGAGCTGGTCTAGCAGACTGACTCACCTTTCACAGTGTAGGTAACTTCTTTCCCCCTTTCAACCAAATTCCGGATGCCACAGGTGGAAGCATATGAAGGACCCTCTCGATCATCTAGAGTCATTCAAAACTCTTATGCATTAGCAAGGAATTTTAGATGAGATCATGTGCAGGGCCTTCCCCACACTTAAAGGGCCAGCAAGGGTATGGTTCAGGAAGCTAACCCCCAACACTTTCTCTAACTTCAAGGAATTGAGCGGACACATCGTCACCCACTTTATCGAAGGACAAAGGTACAAGAAGTCCTCGGCAAGCCATTTGAACATCAATCAATGGGACGATGAAAGCTTAAGATAGTACGTGACTCGTTTCAACAAGAAGGCCCTTTTAACTGACAAGGCCAATGACAAAGTCTTAGTCACCACGTTCACCAATAGGCTCTAATCAGGAGAATTCCTTTTCTCCACCTATAAGAACGACCCGAAGACGATTGCCGACATGTTGTACAAAACTACTAAGTACATGAACGCAAAGGAAGCTATGATTGCCCAAGGGGGCAGGTCGAAGAAGAAGGAAAGGAAAAAGGATAATTGTCAGGACAGAAGAAGGAAGTCAACTCGGACAAGTGACCGAAATGACGATAGGAGATTAAAAACTTTGCTCAGTAGGACGGCCAACTTCATGCCACTGAGCACCCCGCTTGACCAAGTCCTCATGTAGATAAAGGGATGACGCAGAGCTAACTTGGTGAGATAGGCTGAAGGGCGACTCGAACAAAAGGCCCAGAAACAAGTACTATCACTTTCATCGAGACCATTGGCACAACACTTCCGAGTGTTATGACCTAAAGCAGCAGATTGAAGCCCTTATCAAGCAAGGCAAGTTACAACAATTCGTTGGGGGCCGAGAGAACCCACACGAGACCTCGAACCTAACCAATGAGTCAAAGAGAGACCAAAGGCCCCACTGGGAGAAATAAGGGTGATCGTAGGAGGAAATACATTGGCTGGCTCCTCCAAGAAGGTGAGAAAAACATATTTACGGATGGTGCAAAGTGTGTAGATTTCTGGCCGACCAGCTAAAATAACTAGGGTCGATAACTTAGCCATCAGCTTCATAGAAGAAAATGCCCGACAACTCCACCACCCTCATGACGATGCCTTGGTCATCAACATGTCAATAGCGAACTTCAATACCCGACAGGTGCTAGTGGATAATGGGAGTTCGGTAGACATCCTCTACTACCTTGCATTCTAGTAGATGAGGATCAACAAGGAGCATCTCTTACCCTCAGACAGACCGCTAGTCAGATTCGGCAATACCAAGGTCTTCCCCGTTGGAACCATCACCCTACTAGCGACCATTGGGACATATCCTCAGTAGCTTATTAAGAAGGTCACTTTCCTAGTCGTCGATTGCACCTCTAACTACAACACCATCATCGGGCAACCTACGCTCAACTCATGGAAAGTGGCCACTTACTGGTGAAATTCCCAATGAAGTATGGAATAGGAGAAATACGTGGAGACCAGATAGCGGCTCATGAATGCTACATAGCTATGCTAGAGATGAATAATCACCTACAAGCACTGGACATCAAGGAGGGATGGGTTATGGTGGAACCAACGGAAGACTTGGAAGAGATCTCCCTAGACTACAATTCCCCAGGTCGAATCACCTGTATTGGCACATAAGCCAATCCTTCAGTTCACAAGGAGCTCACCCTCTTCCTAAAGAACAACCAAGTCATCTTCGCCTAGAGTCATAAGGACATGACGGGAGTTAATCCAAGTGTCATGGCTCATAAGCTTAATGTGTGCCCATCCTTCCCTCCCGTCCGACAGAAGAAGAGAGTTTTTGCCCAAGAGAGAGACAAGGCCATAACGGAAGAAGTCCGTAAGTTGCTGGAAGCAAACTTCATCAGAGAAATGTATTACCCATAATGGTTGGCCAACATAGTAATGGTAAAGAAGGTAAATGTATTACCCATAATGGTTACCCACTCCCGCACATTAACCTTTTCGTGGACTCAACGGTTGGGCACCAACTATTGAGTTTCATAGACGCTTTCTCTGGCTACAACCATATCAAATTAGACGAAGCCGAATAAGAAAATATTTCATTCGTCACTAGCTAAGGGCTCTTCTGCTATAAGGTCATGCCGTTCGAATTGAAGAATGTAGGGGCAACGTATCAGAGGCTTGTGAATAGGATGTTCATCTAGCAAATTAGGCAGAATGTCGAGGTGTACATGAATGGCATGCTTGTAAAAAGCGCAAAGGAAGATCATCAACTAAACAATCTGCAAGAGACATTTGAAACCCTATGTCTCTACGATATAAAGCTCAATCCCTACAAATGCATGTTCGAAGTATCATCAGGAAAATTTTTGGGTATTATGGTATCGCAGCGAGGCATAGAGGCTAACCCCGATAAAATTCAGGCTATATTAGAGATGACACCTCTAAGGAATGTCAAAAAAGTACAAATTTTGAATGGTAGAATTACGGCTCTCAACAGGTTCTTCTCTAGGGTGACGGAAAAATGCTCACCTTTTATTCAAAACGCCGAAGAAAGCCTTCAAATAGATCGACAAATATCAGAAGGCCTTCGAGGAGTTGAAGACACACTTTGCATCCCCACCACTACTTAATCCGTCTAAACTCGGTGAAGAGCTTTCCCTCTACTTGGCTGTATCCCCAACAGCCATCAGTTCAGCCCTCATCCTAAAAGAGAGTCGCGTATAATTCCCCGTCTACTATACTGTGCTTCGGGGAGCGGAAGGAAGATACCCCCTATGGAAAAGTTGGCTTTCGCCTTAGTCACGGCTGCCTGAAAGCTCAGGCCGTACTTCCAAGCACACATCATAATGGTCCAGAGGCATAAACCATTACAGAGGGCAGTAAACAATCCGGAGGCAGCCAAACAATTGGTCTTATGGGCCATAGAGCTCGGCGAGTTCGACATACTGTACCGACCAAGAACTGCGATCAAGGCCTAGGCCTTGGCCGATTTCGTTGCTGAAATCACGGCAAAGGAAAATGAAGATGGAAAACCAGTGACATGGATGGTATGGACGGATTACTCGTCCAACCAACGCACTGAGGGAGTCGGGGTTATCCTACAATCACCAGAAGGAGATCTAATAGAATGTGTGGTCCATCTCTAATTCCCAACAAACAACAATGATGCCAAATATAAAGCAGTCCTCATAGGCCCCGACCTAGCTAAAGCGGCAAAGGCTTCGTTAGTAGTCATACACAGTGACTCGCAAGTTTTCGTTGGACACATCAACAGAGACTACGAGGCTAAAAGGGAACGGATGAAGGAATACCTGAGCATATTTAAAGAAAGGGTAAGCCAGAATTTCCTGGCTAAATTTGTGCAAATCCTGAGGGAAAAGAATGAGCAGGCTAACCACTTGGCCAAAGCAACATTTGTAAAGCATATATCATCACCAGTCAGGTACTGTCCTTCATTCAATACTCACCTGCCATTAAGGAATAGATTTACAAGTAATCTCCACATGAGCCGACTAGACGACACCAATCATCTCCTACCTTAGAAACGGGATGCTTCTAGAAGACCAATGCTTCCCAAAGGCTGAAGGTGCGGTCATCACACTTTGTACTAATTGGGGATGTCCTTTACAAAAGGGGTTTTTCTCGTCCGTAACTAATATGCTTAGTCCCTAACGAAGTAGACTACGTAATGAGGGAAGTCCATGAAGGAGTATTTGGAAACCACTCGGAGGCACACTCGCTGATTCACAAACTCATACGAGCAGGGTATTATTGGCCAACTATGTAAAAGGACACCTAGTCTTACTTAAAGGCATGCAATAAATGCCAATGCTTCAACAACATCATACAACAACCATCAGAACAGTTTACCCCGATGAACGCTCTGTGGCCATTCGCTCAACAAGGGCTCGACATAATGGGGCCCTCCCCTATGGCTATGCGGCAACTCAAGTTCCTCATTATAGGGATCGACTATTTCACTAAATGGGTCGAGGCAAAACCTTTGGCCACTATCACTAAGAAGAATGTTTAAAGCTTCATGTGGAAAAGCATCATTTACCTTTTCGGCATCCCTAGAGTCCTTGTCTCTAATAATGGGAAGCAATTCGATAACGACACATTTAGGGACTTTTGCCAACAGTTGGGGATCAAAAACCACTATTCCTCGCCCACCCACCCTCATGCCAATGGTCAAGTTGAAGTTACTAACTGATCCTTGCTCAAGATGATCAAGACTCAGCTCGGGGGGGCAAAGGGTATATGGCTAGACGAACTATCAAGTGTGTTGTAGGCATACCAGACGACAGCTTGCACACCTATGGGCGAGACACCCTTTCGCCTCGCATTTGGGAGTGGAGTCATCATCCTGGCAAAAGTTTGATTGACTAGCTACAGGGTATTCCACCATGACGAAAGAAGGAATAAAGAGGGAATGCACCTACAACTAAACCTCTTGAATGAAGTTAGAATGACGGGTGAGCAACGGATCGCGCATTATCAGGACCTAATGGTAAAGTGCTACAACACCAAGGTCAAACCTTTGCATTTTCAGGTTGGGGACCTAGTCCTAAAGAAGTTAACGACAGCTACCAAAGGCCCCCGTGCAAGGTAAGTTAGGCCCCAACTAGGAAGGACCTTACAAGATTGTTGATTGTCATAGAAAAAGGACCTACCACCTGGAGACCCTCAACAAGCAAAGACTCCATCACCAGTGGAACACCAAACACTTACGAAGATACTACCAATAGTGAACAACTACAAACTATGTTATCGCTTTTCTTTTTATTATTATTTTTAAATTAGGATGTTAAGTTTTTCAATTAGTGATGAGACTTTTGAGGATTATATGACGCATTATCTACATTTTTCTACACCTTTTGTCCAGGGCCTACTTTTTAAGAAATTATTTACGAAAGTGTTAAGCCTTACCTACTAGGTGGACGGATCACCAAGGACACCGACGGTTGCCTTGGTTTTAAAACTTATGGTCCTACCTACGGGGTGGTCTTAAACTTTATCAAGTCCTACATACTGGGTGGACGAATCACCAAGGACACTGATGGGTGCCTTGGTCTTAAACTTTGTCAAGTCCTACCTACTTGGTGGACGGATCACCAAGGACAACGACAGGTGCCTTGGTTTTAAAACTTATAGTCCTATCTATGAGGCGGATGGATCACCAAGAACACCAACGGGTGCCTTGGTCTTAAAACTTATGGTCCTTCCTATGAATGGAAGAATCACCAAAGACATCGACGGGTGCCTTATTCATAAAAGTTATCACCAAAGTTATCGAGAACACCGACGGGTGCCTAGGTCCGAAAATTTACTAACCCCACTGAGTGGACAAGCAATTAAGGACACCAGCAGATGTTTTAATTCCAGGAAGTTCATAAGTCCCATCAAAGGGTAACATAAGTATCCTCGACGAATGATTGTGAAATGAAAATTTTACACACAGTAAACAATTTCAATAAAAGCATTCATATATACAAAACCGACAATCATTTCTAGAAAATTAAAATGTCATATGTGCCAAAACAAGGCACCCAGACTGTTCTCAAATTAAAATAAAAATTACGAAAAATAAAAATAAAAACTTTATAGATGGTAAGGGCAATCTCGGCTCTATCTTCCACCGACACCTTAGGCTAAAGCGAGCTATCGCCTTGGACTTCCTAGGGAGCTACAGTCTTCTCAAATGCATCCTTATACTTTTCTTCAACATCCACAACATCGTCATCCCCTCTCGATGTCATCGGGATCGTGGTGTCAATCTGGAGGAGGAAAAGTCCACATCTGGGAAGAGAAGATAGCTTGCTTCCTGAAGTCCTTAAAACCTTCGCCACACTGGGACCCCTGCAGGTCAAAGAATGGTTGGGAGTCCTTAAATTCCTCAACGGTCAGCTTTAAATTGTCAACGCTCTCTCGAAGGGAAGTTATTTCAGCCGTCAGGATGAAGTTCACCTCTGCTAGTTCCTCAGCCCGATGGGAAACTTCATCAAGCTTCTTCACTTACTCCGTCAAGGTGTTGATTTCTCATTGGAGGGAATGAACCCCATCTTTATACCTCTTTAGCTAATCCGCCTCCTCCCTCAGATGGCTCCTTAAGCGTTTAACAACGGCCTCCTAGGCAACACACCTGATCTAAAGTGCTCGTATCCTCACTGACGCCTGACAAAAACAGGCGGTCAGTGAGCATACATTACGTGACGAAGTATAATTATGACTTAAACAAAAAACTCACCCTCATCAAATCAAAGCACCTAGAGTCCCCCAAGGCATCTGTCTCATGCTTGGAACACTCATTAAGGTCTACATCCTTGACAATGGATTGAGCCATCTAGATAGTATGCTGCTTGTCCCTTTCCAAAAGAAGGGCCTACGAATGGACTAGTTTGTTGATGACAAGGCCACGGGCCGTCATTAAACCTTTACCCACACCATGACGAGGAGGGTTAGGGGTGCCCTAGGAGCCCGTCGACCTGATTCTTCCTCTTCAGGCTTGTCTTAGCAGTAGAGGCCGACGAATTGCCAGCCTCTGTTTAAAGGGTCGCAGCCTTCTTCACTGCCAAAGCCCTTTTCAACCCTAACTCCATCTCTGCAATAAAAATAACAATGGGATAAGAACGAACGGATCAGGCCTTAGGAAAAATCAGAGCGAAACGATGGATAAGATACTTACATCGGCGAGATTGAGCTTCCAGCCTTTTAGCTTCAGCCATAGGCACCGATCTTCCACAATATGCGTAGGGAGTGTCAAGCGTCATTAGCTTCTTCCAACTTCTTTATATTAAGGTGATCTGTAAGATCCATCCCAAAAAATCCCTCTACTCCTTGTTGATTACCGTCTGTACTTGAGTTAACGGACAAAAAAGAAAGTTAGCAACGGGATAAATAATTACATACAAAGCTAGAAAGATGGTATCTAACTTTACAACGAACGGTTGATTATTCTACAGACGACTCACCAGCAGTATCCAAAACTCCCCAAGTATTATCAAACTTAATTACATCTACCCATTCCTTAGGTTTACACACCCAATTTGTGCCCTGAACAAAAAAGTGTCTACGCTTCCTATCCCTATTCGAATCAAGCATGTCCGTCACTAATTTTAACATCGCCTTTCACATTATAAAATTGTAAAATCCCTTCGAACCTTCTATCTACTGAGGTTTGTAGCGGTAGAAGAACTTGTCTAAAGTAAGCTGACGGTGGCCCTTGCTCATCTGCCCCCACAGCACTTCAGCACCGATAAAAATTCTCTAGGCGTTGGGATAGATCTAGCTAACGGAAATGCCTTGGTAGTTCGAAAGCTGACAATGTAAGGTGGTAAGAGGCGACGATTTAGAGCCCTCTCCGTCTCCTCCACCTTCCTCCCCATCTCCCTCTTCTTCATCCTCCTCTTCATATTCTTCTTCTTCGTCTCCCTTATCTTCCTTTCCCTCCCCCTCTACCTCTTCTTCCAACTCCACCACTTTCATCTCCCTCCACTTCCTCTCTTGAAAGGTAAGCTGATGGCTCCCTTTCCTAAAAGTCCATCCAATCTTGCACCATAAGGTCATTGCACGACAGACCAACATCTTCGTCATTTAGATGAATCGATGAAACATAACCACTCATTGCTCTACTATCACCTAACATCCTCTCACCAACAAGCGATGAATGAAAGCTACTCACACGTAAGCTAAAAACTAGACCGACGACCACGAAAGGACGGTTGAAATAAAAATAGGAAAGGAATAAGAGTTACCTTAAAAAGACGACGGTAGAGAATGAGCTCGACGAATTAGCAAATGGTAAGGACAAATGGCGAGCAACAAACAGGCAAGGTTAGATTTAGAGCTTTAGTGGAATTTCTTAGTAAAATAAAAAAGTGAACCTGAAAAGGGGCAGACGTATTTATAAAGCGAAGAAGGATGAGAAACGAAGTGATGTGACGCTTCATGTGAATGAATCAAAGATGCCACGTGTCACCCTATAAAGTCTAAAAGACCCTTTTACCCCTCATTTATGGCATAGATTATCAAGACAAAGAACATTAAATGATAGGAATATTCTATGTACTCCGCGACCCTTCAGCTACCTCGACGAGTCACGAAGTAAGGGGCAGCTGATAAGGATATTTTCATCAAAGGAAATTTTGTTACTCATCCGTCCTAGGCAATCCCCCCTTTCTCTATCTGTCTAGGCAAGTAATCTCAGGAGCCGATGGTCCCATCCACGCTATCCCCTAACCATGTGTCCTTCGCCATGCAGTGTCCCTCGAATCCGTCAAGGAAATGGATGGGAGAAGGCTCGACGAATGGATGAGTCCTTGTCTCCTCATCTGTATAACTGACGAACAGATGACAAAGCTGACAAACAGTGGTAATGGGCCCCACCATTCTTTATGTAGTCTCCACGCACGGTCCCCCATATGGAAATATCTTGCGTATCACGTCCAAAAACCCAACTACACACCCATATCTTCCTCATATGGAGAGACCATAAAATCTCGAAAACCTTAATTCCTGATCTCAATTCATTGAGCATATCTCCCACAAGGAGAGCATGCAAATCTATCAGTGCCCTAAATGAAGATGATTAGTTACAATCAAGGGCAAAAATCTCCAAAGTCAAAGCTCATCTAGCCCCATAATTTGAGGATCCAAACATATTTGATCTATAGGTATGAGAAAAACGTTAAATCTCCATACATTAAAGATTGAGAGGTTGAATCTCCGACTTGAGTGTTGGAGGATCATTAGGCCAGCATGGTTAAGTTCATTCAGATCCTCTTGACTTTGCAACAACTAATCCTTCACTAGTAACGAAAGAAAGGCATGCTTCCAAAATCTAGATGGTGAGTTTAATAAATTTAAAAGACGTGTTGTAAATCTTGGTGTCAAGTTCTATTTACCATACTATTGGTTCATAGGGTTTTTAAGCTATTTTATTCTCCATTATAGGGAGCAAAATAGTCTAGCAAAAGGCGAGACACACCACTTTCTTATATACCATAATAAAGTCATTCTAAGAAAATGACACTTTCATAACATTTCCAAATTAAAGTCATTCGAAGGACAATAATTTCACAATATTTTCAAATTAGCATACCACTTTTTTTACAATTATGATGTATCTTGTAACTTTATTATTAATAATATATTTCTAACATTCTATATATAACAAAGAAACAATTCCTCCTCATTTACAATTTATTTAAAAATTTTAGTAACATTGTTGCATACAACTACTTATAAAGTTCTCTATACATAGCTTGTGAAGCTGTGTTTTTAAAATACGATTTCATATAATGATGAGTTTATGACATGATGAAATTTTACAATTTCAAATGAAATCATGTCTCTAACGCTCTGTTTGTTTCAACGTAAAATATTTGCAAAAGTAAAATATTTTACATTCAAAATATTTTACTGAAAATATTTTCATTTTACGGTGTTTGGTTTGCATTCCTAAAAATGCAAAAAATGTATGTTTCAGCGCAATAAATTTTTTTTAACAATCTCCCAACCACCACCTAATTCGGTAAAAACCAACCCACCACCATCCACCAACCCCCAGACTACCACCACACAAACCTACCCACCACCACCCCGACACTCAACTGACCATTCAAATCCACAAATTGGAGGGAAAAAAAAAGAGACAAAGCCAGCCAACCACCCACCATAACCCATAAACCTAGCCCTCACCATGGCCTACAAACCATTCCAGTCACCAAAAACTCAGTCATCACCATGACACAAACCATTCCAGCCACCCACCATAACCCATAAACCAATCAAAAAGCCCAAATCAATAAACCCATGTAGTGGCCAAAAAACCCAAATTTGAGAACCGATGGTTGAGTTGATGACGGTGGAGGTAGAATCAGTAGGTGTATGGTCGGACCAAGAATCGTTGGGTGTATGGTCAGATCTAAGAAGCGGTGGGGTGTATGGTCCTATCAAAAAAAGAATTAGTGGATTTGAGTGGTTGAGCCTAGAATTGGTGAATGGAGGTGTGGAGCTGATGATGGCAGAGGTGGAGCTGGCGTGAGAGTCGCCGGAGATGGGTTACGCCGCGAACCTGAGTGGCTTGGTGGCTCTGGTATGTGGGGATGGAGAAGTTGAGAGTGAGAAGGGAGAGAGTCATGGGAGGTATTTGAGGGAGAGCGAGCATGAAAGTGACTGAGGTATTTGAGGGAGAGAATGTGCGTAAGAGGAACTAAGGTTTGAGGGAGTGACCCATCGGGGTGAGAAGGGAGAGAGCAAATGTAAAATGTTTTACCAAAATTTTAAGTGTAAAATATTTTACATAAATTTGCCTAATTGATTTGGTTGACTGAAAATATTTTACTTCTGACCAAATATTTTACTTATAAAACAAACACAGTAAAATGAGAAAACATTTTCCTGAAAAAATTCACGCCAAAACAAACGGAGCGTAATACATTATGATGAACCAGAAATTCATAGTCGTCATTACACAGCGTTCGTCATTCCCCAAAGAAGACGTTACGTATTTTTTACGATCATTGATGACTCACAGAATGAGCTGTGGCCTCCAGACAAAGATTCTTAACGCACTAGCCATTGAGCATAAATATAGCACATCATTGCCCATTAATGAAGCATACAACTATAAAAGAGAAGATAATAGAAACCTAAGGTACGCCATATTACACACAAATACTCTATGAAATCACTCTCAACTTATTTTCTCTTTAGAATCTTTCTCCCTTACTGACTTAAGTATCGTAGGCGGTTTGGCTGATGTCACACCGACGTGTTACTTTTTCCCTTGGTTCATTTTGCAAGTTTTCCATTTGCCGAGACAACCCCATTCACAACATCGTCCATCCGCTACGACGAGGAGCTCAACTGTTGATTTTTTGCATCATCAGTTTGGCGCCATCTGTGGGGACGCTAATCATTCAAGCCATCTTTCCCAGTGACAAAAGAGTTCCTCGAAGTACGAAATGGAAGCAGAGATTGGACCTCAGCCAGATGTTGTGCAACAATTGTTAGGATATGTGCCCTTAAATCCTATTGTATGATGCTATGTATGATATTATGTATGACATTATTTGAGAAATGATGTATGACTTAATATTATGTTTAATAAAGTTGTTTTATTCTTATCTAAAATAATGGTAACATGAATATTCGGACATTATCAAATAGTCCATGAGATGCATAGTATGTGATTTATGTGAAAAGTCACAGAAGATATAGATCACAAGTTCTTTGTAAACTCAGAATTTTGGTTCGTAGTCGGTGATGAAATTGGGCATTTCATCTGCGAAGACTATAACATATTAACTACGATGATTTGTCTTGATCATGGAAATGGTGATTTCTAGTTAATATGTTGATATGTTCTAAGAGTTAAGACATATTGAATTGGACCGCTGTGAGATTTATTATTCTCCTAACGACTGTCAATTGAATAATAAATCTCACGACTTGTATTCACATGAACTCTTAATCCTGAGAGAATAATGAACCTGATCATGAAATGTAAGTTACTTTGATATATCAGGAATGAGATCTAAAGTAACGGTCAAAACCTCAGTATGTTGGGCAGCCACATTTAGTGTTGATGGAACATATATTCTCAAGGTGGAATTCATAGTCTCTTAACGGAGATATAAAATATTCCCTTGAGATAAGTTTAATGGGTACAGTTATTCAGAGAGTTAGGCCTAACCACTTTAGTAAGACTAAAGTATATATTTATGAAATTGGATTTCATAAATATATGGTGAATAACTCAAAAGGATTAAACCGGGTACTCAAGGATTAAGATGTAGTAATTTACAAAGTGGCAGTCTATATTTATGACTTTGTATTACTACGAATATTTTATGAAGGGGTTGCATGTATAATAAAGTCTTGGGATATAATTTATTAATGAGGTCTAGAGTGCAATTATATTTATATAGTGGTATTAAATATAATTAATGGTAACTTTGGACTTGTCAAGAGTTGACAGAAAAGCCCAAGGCCCATTGGAGCTAGTGTCTTATTTGTACCCTTTTGGTCCCACTCCAAGCCACACACTAAAGCCCAGCCCAATTAGATAATCAGTTATGTGGAGAGAAACATACAGAATTTTATATTGTATGAAATGGTTTGTATGTGTAAGGTAAAAAAATAAATAAATAAATAAGGAAGAGAGACACTTTTTCATATTCTCTCTAGAAACAAAGAACTGATTGAGAGACCACACATCTTAGGCATCGAGTGGAATTGGAGTGAAGATTGAAAGTATTCCCGAGTACTTCTTCATTCGGTTTTGAAATTCACCGCATCAAGGTACACTCTCTTGTTCTTATATTCTGAAACTTACATAGTGAATGTTATCAATTGCGAATGAAGTAGATCCGTTTATTTTCCGCTGCGTATGTTTTGTATTCGTTACAAACATGATGATTTCCCAACATTGGTATCAGAGCGGTCTTCATTTCGAATCTGTATAACATGTTTTGTTCGTTTTGGAATTAGAGATAATAGTTTCAAGTTGATAGAGAATTATACATTTAATTTTCTGCATGGTTGTTGAAACTATGATTTGATAAAAACTGATATTGATGTTATGATGTTGTTTAAATATGAATTTAAGAATGTTAAATTGATCTTTAAGGCTATAGCATCAATAGTTTTCAGTTTTGATATCAATTTCTGTCAATCATTTTCGTATGATGGTTGTTTGTTCATGCAAAACGGTTGAAAACTGCCTTAAAAGATTTTCTGGAAATTCGAGTTTCACGAGTTTCGATCGATTGAAATTTACTTTCGATCGATTGAGTGAAACAGAGACTTATCCTTTTGAATTGATTAATATTCGATTGCTAGTCGATCGATCGAATTTTATTTTCGATCGATCGAGAGGCGATCGAGTATCAATCGAATCAGACAGAAGGTTTAGTTCGAATTGTTTGATATTTTCGATCGATCGAGGGACACATTCGATCGATCGAAAGAAAGAAAATCAGAATTTTTCTAAGTGTTTTCAAACTTAAATTTTGTGTTTTTGCTATTTTTTCTTACGCCTTTTTCGTAAGAAAAAGTGCAAGGTTGTGTATAATTAGTTTATGCATGTTTAAAAGATAAAAACATTTATTGTAAAATATCTAGTGGGAGAGAGATACAAGGGTTGGATCTCACGGCTTCCATTATCGATTCATAGTAGTGTGGGCTAAGCACCTCGTCTTGGCGTATATGCCTCGCGATCCCAAAGGAGGGTGTTTACTTCATAGTACTACAAGATTGAATTTACCTGTTTAAAGTAGTGTAGACAAGCACCTCGTCTTGGCGTATATGCCTCGCGATCCCAAAGGAGGGTGTTTTGTTCTATGGTACTACAAGTTTAAACACCATAAAGGAAGATGAAATGTGGCTACACATGATTCTAGATAATGGTATACACTAGACTAAGTTTAATGTTAACCTCCCAAAGGAGCTATGTCATTATTACTTAGAGGCTGAAGATAATACGGCATATTATTAGTGTTTGATAAGAGTTATCATGATAGCACTAATAATGAGAATAGTTCTCAACTAATTGATGTGTTTATAATAAACTTACTACCAAGGAATTATAGACATGGATTGGGTTGTCGTTGCATATATTATTTTATGATTTTATTAAGGTTCCATATTATATGCTTATATGCTAAATTGATAATGTCCGGTTTACTTATTATATTCATGTTTATTATTTCAGATTTGAACATGGCATCATTTAGCCCACTTGTTAGCATTCTTAATCAAAACAAACTGACTGGAACCAATTATGTTGACTGGAAAAGAAACTTGGACATAGTTCTCACAGCTGAAGAGCACAAATATGTGCTTACTCAACCATGTCCTAGCTTTCCTTCATTAGATGCTCCTCCCGAGGAAAAACAACGATATGATCGTTGGCAGAAATCTAATGAAATGGCCAAGTGCTACATCCTAGCGTCCATCTCAAATGTTCTACAGCATCAAATGCAGGATGTAGAACTAGCTTCGGACATTATGCAAAGTCTGAAAGAGATGTTTGGTGAGCAAGGCCGTTCTGCAAGGCAAGAAACCATGAGACAAATTTATAATACCAAAATGGCTGAAGGTAGTTCAGTGAGAGAGCATTGTCTTACAATGATCTCTAATCTGAATACTTTAGAAGTTTTGGGTGCCGACATTGATGGAGAATCTCAAATGGATATGATACTCCAGTCACTACCGGAGTCATTCAAGGAATTCAGACTTAACTATAACATGAACAAAAAGATTTATTCTTTGTCTGAATTAATGAATGAGTTGGTAGCGGCGGAAGGCATCCTTGGTACTTCTAATGTTGAAGCCTATGTGGGTGAAGCTTCTACTTCTCAACCTAAGTTGAAAGGCAAGGGTAAGAAGAAGAAGAAGAAGGACTTCACTAAGCAAGAGGGTAAACAAATTGTCTTAGGGGTTGCCGACAAAGGAAAGAAGCTGAAAGGAAAATGTTTCCATTGTGGTGAGAAAGGACATTGGAAGAGAAATTGTCCAAAGTTCAAGGCTGCCAATAAGGGTATGAAAATTTCATTCCTTCTTGAAATATGTTTGGTACAAAATCCCACGGATTCCTGGTGTGTGGATTCAGGTTGTACTAATCATATCTGCAATTCTTTGCAGGGGTTCCAGGAGACCAAAAGACTTAAAGATGGAGAGTTGTTTCTGACCTTGGCTGATGGGAGTAGGATTCCAGTTGTAGCTATTGGAGTTTTTAATTTATGCTTTGATACTAGAGTTTTAATATTGCAAGACTGTCTGTATGTACCTAATGTTCGTAGGAATTTAATTTCTGCAACTTATTTAGGTAAGAGTGGATATTGTGTTATCCTTAAAGACAATGTTGTAATAAAGAAGGGTAAAACATTTATCTGTTCTGGCAATATTGTGGATGGTCTTTATATTTTAGCTCCGGATAAGCATGAATTGTATAATTCTGAATTAGATAATAACTCTCATGTAAAATCATTAAAGAGAAAGTTTCCTTCTACTAATGATGCATATCTTTGGCACTTGCGTTTGGGTCATATTAATCCAAACAGAATTCAAAGACTGATCAAAGATGGTCTCTTAGAGCCATTGGACTTTGATGAATTTCCAGTTTGTGAATCTTGTTTGGAAGGCAAAATGACCAAACGACCTTTTAATGCAAAAGGTAGAAGAGCCCAAGAGTTGCTAGAATTAGTTCATACGGATGTTTGTGGTCCTATGTCAACCCAAGCAAGAGGTGGCTATGAGTATTTCATTACATTCACTGATGATTACTCTAGATTTGGTTATGTGTACCTAATGAAACGGAAGTCCGAAGCCTTTGAAAAATTCAAAGAGTTTAGGGCTGAAGTTGAGAATCAATTGGGTAAACGCATAAAGGCCATTCGATCTGATCGTGGTGGCGAATACCTTCTTGGGGATTTCAAGGATTACTTAACTCAAAATGGGATCGTATCCCAATTGACTGCACCTGGAACTCCACAACAAAATGGTGTAGCAGAAAGAAGGAATAGGACTCTTTTAGAAATGGTTAGGTCCATGATGAGTTACTCAACTTTACCAGTTTCCTTTTGGGGATATGCACTAAAAACTGCAATGCATATTTTGAATTTAGTTCCATCAAAATCTGTTCCCAACACACCTATGGAATTGTGGAGTGGGCGCAAGCCTAGTATGAAATATCTCCACATTTGGGGATGTCCAGCACATGTGTTGAAAGGGAAGTCTGATAAGTTGGAAGCTAAAACGGAAGTATGCATGTTTTTAGGGTATTCAAAGGAAACCAAGGATTATTTATTCTATAATCATAAGGATAACAAAGTTTTTGTTAGTACTCATGCCAAATTTTTGGAAGATGATTATGTGAATAATTTTAACCCTAGAAGTAGAGTTGTCTTGGCTGAAATGAATGAACCTGTAATTGAACAACCAATTGTGGAAACTAGGGATGATGTGGCTGTATTGGATACACCACAAGATACTACTCATGAGATGTCTAGTACACAGGTGCCTCGTCGTAGTGGGAGGAATGTTAGGCCACCTATAAGATTCATAGGTCTTGGAGAGACTTATGAGGCTATCTCAAAGGAGGCTGAAACTGATCCTTACACTTATGAAGAAGCAATGAATGATATAGATGCACATCATTGGGTCCAAGCTATGAAATCAGAATTAGATTCCATGTATTCCAATCAAGTTTGGGATCTTGTAAAGGCGCCTAACGGCATTAAACCTGTTGGTTGCAAATGGGTTTACAAGAGGAAGAGAGGGATAGATGGAAAGGTTGAAACCTTTAAAGCAAGGCTAGTGGCAAAAGGGTATACTCAAAAAGAAGGTATTGATTATGAGGAAACCTTTTCACCAGTAGCAATGCTTAAATCTATCAGAATTCTCTTATCCATTGCTGCTCATTATGATTATGAGATTTGGCAAATGGATGTCAAGACTGCATTTCTCAATGGCAATCTTGAAGAGGAAATCTATATGATGCAACCAGAAGGTTTCATAGCAAAGAACCAAGAGCATATGGTATGCAAGTTGAATAGGTCCATTTATGGACTTAAGCAAGCATCTAGGTCATGGAACATCAGATTTGATCAAGCAATCAAATCATTTGGTTTTGAACAAAATCTTGATGAACCATGTGTGTACAAAAGACATCAAGACAAAGTAGTAATGTTCCTAGTGCTTTATGTTGATGATATTCTACTCATTGGAAATGATGTAGGGGTCATGTCATCAGTAAAGGTTTGGTTGTCAAGCTAATTTGATATGAAGGACTTGGGTGAGGCTAATTTTATTCTAGGGATCAAGCTTTGGCGAGAACGTAAGAATAAGATGTTAGGCTTATCACAAGCTGGATATATAGATAAGGTTCTAGAACGGTTTAGCATGCAAAACTCCAAGAAAGGATTACTTCCTTTCAAACATGGAGTTCCTCTGTCTGATGACCAAAGGCCTAAGACTCAAGAGGAAGTAGATATGATGAGACAAGTTCCTTATGCTTCTGCAGTAGGAAGTCTCATGTATGCCATACTTTGTACTAGACCGGATATCTGTTTTTCAGTTGGCATTGTCAGCCGATATCAATCAAATCCAGGACCACAACATTGGCAAGCTGTAAAGCATATTCTCAAGTATCTACGGAGAACGAGAGACTATATGCTTGTTTACCGTTGTGAGGATTTGATTCCCATTGGCTATACAGATTCAGATTTTCAATCAGATCTAGATTTCAAAAAGTCCACGTCAGGATGTATTTTCACCTTGGGAGGTGGAGCCATAAGTTGGAGGAGTGTTAAGCAATCTTGTATTGCGGACTCCACCATGGAAGCTGAATATGTTGCTGCTTGTGAGGCGGCAAAGGAAGCTGTTTGGCTCAAGAAATTCCTTTCTGATCTTGGTGTAGTGAGAATGGAGCAAGTTCCTATCACATTGTTTTGTGACAATAGTGGAGCGGTTGCACAATCCAAAGATCCAAGGAATCACAAGAAAGGAAAGCACATTGAGAGAAAGTACCACATCATTCGAGAAATTGTTGCTCGTGGAAATGTGGTGGTGGCAAAGATTGAAAGTGCAAATAATCTAGCAGATCCCTTTACCAAAGTCTTGCCTCAAAGGACCTTCGAGTCACATTTGGAGGGAATGAGAGTTAGATTAGTGCACAATAGTCTTTAGGGCAAGTGGGAGATTTGTTAGGATATGTGCCCTTAAATCCTATTGTATGATGCTATGTATGATATTATATATGACATTATTTGAGAAATGATGTATGACTTAATATTATGTTTAATAAAGTTGTTTTATTCTTATCTAAAATAATGATAACATGAATATTCGGACATTATCAAATAGTCCATGAGATGCATAGTATGTGATTTATGTGAAAAGTCACAGAAGATATAGATCACAAGTTCTTTGTAAACTCAGAATTTTGGTTCGTAGTCGGTGATGAAATTGGGCATTTCATCTGCGAAGACTATAACATATTAACTTCGATGATTTGTCTTGATCATGGAAATGGTGATTTCTAGTTAATATGTTGATATGTTCTAAGAGTTAAGACATATTGAACTGGACCGCTGTGAGATTTATTATTCTCCTAACGACTGTCAATTGAATAATAAATCTCACGACTTGTATTCACATGAACTCTTAATTCTGAGAGAATAATGGACCTGATCATGAAATGTAAGTTGCTTTGATATATCAGGAGTGAGATCTAAAGTAACGGTCAAAACCTCAGTATGTTGGGCAGCCACATTTAGTGTTGATGGAACATATATTCTCAAGATGGAATTCATAGTCTCTTAACGGAGATATAAAATATTCCCTTGAGATAAGTTTAATGGGTACAGTTATTCAGAGAGTTAGGCCTAACCACTTTAGTAAGACTAAAGTATATATTTATGAAATTGGATTTCATAAATATATGGTGAATAACTCAAAAGAATTAAACCGGGTACTCAAGGATTAAGATGTAGTAATTTACAAAGTGGCAGTCTATATTTATGACTTTGTATTACTACGAATATTTTATGAAGGGGTTGCATGTATAATAAAGTCTTGGGATATAATTTATTAATGAGGCCTAGAGTGCAATTATATTTATATAGTGGTATTAAATATAATTAATGGTAACTTTAGACTTGTCAAAAGTTGACAGAAAAGCCCAAGGCCCATTGGAGCTAGTGTCTTATTTGTTCCCTTTTGGTCTCACTCCAAGCCACACACTAAAGCCCCGCCCAATTAGATAATCAGTTATGTGGAGAGAAACATACAGAATTTTATATTGTATGAAATGGTTTGTATGTGTAAGGTAAAAAAAAAAATAAATAAGGAAGAGAGACACTCTTTCATATTCTCTCTAGAAACAAAGAACTGATTGAGAAACCACACATCTTGGGCATCGAGTGGAATTGGAGTGAAGATTGAAAGTATTCCCGAGTACTTCTTCATTCGGTTTTGAAATTCACCGCATCAAGGTACACTCTCTTGTTCTTATATTCTGAAACTTACATAGTGAATGTTATCAATTGCAATGAAGTAGATCCGTTTATTTTCCGCTGCGTATGTTTTGTATTCGTTACAAACATGATGATTTTCCAACAACAACAACAAATCCAAGCCCTCTTGGCAACTATGGAAGAGCTAACTTGCCAAAATGAAGAGCTACAAAAGATGATGGAGTCTTAAAGCGCAGAACGTCGGTGAGTAGGTGAAAACTAGAATGAAGAAGAATTAAATTCTCAAGCCAATACGCGAGACAGAACTCCAAGAGAAGATTCCATCACGGTGGAGAACAAGCTTGCAACATGAGAAAAGAGGTGGACGAACTAAAAAATGCTATGAAGGACAAAGGCGGAGAAAATCTGGATGGGATGATTCAAAGGATGGACTCACCCTTCATTACTGAAGTACTGAACCGTCCCCTCTCACCAAAATTATGTCTCCCACAGTTGGAGTCATATGACGGTTCCAAAGATCCCTTGGATCACATTGAATCATTCAAGACACTAATGCTATTACAGATGACCCCAGATGAAGTGATGTGTAGGGCATTCCCAACAACACTGAAGGGAGCAGCTAGAGTATGGTTCAACAAAAAACCCCCAGGAACCATTGCAGACTTTGAACAACTTAGCAAGAGTTTTGTTCATCATTTCATTGGTGGGCAGAGGCACAAAGAGCCAACTGGTCATCTTCTCAACATTTAGCAAGTAGAAGGAGAATCACTAAGGCAATACGTCACTCGGTTCAACAAGGAACTATTGCAGGTAGACGAAGCTGAAGATTAAGTCATCCTAACAAGTTTCCAGGCAGGATTGCTACCAGGAGATTTCTTTTTCTCAATTACTAAAAGTCCACCAAAAACAGTAGCGGAGTTGCTCTGTAAAGCCCAGAAGTACATGAATGCAGAGGATGCAGTGCTTGCAAAGGAAATGAAGGTGAAAAGGAAGAGAGACCAAGGAACAAACAGCAATCGGGATAAGAAAAGGAGACACGAAGTGGTGGACAGACCACAGGAAAAAAGAAGGAGATTCTAGATTGGAAACCCAGGTTTACCAACTTTACTTCTCTAATAACGCCAATTGAGTAGGTCCTTATGTAGATAAGGGACAATCCTTCCCTGCAATGGCTGAAGCCAATTAGCACTCCAGTTGAAAGAAAAGATAAGAGCAAATACTGTAGATTCCACCAGGACCACGAGCATCATACTGATGAGTGTAGACACTTGAAAGACTAGGTGGAAACTTTAATCCGGCAAGGGAAGTTGCAGAAATACATCAGAAAGACAGAGCCATATAGGTACCAATGAAAGGACAACCAAGACAGAATTCTGGAGATAGGGGACACCAAACCCCCTGCAGGGGAAATAAAGACGATCTCGGCAGGAATAACAACAAGTGGAACATTAAGATCCCTGAAAGAGGCGCAGGGAAGGGAGATAAACAGCGTCCATTCATGACGCCCTCCAATAAAGATAACAAAGAATGAAGAACCCGATATTGTCTTCTCAGAGAGAGATGGTTGTGGCATCAAGCAACCCCATGACAATCCACTTGTAATCATGCTTAGGGTAGAAGAGTTCAACATCCATTGGGTGCTCATTAACAACGGAAGCTCAACATATATCATCCACTTACCTGCATTTCAGCAAATGAGCTAGATAAGAAGAAGATCCGGCCTTTCACCTTGCCTCTAGTAAGCTTTACGGGGGATAGAATCGTCCCTAAAGGCATCGTCACTCTAACTATAATTACAGGAACTTATCTGGCACAGTTCACCAAAGGAATTGATTTCCTTATAGTTAATTGTCCTTCATCATACAAAATCATCTTGGGAAGACTTGTACTCAACAGACTAAGAGTAGCAACGTCAACATATTACTTGAAAGTTAAGTTTCCAACAGCCCATGGAGTAGGAGAAATCAAAGGAGACCAAATTTTGGCAAGAGAGTGCTATCAAGCTGCCTTAGCATCTGAAGAGAATCACACATGGATGATCAACAAACAAGAGTCGATTCCTAAACCGTTAGAAACACCACAAGAAGTGGAGATCGTCCTAGGAGACTCAACCAAGATATTGAAGATTAGAATGGCACTTCCAGCACTTGAAAAAGAGAAAATGATCTCTTTCTTAAGGGCAAACCAAGATGTTTTTGCTTGGAAATATGAGGATATGCCCGAAATTAATAGGAAGACCATACAACATCTTCTTAACGTCAACCCGGAATGCAAACCTATACAACAGAAGTGGAGGGTGTTTGCACCAGAACGCAATAAAGCTGTAATCGAAGAAGTGGAGAAACTACTAGAAGCTGATTTAATCAGAGTAGTCTTCTATCTAGATTGGCTTGCAAACGTGGTTATGGTAAAGAAGAGCAATGGCAAGTGGAGGATGTGCATTGACTTCACAGGTTTAAATAAGGCCTGCTCGAAGGACAGCTTCCCCCTGCCAAGGATTGACCAGTTGGTAGACTCAACTGCTGGACACAAACTCTTGAGTTTCATGGATGCATTCTCTGGATACAACCAGATTCTTATGGATGAAGACGATCAAGAGAAAACCTCGTTCGTCACTAGCCAAGGGTTATACTACTACAAGGTTATGCCTTTTAGACTGAAGAACACAGGAGCCACCTACTAAAGATTGGTGAACCGTATGTTTTCTCACCAGATTTTTAAGGAATGTGGAGGTATACGTGGATGATATGCTGGTGAAAAGTAAGGACAAAGCCAACCACTTGGACGATCTCAAAGAAACCTTTAACACACTACATAAGTACAATATAAAATTAAACCTTGCAAAGTGTGTTTTTGCTGTTACTTTAGGAAAATTCATGGGATTCATGGTGTCCTAAGGGGGAATAGAGGCAAATCCAGACAAAGTAAAAGCAATCATCGAGGTCAAATCACCAAAAATAGTGAAGGAGGTATAGAGCATGATAGGAAAGGTTGCAGCCCTGAACAGATTCATTTCTAGGGCAACAGACAAGTGCATGCCATTCTTTAAGGTATTGAAGAAGGCCTTCCAGTGGACTGACGAATGCAAAAAAGCTCTTGCCAAATTGAAAGAATACTTGACGAAGCCACCACTATTGATTCCCTCAATGATGGGAGAGAAGTTGTATCTCTACCTAGTAGTATCCAACACTGTAATAAGTTCGGCACTGATCAGAAAAGAAGGGAGCGTCTAGAAGCCAGTTTATTATATCAGCCAGGCATTCCAAGGAGCAAAGGCAAGTTACCCAATGATGGAAAAGATAGCTTTCGCATTGTTGATTGCCTCCAAAAAGCTCCGTCCTTATTTCTAAGCACACCCCATCATCGTCATGACAGACCAACTCATAAGAAAGACGATGAACAAGATAGATGCAGCAAGACGACTGATTCAATGGGCGATTGAATTGGGCCAATTTGACATTGAATATCGGCCTCAAGTAGCAATCAAAGCCTAAGTTTTGGCAGACTTCATTGCAGAATTCACTTACCCCTGCAAGAAGGAGGAATCCCCCATGGAAATATGGACGGTCCAAACAGATGGGTCAGCCATGAAGAAAGTGGGAGGAGCAGGAGTGATTCTTATACCCCCAGAAGGAGAAATATTGAAATATGCAGTCAGATTGCATTTCCCAGCAACGAATAATAAGGTAAAGTACAAGGCATTACTGGCAAGGCTAAGCCTAGCAAAAGCTCTAGGAGCAAAGAGTCTCATCATCCAAGCTGATTCTTAACTAATAATAGGACAAGTGAAAGGAGATTATGAAGCAAAAGAAGAAAGGATGCAAAAGAACCAATGACTCTCACAGCACTTCGAAAGTTTAAACTCTGTGTTAGGACATATGTGTTTCACATGTTAGGAACATATGTCACTATTTTATGTAATTGGTTAATCCTTTGACAAAACGCACTTTACTTGTAATTGGGTAGATCTAGGATATGTTTAATACTTCAAGAAATATTGTTTCAAGATCAAATGTTAAAGCCATGCAAGTTTGTCCAAGAATCAAGTGTGAAAGTGCTGCTCATTAAAGCTGACAGCTAGCATCTATTGAGACTTAAAATAGCTGTTTCAGTCTGAGGCTCAACAGCTTCTCGACAGCAAGGGTATCTATCGAGGTTTATGAAATTCAGACTTTCTGTTCTGATTTTCATCCAATCCGTGAATGCATGTTTGGGCTTTCTTTTCTCATAACCCTAAACATATATAAGGATTGTTTTAAGGGCTGTCAACGGTTGCTCGCATGTGTAGAAAAGATTGTTCATGCAAATTGTGAACGGAGACAGAGTTTACTCTAGTTCATCGCTCTCTTGAAGAAGCTGCTGTGTTTGTACACCGTAGGGTTTTGTGACCAAGAAACTTCGTGATCTTCATCGTCTGAATGAACTGAAGAACTTTGCAGCTAACATCCTTCTCTAGTTGGTGAATCAAGTCGCGTACTGGGATCCGCGCAATTGGTTAGTCACGTACTGAGAGCCGTGCAACAAAAGGAGAGATTGTTACTACAGAACAAGCCCAATTGTCTATTGAGGTTCAACTGTAGATTGGCATAAGATACTGAGATTCCTTTACTTGTAACCGCTTGTTTTGATAATAGTGGATTCTCGAGAGTGGTGACTTTAAAATCACCCGGTGGGGATTTTGCTGTGTAGGTTTTCCTCATTCATAAACAAATCACCTGTGTCAATTTATTTTCTGCTACATATTTAGTTTAATTGGTAATTTGTTTGTGCTACTACCCATCTTGCATTTTAATTTGATTAATTAATAAACTTGACTAATTAATCAATTAATCCATCATAAGGGATCAATACATTCTTGACCTATCACTTTGTACAAATCCTTCGATCCAAAAATGCAGAAGTTGATTTTCTAGCAAGATTGGCCTCGTCAGATAATTATAATATGACTTTCGAGCTATGCGTAGAAATAAGGGGGCAGCCAAGCACAGAGGGTGAACAAGTCCCGACGATAAAATAGCAAGACGAGTGGATGGTTCCCATCGTCCATTATCTGAAAGAAGGATGACTCCCTAAAGATAAAGCAGAAGCAAGAAAGATACAGATTAGAGTAGCTCAATTCGTCATTATTGACGACATGCTGTATAGACGAGGATATTTGCTCCCATATCTAAGATGCGCCAATTCAGAAGAAGCAGATAATGTGCTCTACAAGATACATAAGGGAACCTGTAGAAACCACGCTAGGGCAAGATCCTTAGCAGGAAAGGCGCTTAGAGTAGGATATTACTAGCTAACCCAACAGAAAGACACATACAACATCGTCAGAGCATGCAACAAGTGTCAACGCTTAGCAAATGTCCAGACGAGACTAGGAGAGACGATGACACCCATCTCCTTGCCCTGGCCCTTCACCCAATGAGGAATTGATATTATGGGTCCATTCTCTCTAAGGAAGAAGCAACTCAGATTTCTAATAGTCGCAATTAATTACTTCACAAAATAGGTAGAAGCAGAGCCAGTGACGACGATAACACAGGCTAAAGTCACAAGCTTTGTGTGGAAAAACATCATTTGCAGGTTTGGAGTCCCACACATCATAATATCAGACAATGAAAGCAATTTGACAACCCCAAGTTTCGAAAATTTTGCCAAGACTTAGAAGTCAAGAATCACTATTCTTCTCTTAGACACCCCTAGGCCAATGGCCAGATAGAAGTGACAAACAGAAACTTGATCAAAATTATCAAAATTGGGCTTGAGGGGGCAAAGGGGGCAGGGCTTGAAGAACTACAAAATATCCTTTGGGCATATAGGACGACCACAAAAGTTCTAACAGGAGAAACACCATTCAGATTGACATTTGGCACTAAGGCTATCATACCGATGGAGGTAGGACTGACGAGCTACTGAGTCAAAACATATGAAGACTAGAGGAATTAGCAAGAGCTTAACAGCAATCTGGACCTAATTGATGAAGTCAGAGAAGAAGCTATGAAGCAAATGGCCAAGCACAAGGAAGTAATGGCTAGATACTATAACAGAAAGGTTAAGGTAAGAAAATTCAACATAAGAGGCCTCGTCCTTAGGAAGACGTCATAAGCAACAAAGGACCCATCCTAAGGGAAACTGGAACCAGCGTAGGAAGGCCCCTATAAAGTAATCCATCATTCCAGAGAAGGATCCTACAATTTGAAGTCCTTAGACAGCCAGGAATTGCCTTGACCATGGAACATAGAACACTTGAAGAAATACTACTAGTAAGGAACACTTTTCATTTTCAAGTTGCTTAATCTTTATGTCAGCATGTATGACAACCATTACTTTCGTCATTCATAAGATCAATAATACATGAAAGCATTATCCATGCGTATTTATCAATGATTATCCATGACTTGTCAATACGTATTTATCAACAATTATTCATGATCTATCACTATCAAAATGTGTGTAACGCTTAGGAGTCATCCTTAGGAGACGTTTCAAGGATCTCCGTCATTACAATTTCAAGTTAAAAGCTATTCGCACACAACCAACGACATCATAGCCCTTGGAGTTGTTCACACAACAAATACCAAAGTCGACTAAATCAGAGTTGTTTAAACACAACCAACATAATCGTCATTCAAGACAAAATAAAAAATGGTTAACCTAAATGACGCTCCAACACCACGACCTCTAGTCACGAGTAGAGCGCAAAAGCATCATTCAAACACGACTCAA
Source organism: Lithocarpus polystachyus (assembly GCA_033629205.1). NCBI lineage: Eukaryota > Viridiplantae > Streptophyta > Magnoliopsida > Fagales > Fagaceae > Lithocarpus > Lithocarpus polystachyus. Next base: position 56,914,505 of record CM066164.1, on the reverse strand, counting down.
TAAAAAGCTGTTCGAACACAGCTAAAAATACTAAGTTGTTCAAACACAACTAGCATCGTCATTCAAACATGACTTAATAAACAGCTGTTCAAACTACTAAGGTGTTCAAACACAACCAACATCATCATTCAAACATGATTCAATAAAAAGCTGTTCAAACATAGCTAAAAATACTAAGTTGTTCAAACATAACTAGCATCGTCATTCAAACATGACCCAATCAAAAGTTGTTCAAACATAGCTAAGATACTTAGTTGTTCAAACACAACGAAGACCGTCAGTCAAATATGACTCAATAGAAAATCATCCCACCATAATCGGATCTAAGGAGCTGTTCATATGCAAGCTAAGTATGAAAAAACTACTAAAACACAGGCTAAGCATAAGAGTTGCCTCAACGCAACTAACCTCGTCATGAAAAGTTTTCCAAACATAAAAGAGTTGCTAAAAGCAAGAAATCCATCAACCTATCTATCATCGTTAAAGGAATTGTTTAGTCACCTAAAATAGTGGGCCCAAAAGAGAAATATTGTTCATGCCTTGCAAAGAAATAAAAAAGAAAGTAGAAAAAATAAAAGATTACTAATCTTCAAGTACAGGGTTTGCGGGGGTTACAACAGCGGCCTTCTTCACTGTTAGAAAAATACATGTTTGTATCAAATACAAAACATACGCAGCAGAAAATTAACGAATCTACTCCATTCGCAATTGATAACATGTACTATGTAAGTTTCAGAATTTAAAAATAAGAAAGCGTACCTTGGTGCGGTGAAATTCAAAACAAAAAATTAAAAGCACTTGGGAACACCTTTAATCTTCACTCCAATTCCACTTAATGCCCAAGAAGTGTGGTCTCTCAATCAGTTTCCAAAGAGAGAATAAGAGTGTCCAACACTCAAAAACAAACTATTTCATGTTCTCATGTGATCATAATGAAAAACCACTTAGAAAACTCTCTCATGTGAAAAAACACTTATGAAAAGTCTTATGAAATTTTGTATGTTTCTCTCCATAAATATAACTGATTATCTAATTGGGCTAGCCTTTTAGGCCATTCCAATTGGGCTCTAGTGTATGGCTTGGAGTGGGACCAAAAGGGAATAAATAAGACTCTAGCTTGAATAGGCCTTGGGCTTTTCTATCAATTCTTGACAAGTCCAAAGTTACCATTAATTATATTCAATACCACTATATGAATATAATTGCACTCTAGGCCTTGTTAATAAATTATATCTTAAGACTTTATTATACATTCAACCCCTTCATTAAAATATTCGTAATAATACAAAGTCATGAATGTAGACTACCACTTTGAAGATTACTACATCTTAATCCTTGAGTACCCGATTTAATCCTTTATGTTATTCATAATATATTTATGGCATCTAATTTCATAAATATATATACTTTAGTAACTCCTTACTAAAGTGATTGGGCCCAACACTCTGAATAACCAAACCCATTAAACTTATCTCAAAAGAATATTTTATATCTCTGTTAAGAGATTATGAATTTCATCTTGAGAATATATGTTCCATCAACACTAAATGCGGCTGCCTAACATACTGAGATTTTGATCGTGACTTATAGATCTCACTCCTGATATATCAAAGCAACCTGCACCTTTTGATCAGGTCTATTATTCTTTCAGGATTTAGAGTTGATATAAATAGAAGTCGTAAAATTTATTATTCATTTGACAGTCGTTGGGAGAATAATAAATCTCACAGCGATCTAGTTCAATATGTCTTAACTCTTAAAACATATCAATATATCAACTAAAAGTCTCCACTTCTGTGATCAAGACAAATCATCTTAATTGATATGTTATAGTCTTCGCAGATGAAATGTCCAATTTCATCACCGACTACGAACTAAAATTCTGAATTTACAAAGAACTCGTGATTTATATCTTCTGTGACTAAATCACATACAATGCATCTTATGGACTATGATAATGTCCCATTAGTTCATTTATAGATAGTCTCATATAATTAAACAATTTAATTATTTATGACATGCCAATAAATTGGATTTTAGGGCATAAACCCCAACAATCTCCCACTTTCCCTCAAAGATAATTTACCATATATCCGACACTTATATCCCTTTAGAGTAATTCATAGTCACTCCAAGGCAAGGTTTGGAAATAAGTTTCAGCCAGATTTATTGCATAAACTATCTTTTCTATTACTACTTCTCACGTACTCATATCTCTCTAATGAGATAATACTTAAATTTAATGTGTATCTTCACCACCTAAGATAAACACATATCTTGAAGTCCAACTTTATAAATCACAATCAAACTACAAGTCAGCATTTGTACATCCAGTAACCATCAAAACCTCAATTTTGTGGACAAGCATATAATCCCTCATTCTCCTAAGATATTTGAGTATATGCTTTACTTCCACTAAATTAAGTGATCTTTGATTCACTTGATATTTGCTTACCATGCCTACCGCAGAATAGATATTTACCCTAGTATATAGCATAGCATGAAGACTTCCTATTGATATGATATTAGGAACTATCTTAATATAATCTTCCTTTTATATGTCTTAGGACTATAGTCCTATATAAAGGAACTTCAAACTTAAAAGGAAAGAATCCTTTCTTGAAATATTACATGCTATACTTGGCTAAAATATAATCTATTTAAGCAATTTGAGATAAACCCAACATCCTAATATTTTGAATTTTAACAAAGTTTAAATTCTTAGGATGTGACTAGTCTTTCCCAAGTACTTTATATCAAACTGGATTAGACAACAAAAAATTTCATTGATGACAATAACTCTACATCATTCTAAATTATTAGAATGTATCAACATGCATTAAGAAATTTATTATTCTATATAGCTTTTACACACATAAGGCATTTTAATACTTAATCAAAATCAAACAATTTGATTACTTGATCAAAGATGATATTTTATGATTCAGATGCTTGCCTTAGTCCATCAATGGAATTTAAGCAACTCGCATACTAAACACTACTGTTTCTTTGTTATGTACAAGTCTAGTTATATCATATAGATGTCTTCCTCAAAATTGCTACTAAAAGAAGCTTTCTTGATATCCATTATCATATTTCATCCAAATGAAATATAATGGATAAGAAAATCTAGATAGAGTCAAACTTGATTGTTGGTGAAAAAACTTTTCATAATTGAACCATTTCTTTTTTAATAAATCTTTTCGCCATTAGTCTTGACTTTGAAGGTTTTCACCTTCAAATCTATCACTCTCATTTACTTGTAGACCTATTTGAAAATAATAGGCTTAATGTCATTAGGCGCCTCTACAAATTCTAGTCTATAAATAGAATTCAATTTTAATCAAATAACCTTGATCTAGTAATCCATATTCATATCATCTATTGCCTTTATGTAGGACCGAGGATCAAATTCATATCATTTTGGAATGACTTCAAAAGTTTATCCCTAAAGCATGAATTTATTTGGTAATTGATAATTTTTCCACTATGATATTGTACCGGTATACTAGTTATACATTTAGAATAGTGTCAAGTGGTGTATCTAATACAATCATCTTATTTTTAAATATATTTTATAGTTGTCTTTCAATAAATTCTGGCATCTTTCTTCTAGAACAATTATACGTTTAGTTTTTAGATTATTCACATAGTCATAATTAAGAACTTTGTATTTGTACTTTACAAACATCTTATCTTCTTTATGACTACCAAACAATCGTTTGCGATTCGTTTTGGATACCCATAATAAACACATATTTTTCTACCTTTTAATTTCAATTTGTCAGACTTCTTTTCTAGCACAAGTGCTGGATATTTCCAAAAATAGAAGTATCATATACTAGGTTATCACCCAATCCACGATTTGATAAATGTCCTAGAAACAAACTTTTGAAATCAATTTTAGAAAAAAGTATAGTAATTATTAGAGTATATCTCCAAAAGAAATAAACAAATGGAAATACTTATCATATGCTTTACTATTTCTATAAGAATCTTATTTCTCCTACATGTATGCATTGACTTAAAGAAGTCATTGAAACTATATTCATTTACAATAAAGGAGTCTTAGATCATATTATCCTCTAAAAATAATTCATAGGCTAAGAATATAATAAAATAATGGTTCTAAAAACCCATCTTTCACCAATCTTGAATATCATTTAGAATAATAAGATCTAAACATAAGTGCCAAAACATATAATAACAAAGGATGGAAACTTTCTCTTTAAAAAGTAAAACATGTAAATCTCCATCTAGAAGACAATCATGGACAATGCTTAACTTTACCAAAACAGAAACACTTTCCTTTTGGTTATCCTTTTGAGTCTTAATTTCCTTTTGGCAACTATTAGGGCAACTGGTTTGTCCAACTGTTTGGTATTATAATTCCTTTTCTTACCACCCTTACCTTTCGATTCAAGCTAAGAATTTGAATTAAATCATATTGATCCTAGTTTTAACTTTTAGGATGTCTTCCATTGCGTAGAACTCACTCATTAATTCAGATAATATAAAAAGAATTTAATTTCAAAACAATCTGAATTGATCAAATGATTCTAACAAGGACTTGTGGATCATATCCAAATGAGACTAACATTTAATCTCTACATACAAGAATTCCAATTCATTTAAAAATAAAATATTTTCATAAAATGATATAGAATTGGAATCCCTTAAGCTTTTCTTGGCACTCGATATGATTCATATCAAACATCTCATTTAGACTTAATATAAAGTCTAAGTCTAGTACTAACTCTTGCATCTCATGCTGTAGCACAATTGAGATAGAAGCCAATATAACATTTCAGCATTTCAATGGAGATTGTGATCACATCATAAGCTATCTTCCATAAATGCATAATGTATAAGAAATCATGATAATGCTGAATTGAAACATATTTATGTACTTTAGCTCCTTTAAGCACCATGTCCAAAACAATTTCTTAGTTAATGTGATTCAATAAAATAGTAGTTAGAAAACTAAATTATGACAACTTTATTTTGAGACCATGAACATAATTATAGGGACATTATATTTTACATCCATAACCATATAATATGGAACCCATAAAAACATATTATATTAAGTGTAACGACAACCTGATCCCACAATTAATATTCCTCAACATAGAGTGAATACCAACCACTATGATCAGGGGAGAATTATTCTCATTATTAATGCTATCATGGTAACTCTTACCAAACAAAAATAATTTGCCGCTTTTCCTTTAACCTCTAAGTAATAATAGCAAGAACTCAGCATAAAAGATACTATCAAACTTAGTCTAGTGTACACCATTGCCTAAAACTATGTGTAGCCACATAATTTTACCCTTGTAAGGTTTAATCATGTGGTACCATGATGCAAAACACCCTCCGCATGAAATGCAAGGCTCAAGGCCAAGACGAGGCGCTTGCCCACACCACTATAAATCGGGAAGTTCAATCTTTTAATACCATGAAATAAACATCCTCTGCATAGAAAACAAGGCTCGAGGACAAGACAAGATGTTTACCCCACACCACTATGAACCAACAATGGAGGCCGTGAGATTCAACTTTTGTATCTCTCTCCCATTAGAAATTTTAAAACAAGCGGATTGTCTTAAAAACATTCTGATCTAATCACAATTTTAACCCTACACATAAAATGTGTTTAATTGTTTAAATTCAATGTGATGTTGCTAAGTCACATCATAATAGCGTAACGAACATTCGCGCAATCACAAAGAAGATTAACCTTGTAATCCGTGAAGTAAATACCCTCCGCATGGAATGCAAGACTTGAAATCAAGACGAGGTATCTATTCACATTACAATAAACTTAACAAAAAGATAATTTCAGCACTCCCATTTATTATTTGGTTTTTTTCTTAAATAATTGTAATCCCATCACAACTAATAACCTTGCATTTATTGAAGACTCTAATCTTATTAGAATCACTAACTAAAATGGAAGTTCTAAACTATTTAGAATTCCCTAAACACTAATGAATCAAAAATTAGTTATATAGAACTCTATCCTTAACTTATTTGATTAAAAATTCTAATCTAATTAAAAACTATATACCTTTTAATTTAGCTTTAATCTCATTAAAACTTCTAATTAAAATAAATTAAGGACTTTTAATCATACAATAATTCCAATCTCATTAGAATGTTTCGTAAAAGACAAGTCCCAAACTATATAGAACTAAGAGTTCTATTTAACTAATATCTTTGATCTCATTAGGTCTTTCAGTTAGAACCATGTGTAATCTCATCACACACAGCCTTACTCTTTATGCATTTGAAAACATTTAGAAAAAATTCAAAATTTCCTTCAAATACATTTTCGCGAGAATCTCGCGACTAAACTCTTCCCGCAAAAAAGGCGTAAGAAAAAATAGTGAAAATACAAAACTCAGACATAAACTTTCGCTACTGTCTCGCAGGTATCTCGCGACTAAATGCTTCCCACGAAAACGAGTTAAGCAAAAAATTAAAAACACAAAAAATCAAACAGAAACTTTAGCTACTGTCTCACGACTGTTTCGTGAGTAAAGCTTACCCGTAAAAAGTTTTTGTCTTCAGAATCATTTTTCGCGAGTAACTTCGCGGGAAGCTAACCCACGAAAAACTCGTGTTTTCAGTTTTTTCAGAGCAGTTGCAAACAATTTTTAACAATTTTTCATGAACAAACAATCACCATATGAACATAATAGACAAAATTTGATGTCAAAACTGAATTCCATTGATGTTATAGCCTTAAACTTCAATTCAACATACTTGAATTCAGATTTAAACAATATCATAATATCAAAATCAATTTTTATCAAACCATAATTTCAACAACCATGCAGAAAATTAAATACATAGATAATCTTCTAACATCCTGAAACTATTATCTCTAATTCCAAAACTCACAAAACATGTTATACAGATTGGAAATTGAAGACCGCTCTGATACCATTTATTGGAAACATACATATTTGTATCACATACAAAACATATACAGCGAAAAATTAACGGATCAACTTCATTCATAATTGATAACATGTACTATGTAAGTTTCAGAATTTAAGAACAAGAAAGCGTACCTTGGTGCGGTGAAATTCAAAACAAAATATTAGAAGCACTTGGGAACACCTTTAATCTTCACTCCAATTCCACTTAATGCTTAAGAAGTGTGGTCTCTCAATTAGTTTTCAAGGAGAGAATAAGAGAGTGTCCAACACTCACATACAAACCATTTCATGTTCTCATGTAATCATAATGAAAAACCACTTAGAAAACTCTCTCATGTGAAAAAACACTTATGAAAAGTCTTATGAAATTTTGTATGTTTCTCTCCTTAAATATAATTGATTATCTAATTGGGCTAGCCTTTTGGGCCATTCCAATTGGGCTCTAGTGTGTGGCTTGGAGTGGGATCAAAAGGGAATAAATGAGACTTTAGCTCCAATGAGCCTTGGGCTTTTCTGTCAACTCTTGACAAGTCCAAAGTTACCATTAATTATATTCAATACTACTATATGAATATAATTACACTCTAGGCCTTATTAATAAATTATATCTCAAAACTTTATTATACATTTAACCCCTTCATTAAAATATTCGTAGTAATACAAAATCATAAATGTAGACTGTCACTTTGAAGATTACTATATCTTAATCTTTGTGTATCCGGTTTAATCTTTTACGTTATTCATCATATATTTATGAAATCTAATTCCATAAATATATATATTTTAGTAACTCCTTACTAAAATAGTTAGGCCCAACACTCCGAATAACCAAAAACTTATCTCAAGGGAATATTTTATATCTCCGTTAAGAAATTATGAATTCCATCTTAAAAATATATGTTCCATCAATACTAAATGTGGCTGCTCAACATACTGATGTTTTGATCATGACTTATAGATTCACTCCTGATACATCAAAGCAACTTATACCTCTTGATCAGGTCCATTATTCTCTCAGGATTTAGAGTTGATGTAAATAGAAGTCGTGAGATTTATTATTCATTTGATAGTCGTTAGTAGAATAATAAATCTCATAACGGTCCAGTTCAATATGTCTTAACTCTTAAAACATATCAACATATCAATTAGAAGTCTCCACTTTCGTGGTCAAGACAAATCATCTTAGTTGATATGTTATAGTCTTTGCAGATGAAATGTCCAATTTCATCACCGACTACGAACTAAAATTCTGAGTTTACAAAGAACTTGTGATTTATATCTTATGTGACTAAATCACATACAATACATCTCATGAACTATGATAATGTCCCATTAGTTCATTTATAGATAGTCTCATATAACTAAACAATTTAATTATTTATGACATGCCAATAAGTTGGATTTTAGGGCATAAACCCCAACATTCACTCCTTCAGCAACGTCTGTGGCCTCTTCCGTCATATTCTTTGTTGTAGCCTCAAAAGGATGATCAGACATAAGCTTTTTTTCAACGTCCTCAACAGCCAAGCCAGAGAGGTCCAAGGCAGGGTGATGCTTTGCCATCCACTTCACAAGAAGATTAAAGCCCCCACGTAGTACTTGCATAGTTCATCAGAGTACTCGTTAGAGTCCTTGAAATCTTGTAATGTCGTGGCCCCAACATTCTATAACTTCAACTCCAAGTCACCAATCTGCTTGTCCTTTAGCTTGCAGAAGTCCTTCTCCACTTGTAGGCTCTTAGGGTTGCCACGCGCTCTTTGTCATTCTTAGCTTCAGCAGCAAGGATGGCAACCTATTCTTAAACGTCTCGTTCTTAGCGAATAAAGACTTGATTAGAGGCTTAGACGAAGCCACCTTCTTTTCCCAATCAAGAACTTCCTAGAGATGAACAGAGACTCCCCCAAAGCCTGCAAAAAACCTTCCTTAGTAAAAATAAAGCAAAGGAAAAGAAGAAGTAAAAATGACCTACAATGCTTACCTGCTTCTGAATGTGAGACGACATCACTTCGCTATACGATTTTGCCATCAGAGGACCCATATCGTCCACAAAAAGTGCCTCATGGGCCTTTAGAGCCGTTGCATCAGCATCATCCCAGAAAGTAGGAAGGAAAGATTTACAACATGACTTTTTCTTCTTCCTAGCCTCTTCTCCACCAGAGAAAATCATCTCCAGTGACAAAGTGGGAGAGGTAGGATGCTTGGCAGGAGGAGGCGTTTTCATGGATTCTTTCTTAACAAGATCACTAGTTTTCTTCTTGGACAAAAGGCCATTGACGGTTCCACCCTTGGCCTTCTTTTCTTGAACTTTGGCTAACTTTTGCTTGCTAAACCTAGTCATCATTCTTGAAAGGATGAAAAAAAGGTTAAAAAAAATGAAGAAAAGGAGCACTTACTCTTTTTCACAACTTCTGAGTCTTTCAGAACCTTAGCAGACGGTTTAGGACCTAAAAAATGAAGAAATAAAGATTGAGGAGAGACAAGCTCGTCAAAGTCCTTGACGGTCTCCAAGTATTCCCTCACTTTCTCCACTTGTAGCCGGTACCTCTTCTTCAGGATGCTGGGAAACTGTAAAACAAGAATACGAGCAAGTTACATATCATTGTCACTCTTATAAAAAAAAAAAAAAAAAAAAGAGCTAAAAAGACGAGGAAGACGCACTAGACACGCGAACTCCCCAACTACAAAAAAATTTGGGACCTTCATCCAAGTTCTCACTAGCGATGAACTCCCAACCATTTCCAGAGATAAAAAAGAAATTTGGCTTCCAATTTTGGAGAGGCGAGGGGTAATCGAGGATTAACCTAGAAGCCCTATCCCACGGCTTAAACTCATAATAGTCGGGGTCCTTAGACTTCCTCAGACGATAAAAATGGAGGAATTCGTTCCTCTTAATGACATCACCCTCATTGGCAGACATCCATACTACCATGCAAGAAACAAGAATCCGCCAAGAGTTAGGCACCAACTGCGCGGGAGCAAGATCCAAATAGGAAAAAAGATCCCTAACAAAGGGATGAATAGGGAAGCAAAGGCCGTTGGTAAAATCAGCCTCGTAGAAACAAACCTCATCAGCATATGAGTGACAAGCTCTTTCTTTGTCACACGGGATCCTAATTTTTATAGAATCAGGGAACTGAAATCTACCCCTAATCCATTTTTCGTCCTTCTTAGAGAGAGAACACGAGATGTTCCAGGCCTTATAGGGGGTAGAGACAAAAGTGGCCCTCGAAACCCAAGAACGATCATCAGAAGAGGATAACCCCGTCTCCAGATCACTTGACCTAACCTTGGACATCCTCCACAATCTAGCCACCTCAGCAGAATGGGAAACCAAAGGAAACAAGGAAGAAAGAACAGAAGTATACAGATAGTCCTTTCCTACAAAAGAACTAATTCCTTCAAGACACTCCCCTTCTACAAACTCAAGTAAACTACCTAAATGAGCAAAGAAGAAGGCTACAGAAGGACAATACGCTCTAACAGCAGAATAATTTACCATGGAAGAATCAGAAAAGGAGAAGGAGCATGAAGAACTTAACAGGGAATGCAGAACAGAGAAAGGAAGCTCGAAGAATCAAACCCTAGAATGGAGAACTTAATAAGGAAAAACACAGAAGAAAGGAAAGAGGAGGGAAAAATGCAAAACAAGTTCCCAAAACTCACGCGGGAAAACCGAGACATGTTCACACGTTGAACACATCCTGGCCGTACACGTGGCGCTCAACCACCCAAACATCAAATTGTCATAAATGCGCAGCACACAGATTACGAAGCGTCAGATGAATTTGTCTAAAAGATGAGATAACGAACAAGGGGGCAGCTGATGAACTAGAAATTTATAGTTGTCATTACACAAAGTTCATCATTCCCTAGAGAAGACGTTACGCATTTATTACGATCATTGATGACAAAATGTAATTGACAGACCAATAGTCACAGAATGAGCTATGGCCACCAGAAAAAGATTCTTCAACGCACTAACCGTTGAGCATAAATACAGCACATCATTGCCCATTAATGAGGCATACAACTATAAAAGAGAAGATAACAAAAACCTAAGGTACGCCATATTACACATAAATACTCTACGAAATCACTCTCAACTCATTTTCTCTCTAGAATCTTTCTCCTTTACTGACTTAAGCATCGGAGATGATTTGGCTGAGGCCACACCGACAGTTCATTTTGTAGGTTTTACATCTGTCGAGATGACCCCATTCACAGATTCGTCCATCCGCTACGATAAGAAGCTCATTTGTTGCTTTTTTGCACCATCCCATGGTATAATTATCACCGCTCTGATTTTTATTGTCCCCCAAACTTTCTTTAAAAAAGGAAAGAAAGAAAAAAAAAAAAAAGAGAAGAAAAGAAAGAAAGGGAGAAGTAGCAGTAATAATAGTAATAATAGTTTCCTTTTTTTCCATTAGGGCGGGAGACCAAAAAGATCTGGAGTTTCCAGTATTTCTTTACGCCTCTCCCACCCCCCATCTTTCCTTACAAAAACTTCTCTTTCACATCTCTTTCTCTTTCCTTACTGAAAAAAAAAAAAATTCTGCTGTTTCAGTGGTGTTTGGGAAAGTGGTGGAATTTGGAGAAGTAAACCCTTCGTTTCAGTAAAGTATTTTCCGATAATTCAAAATTTCTGACATTCCATACGATTCTCCACTGCTCTGATTTGGTCAGGTTTGAAAATATTTAAGAGATTTGAAAAAAAAACTTTGTTTTTATCAACTGGATGCGATTTTTCTTATTATCTCGATAGTTGAACAAAGTCCTTTGTACTAACATTTCAGATCAGATGCTTTTAATTCTGCTTAAATGTATGGTTGTACAGAACTTAATTTGTGAGGAAAGTCAAGGCTATGTTTGTTCTTGTGTTGTTTTGCACTGCCATTGATAAATTTTAGTTCATGCTGCCCTTATATTGTAAACTTTAACAGCTGCAGGCAGCAAGTATTTTTTTTTTTTTTAATTTTTTAATTTTTTTAACGACTAGAGAGATCACTTCTTAAAGCTTGAATTCCATTGTGTGCTGTTTTGTAAGTATATATTGTATTATCTCAAGCAAAGATAAATAAAATGAACTTGTATTAGTGAATGCTGTGACTGGAATATTCCAATCAGAAACTACTTTTATAGGGAAGGATTTTACAAATTCTAATTATGTCCAAACTTCAAAATTTACAATTCCCATCGTTTTAAATTTTCTACAAATATTACAGCCTAACTTGTAAATTTATAAATGATGGGGATTGTAAATTTCTGTGTATTTAACTAATATTTCAGTGATTCCAATTTCCAAAAGGCCAAGTTTCTTTTTTCATTTTCCCCTTTTCTCACTTTTCCAATGTTCTCTCTTCTTTGTTTGTCTGACCTACTCTTATCTCCTCGTTTTTCTCTAGATCCGTTCTGTGCGTGATCTGTACCTTTGTTTTTTTGGATTTTCTTTGACATAATTGGCATCATCTTCATCTAAATCCAAATGCTTATGCTTATTGCAGTGATTAATTTGGAATCCATTGTTTAGCGGGTTATTCTGAGACAAATTTGAAAGAATGGGGTATATAGGGGCACATGGTGTAGCGGCTCTTCATAGGTACAAGTACAGTGGTGTGGATCACTCCTACCTTGCCAAATATGTGCTCCAGCCCTTTTGGACTCGCTTTGTTAAGATCTTTCCTCTTTGGATGCCGTAAGTGCTTCACTCATGCCCATCTTTGCTTTAATTTTAATGTATCTAATCTGATTGTATGCCAAATTGTGAAAGGCATAGATGGAGTTGTAGAATTACATGAATATCATCATCTTATTATTGGTGTTGGAGTATGTACCTTTATTTTCATATGTGCAGTGGTGTCAGTTTCTCCAATTCTTGATCTTTTTATACTTGAAAGTTCATTTTTGCTTCCTAATCTTTTTGGGTGTCTAATAAAAAAACATCAAAAATCATGAATTTCAAATGTTTCAGGTTGGAATTTTCTGATTTTAGGACAAAGTTCTTACAGATCAGAAGGCTCAAATTTGCACTGAAACTGGTCTTTTGTCTTTAAATGCTTTCTTAGTAACTTGAGAATTTGTTTGATAGCATAGAATTCTAGCAACTAAATCTTAAACAGATTTTGAACACTAATTTTAAATAATTGCGTACTAGTTTAAGAATTATGGATTTTGTGCGTGATGGAAGATATATAGTTTCTTAAGAATTCTTTCATTGGACCCGCACTTATTTTAAATAATTACGCACTAGATCTGTAGTTGTAGATTTTTGGATGAGTCACTTATTTTATTACTATTAGTATATCAGCTATCTATTTATATGGGTGGGTTACCTTCAATTATGTTATGTCCTATATGATATCCCTGGCTTTAATATTATAAAGTTTCACCTTATTGGGAACTTCTATCAGTCTGGCTATGTACGTTTTGTTAATGAATTTTCTCCAAGCAAGTTTTTTTATTTTATTTTACTGAGATATGCTGACTTTTATCTTTTTCTTTGATTTTTGGTGTTGCATTCGGGATCTTTTATCAGTCCAAACATGGTATTGTAATCTTGGCTCCTTCTTTGTATCGTTGCATTCATTTGTAACTTTTGCTTTGATGTAATATACTCATGCCTATTCACTGACAGTAATCTTTATATTTTGTCAGATAACACTTATGGGATTCATGTTCTTGGTCGTTTCAGCACTGCTTAGCTATGTGAGTGGGAGTTTCTCAATTGTCATGTTTTTAATTTCATATTTGTTAGGCTCTCCTGTTTATAATACTAGTTTTTTGAGAAGAAAAAGCTATTATTATTTTTGTAATTTGTGCTGTATACTTCCTTTAAATATTTCATGTTTGATAGCATGAGAAGTTAAAAATTTGTGCAAATTAAAATTCACCTCCCTGAGGTTAGGTCTATTACACTAAACTTTACTCTTAGATAAACAAAGCAAACCTCCTTACAATTTGGATTAAATTGGTACGTTTTGATGAACCCTCAAGTGATATCACATCAACATCATCTAATTGACATCCTAGTTGTGAACAACCTTTTCCCATTTTTGATAAGTAATAAAGTTCATTGATAATAAAAAGGGGGGGACACCTCAGTACACAGGGAGTATACAAGAGGGAAAACATCAAAAACGAACATTGCAGAAATCAAGTAAATCTAAAATAGTGGGAAAAGGTTGGATTCTCCACGCAGAGACCCAGTCCAAAAGAGTTTTGAGAAATAGCAACTTGAGATCAGGAATGGAACGCTCAACGTCTTCAAAGCATCTACTATTTCTCTCCATCCAAATACACCACATCAAACAATGAGGAACAACCATCCATATATCTCCATTACGATGGCGACCAAATCGACCTTGCCAACAAGCAAAAAGCCCAGCAATAGACATTGGCATAACCCAATAAACTCCAAATAGACTAAACACCATATTCCACAACTCCAAAGCAGCCGGGCAATGAAGGAAAAGGTGGTTAACAGATTCACTGTTACACTTGCACATAAAACACCAATCCAAAATGCAAACCTTTCGTTTCCTTAGGTTGTCAGTAGTCAGACATTTCCCCAAGACAGCAGTCCATACAAAGAAAACCACTCTAGAGGGAATCTTCTGCTTCCAAATGCTTTTCCAAGGGAAAAACTGCTCACTATGGCCAACTAGAAGATGGTAGTATGCACTAACCGAGAACCCCTTACTCTTACAAGGAAGCCAGCATCTCTTATCCTCCCCGATCCCCCTTACAGGAGTGCTATAAATGGAATTGATGAAACTCCTAAAAGATTCCAATTCCCGATTATGTACCTCCCTACAAAAAAGTAACTCCCAATGGAGAATTCCATTGGTGTACCTCATAAGATCTGCCACACTTGCCTCTTTGTTATGACAAATGCTATATAAATCAGGATAGCGGTCCGCGAGAGAAGAGGTTCCACACCAACGATCTAGCCAAAACTGCACTTTTGATCCATCTCCAATTTTATATAGAATAAAACGAGATAAGGAGTGCCACCCTCTTCTAATATTTTTCCATAAACTGACACCATATGGACCAGAGGAAGAGCTAGAACACCATCCACCCCAATCACAACCATACTTCACCTCTATCACTTGACGCCATAGCGCATCCCTTTCTTGCCCAAATCTCCATAAACACTTCTCTAATAAAGCTATATTGAAAGTTCTCAGGTTTCTAATCTCCAACCTGCCTAAAGAAAGCGGAGTACACACCGTAGACCAATCAACCAAATGAAATTTAGGCTCATCACCTAGGCCACCCCATAGAGAGTCCCGCTGAAGTCTGGCAATACGGTTGGCCACTGAGGCAGGAATAGGGAATAAAGAAAGAAAATAAGTAGGGAGATTAGAGAGAGTGCTTTTGATTAAAGTAACTCTACCTCCTTGCATAAATATAATTTTTTCCAACCTGCTAATTTTCTTTCCATCTTCTCTAGAATTGGATTCCAAATTGATTTGTTCTTAAATTTCGGCCCCAAAGGAAGACCCAAATATTTCATTGGGAGAGACCCTTGCTTGCAACCTAAGACGGCCACCAAAAGATCCATGTTATGAACTTCTCCCACAGCCACCAGCTGAGACTTGCCTAAATTTACCTTCAGACCAGACACAGCCTCAAACCAAATGAGCACCAAACGGAGAATCAGCATTTGATCAATATTAGCATCACAAAAAATCAGAGTATCATCGGTGAAAAGGAGATGGGAAACCATCAAAGATCGACCTGCAGGAGCACCTACACTAAAACCTGACAGACGACCTTCATGGACAGCCTTATCCAACATTCTTCCAACGGCTTCCATAACCAACACAAATAACAAAGGGGACAAAGGATCACCTTGCCGCAACCCCCTTGAACTTCCAAAAAACCCATGGGGAGTACCATTAATAAGGATAGAAAAACGAACCGTGGATAAACAAAAAGAGATCCATCGCCTCCACTTATCAGAAAATCCACGACGCTCAAGCACGTGAGTAAGAAAGTCCTAGTTCACATGATCAAAAGCTTTTTCTATGTCCAATTTACATAACAGCCCTGGCTGACTAGACTTCAATCTACTATCAAGACATTCATTAGCAATAAGAATAGAATCAAGAATCTGCCTATTAAGAACAAAAGCATTCTGAGGAGCTGAGATGATCTCTCCTAGCACCATGCGAAGACGAATAGCCAAAACTTTAGCAAGAATTTTATAGACCCCCCCCCACAAGGCTGATAGGCCGAAAGTCCTTCACTTCCACCGCTGTTGCTTTTTTAGGAATGAGGGCAATGAAAGTTGCATTCAAACATTTTTCAAATTGGCCTGTAACATGGAAATGGTGAAACATAGCCATGATGTCTGATTTGAGAATCCCCCAACAAGCTTGAAAGAAAGCCATCGAAAAACCATCAGGCTCAGGAGACTTGTCCCCATTAAACTCCTTGACAACTTCATAGATCTCTGCTTCCTCAAAAGGTCTCTCTAACCAATCTACATTATCTCCTGAAATCCTTGGGAAATCCAAAACATTCGAGAAAGGATGCTGCTCTTGCTGCTCAGAGTATAGGTTCATATAGAATTGTTCAATATGGTCAACAATCCTATCCGGGTTGGAAGACAAAGCCCCATCGATCATAAGGTTTTCAATACAATTATTTCTTCTATTAGAATTAGCCATCCTATGAAAAAACCTCGTATAAGAGTCGCCCTCCTTTAAATACAACACTCTGGATTTTTGTCTCCAGCTAATCTCCTCTAACAAGGCTGCCTTCTCAAGTTCAGCGCGTAAGTTTGCTTTTTCCAATTTTTCCTCCTCTGAAAGAGGATGAATGTCCTCTTTTACATCAAAAGCATTCAGCTTACTCCATAAAAGCTGTTTCTTGGCTGCGATATTGCCAAAATCAGTTTCGTTCCACTTCTTTAGATCCGATTTTAGAGCAGTCAACTTCTTGGCAAGAATGTAACTAGGAGACCTTAGAAAGTGGTAACTCTCCCACCAGGACTTCACCTTATCTAAGAACCCCTCCGCCTTCAACCACGTATTCTCAAAACGAAAAGGAATTCTCCCTCTTCAATGACTCCCACTCTCCAAAAGAATTGGGGAGTGATCGGATAACACTCTAGGAAGCTGTTTTTGGGAGAAGTGTGTGAAGTAATCTGCCAAAACCGGAGAGAAGAGAAACCTATCTAATCTAGAGGCAGAGGTGGAGTTAGCCCAAGTGTTAAGGCCTCCCTCCAAAGGAATATCCATTAGCCCATGAAGAGATATAAAATCAGAGAAGTCATACATGCAGCGAGTAAATCTTTCCGCCCCTAACCTCTCCGAAGGAAAGCGGATAACATTAAAATCACCTCCCAAACACCAAGGTAAATTCCACCAACTGTTCAAGCCGGCCAGTTCCTCCCACATAAATTGACGCTTCTTGTTTAAATTTGGACATAGATACCAGTAAAAGCCCACTCAAATTGGTCACTGACATTTTTGAATCTACACGAAATCGAGAAGTGCCCCACAGCTTCCTCTAACTTTTCAACCACCCTTCTGTCCCACATGAGCAAAATTCCACCAGAAGCACCCTTAGAACCCAAATAGAACCAATCTATGTACGGGCAACTCCATATACTTCTGAAAAGTCTTCTTGTGACCCATTCCAATTTTGTCTCTTGCAAATAGACAATGTCAGCCCTCCAAGAACGGAGGAAATTACGAACCTTGAGCCATTTTTCCTTCACATTCAAACCTCTAACATTCCAAGATAAGATCTTCAGATTCATTGGGAAATAATTAGAGCCTTGTCCTTACCATTACCCAAGCGCCTAGAAGAAGCTGAACCATAATTGACAGAGCTAAATGAACCCCTCAATTCCCTTATTCCTTTCCTTCCTGAGCTCTTCATGGCTTTTTCATTATTTTCCTTAGAAGCCTTTTGCTGTAACTCAGCTTCAATAGCCAACAGGAATTTGGTTGCTGGCTCTTCCAAACCTTTAAGGGATGTCCCAAGAAAATCATCAAAACCACTGAATTTTTCCTGAAACCATACTGAGTAATTGTTCTTACCCAGTAATTTCTCCACGTCCCGAGTTGCTGTCCCTTCAGAATTATTCTCGACACCCCTAGGCAAAGAGAAAGCCAGTGGTTTGACATTTAGGGGTGGCGAAGAATCTGTAGACTGAAAAGCCTCCTCTGAACAAATGTCTGAAACCCAATCCTCCACGATAACATCAACCCCTTTTTCCAATGCTGAAAATAACTCCTTAGATTCCGATGACTCCCCTGGTACCATTGCCAACTGGTTCGAGTCGTCCACTCCGACATCGACATCTCCCGGAGGCAAAGAAATTTGAATTGGGACTGCCACCCTCTTCCCATCTCGTAGTTCAAGAACCCACTGCTCGGAATTCCCCCATTTCTTTGCGATGTTGTCTGTGTGCTCATGGATGATCCGCTGGATGTCACGTTGCAAGGCCACATCATCATCAGAGCACAGGGACGCATCCACGGAAGCATCGGAACACCAAGATTCTGTCGCGGAAGCATCAGAGTTGTCAAGCACAGGAAAAGACTTCTCTGTGCATGTTGGTTCCAAGTGGGTCTGCATTAGCTGAGTGTCGGCCTTATCGCTACCCGCTTTTGGAGATGTCGAAGAGCTTAGGTGAGAGGGAGGTACACGCGAGGAGGAGTTAGAGTGTGGGTGGGTCAGGTATTGTGACGTAGAGGGCTGGGGAGGTTTGGGTTTCCATTTAAAAACAGATTTATGTTTGGGCTTAAAAAAGTGACAGGGCTCTGGGTTTGGGTTTTGGACATGAGAAGGTTTGGGCTTATAAAAATCAATGGGCTTTGGGTTTGGGACAAGGCCAACCGAAGGGTCCATCTCAATAACTTTGGACTAGCTAATCCCCCACTTACCATGAGGCCCACGTGCTAGCCTAATATAGAGATCCAAAGTCACACCACCGTCATATTCATCTGAATAGACATGCGAGATTTTCGCCCCGATCTGTGCAAACTCCTTCCCAAGGCTGCTTTGAGCATTCTCCTTCCCCAGGCTGCACTGAGCATTCTCCTTCCCAAGGCTGCATTCGCGAGAATCCTGGGTCTGAAACCCAGGATTTGCTAAGTGAGAATTTCGAGAATCTAGCATTAAATGCTTTCCTTTGTGACCTCCGCTGCCATCGTTCTGCCTTCTCTCAGCCGCTGCCTGCCTGTGAGTTTTGGGTCGTTGGCCTTGCACCACCGCAGCTGCGAAGGATTTGAAGGCTTTATATTCAGACGCAGGTAAAAGTTTTGGGGGCAGATTGATGGCCAGAGACCCTGGAGCTAAAGCCTTCCTCAAGTAAGAACCAAATCCTCTCCAACCACTACCCAATTTACCTTCTGGTATTACTATGAAACCTTTCCGATGGCCATGTAAAAGTTTTGAGATCATAAGAAAGGAGCCATGCGCATTGAAACCCAATTGTAGAATAAAAACAATCTCTCCATCTCTAACATTTCGCGCAAAGTTTACAGGGGGCTCAGAGTAATTAAGGTCTTCCAACATAGTCAACAATCTCTTTGCACACTCTTTGCCCATAAACACTGAACGCAATGCAGCTCTGCTTCTCTCAAAAATATGTAATAAGAAGAAAGAACCCCCTTCTTCCACAGAAAATTCAAAGGATTTTGACTCTATGAAGAAAAAGAAAGAACCACCCATGATGGAAACTGAACAATAGATTCCTCAATTATCACAGTGTTCTTGTGGAGTGGATTCATTAATACATTTTGGATGCAAGGTTTGAAGGAAAGAATGAAGAAAGATTTTGCGTAACATGGTTTCAAGTAGATAATTGATTGATTCACCAAAATATATAGTTTAACTTTAATGCAAACCAGTTAATATTTAAAAGTGAGGGACGCAGAGTAAATAATAAATTGTAATTTTTCCTAAAATTTTTGCAGGAAAACATATGCTGGAATTTCTGGTTAGTTGTGTCTACATCTTTGGTATTGTTGGTCATAAATTTGTAGTGTCCTCCTATGAGCTTTTTGGACAACAAAGCTAGCAAGCCCATCTTTCTTACCCTCCTTTCCTAGTACCTTTTTTCTCTCTTGAGCGGGTAAATATATCGTTAGGAATTTGTAGTGTTGGCTAATTTTGTGACAAAGTCTGTGTAAATTGTAAGTTTTTCCATGTATTAAATTTCATTTGAGTTGTATTTGCATTTGAGACGAGGATCAAAAGCTGAAGTTGGAACTGTAGAAGCCAGAATTATGAAATTTCCTTGTCCGGCAAATTTTGAGCGAAATGACAATTTTTAGAAAATCATTTTGGCAAAGAGTTGCGCCTGAAATCAGCATGAGTTTTGGTTGAGCGAGTTTGCACCTGAGAGGAATTCGTTACCTTTCTGTCCTATCCAACCACCCTTCTTTAGTGTCTTGTAAATCCACGAAATCACACCCTAACTCAATGAAGTGAGAAGGAGAGTCTACCCATTCCTTAGGGCCTGTTTGGATGGAGGGGAGAAGGAGGGGGAGTGAAGTGGAGTAGAGTTGGCTAAAAATAGGCTAATTTTGGGCTATATCTACTCTACTTTACTTTACTCCTCGTCCCTCCCCCTCAATCCAAACGGACCATTAGAGAAAAAACCTATCATAGCCTTTAGAACTTCACCCTCTCCAAATTGCCATACACTTTGAGAGGAGATCAAATCCAACACTCCCATTTATCCTTTTGGACTATGGATTGAGTGTTTGGTGTTGGAAATCACAGAGATCATCCCAAAACATTCAAGTGGCCTTGGACTATCCATTAGCTTAAGGGTCCGTTTGGTTGGGGAGATAGAAAAGTGGGAAGATGGAAGAGATTTTAATTTTCTTCTATGTGCTTGGTTGGGGTGTGGAAAAGTGGAGGGATAGAAAACTCTTTTATTTGGTTGAGAAGAAAAATGAGAGGATAGAAAGTATAGTTTGTAAAATTTATCATCATGTCCTTATAAGATAAAATGAAGTAACACATTATATTTTTATTAAAATATTGTGTATGAATGGACATTTTATTTATTTAGTTATTTAAAAAAAAGAGCGCAAAAAATTCAAGAATCCAAGACTGTTTTATAAAAAATAAAAAATAAACAGAAAAACAAACCTGATAGGAGAAGAAACAAATGACACCCAAAAAATAAAAAAGAGAGAGAATGAGACAACATCAGAAAAAGATAAAAAAGAAAGATAAGTTCAAAGAATTGAACGTTGGTGCTGGGGTATTTTGTCTGAAAAAGCAAGCCCTGTTTTCCTTCCTATTTTCTCCCTAATATGGGGAGATTCGCTTTTCGTGGGCCTGGGGAGAAAATTTCTGGGCCCTACCATTTTCTCCACCCATTTCCACTCTCAACCAAACACACTTCTCCCCCATTTTCTCTCCTATTTTCTCTTCCATTTTCTATCCTTCTTGTTTTCTACCCAACCAAACGGACCCTCAACTTGTGGAATTGGTAATACTGAAGAGAAAGGGCTGGTACTGCTGGTTGCTAAAAGGAGCAGGGAGCTTGGATACAAGTACATCTATAGAGTAGGAGGGTTTGTAAGTGTATCATAGAGAAATTTTTTTTTTGGTCGTGGGTTTTTTCCTTAGTAATCACTCTTGTGTTTGGGTTTTATTGATAGGTAATAAACTTTTATTCAAAAATGTTGAGCATCATGTTCACAATGGTGAACATTTTGATCAAGAAAAAATACAGCAGGTTCAAAAAATTAATCTAATAGAGTGTAAGAATTCAGAAATGGAAATATAATTTGTAAAACCCCAAACACGAGCCCGCTCAAACAAAGTACTGAAGAGAAGAGCTTTTAAAAGATCTAAGGTTCTCTCATTGTCTTCAAAGGTGCGTGTATTACGTTCTGTCAAAACCAGCCACATTAAACAAGCCGGGACCATATTCCATATGGTTGATAGATGCTTTCCAAACCAATTTCTCCAAGCAAAGAGGAGAAAGCTGTCTTTGGCAATACCCAATGGATCCTGAATACCTCGAAAATTGCACTCCATAATGTACGAGAAAACTTACAGTGGAGTAGAAGATGATCCACAGTTTCCCCATCACAACAACATAAACAACACCTGTTAACCAAGGATTGACCTCTCTTAACTAGATTATCAGATTGACCTCTCTTAACTAGATTATCAATAGTGAGTATCCCATCCCTAGCTGTTGTCCATAAAAAGAAAGACACCCATTTAGGCACCTTTGCACACAAAAATACACTTCCAAGGAAAACCTCATTGAGAGGGTCAGACAACAACTTATAGTAAAAGCGCACATCAAACACCCCTTTCTTAGTCAACTTCCAAGTCAAAGTATCATCCCCCTCACCCCTTGGCATAGAGGAATACAGAAACTCAATGAAAGAACAAACATTTTCCTTCTCTCAATCCTTTGGAGCTTGACGAAATTGAAAACTCCAGCTCCTACTTCCCCCTTCTGAGGCAAATAGAATGAGGTTAGAAATCCAAGCCTATTTAGATAGAGAACGGGTAAACAGATTAGGAAAAAGGTCCATTAAAGGAGTAGTCCCACACCAAGGATCATGCTAGAAACTAATATGGTGACCCTCTCCACATTATACACTGCCTGTCCAAAGAACTTCTCTGCTACCTGTCCAAAGAACTTCTCTGCTCTAATGCTCTTCCACATCCCACACCCATGAGTACCTCTTACAATTCTGGTGCACCAACCTCCTCTAGCCTCACCATACTTGGTTGCAATAACTTGATGCCGTAACCTGTTACTTTCCTTCCCAAAACGCCATAACAACTTACCAAGCAAAGCTTGGTTAAACAACCCAACCCTCCGGATCCCTAAACCACCAACCTAAACAGGCAAATAAACCTTCTCCCAAGCAATCAACAAATATTTAAAAACATCCTCGGAGGCTCCCTAAAGGAAATTCCTTTGAATTTTCTAGTCTAGCTGCCACCGCTTGGGGAATAGTAAACAAGGATAAAAAATCGGTGGGAAGACTAGAGATGGTACTCTTTAATAAAGGGTTCCATATCGATGAGTCCTTATAATGAGCCCCAAGCGGCATGCCCAAATAAGTCATGGGCAAGCTACCCACCTTGCAACATAAAACACGGGCCAAGACATTCAAATTCCCAACATCACCTACCGGCACAATCTCACTCTAACCACCATTGACTCTCAAGCCTGTAATAGCTTCAAAAAAAAATCAATACCATCCGAATGTATAATAACTGTTCTCTGGAAGCATCATAAAACAAAATAGTGTCATCAGCAAAAAGAAGATGAGAAATTTTCAAACCTCCTTGTCTATGAGACCCTACCTGAAAACCACAAAGAAAACCACCATCTTCCGTTCTCTTCAACAATCTGATCATCTCCATAATCAAGAGAAATAACAATGGAGACAAGGGATCCCCTTGGCAGATACCACGAGAACTACCCAAAAAACCCGCAGGAGACCCGTTCACTAGAACTGAGAATCTAACTGTAGAAATACAGGCCCTAATACATCTCCCCCACCTCGCCCCAAAACCCATCCTCTCCATAAGATAAAATAAGGCATTCCAATTCACATGGTCATATGCCTTCTCAATGTCCAACTTAACAATAACCCCAGGGATGCCACTCTTCAATCTACCATCCAAGCATACATTGGCAATTAGAACCAAATCTAGGATTTGTCTCCCTCCAACAAAAGAATTCTGAGAAGCTGATATCAACTTATCCAAAACCCCACGAAGTCTATGTGCTAACACCTTAGCCAAAAGTTTATAAAGGTTACCCACAAGACTTATAGGACGAAAGTCTTTTATATTGATTGCATTGACTTTCTTGGGGATCAAACATAGAAAAGTGGCATTGAGAGACTTCTCAAAAATACACTGACTATGAAAATCCGTGAAAAAAGCCATAACATCTTGTTCTAGTACACTCCAACATTTTTGGGAAAATGCCATAGTAAAACCATCTGGCCCAAGTGCCTGATCATCTTCCGCCTCCATAAGAGTCTCTAGAACCTCCTCCTTCTCAAACTCCCTCTTCAAAGAGTACCCCTCAGCTTCGTCTAGATGTGCAAAGTCTAAACCATCAATAGTAGGCCTTTAAGATTCCGGCTCCTAATATAATTTCTTATAAAAATCCGCTACCTGATTCATAACTTCAAACTCATCCTCATAGAGAACCCCTACCTCCACCCCCTTAATCTGATTGGTTCGCCTATGAGAGTTTGCAAGTCTATGAAAAAAGAGTGTTATTATCACCTTCTTTAATAAACAGCGCCTTAGATTTTTGCCTCTAGGAAATCTCATCCAAAGAAGCCAAAAAATCTATATCAAACTTACTCTTTTCAAAACTTGCATCCCCTCTTTCATATCAATGTCTGAGAGCTCAGTTATCAAGCATTTTTTCCTAAAAGAAACATCCCCAAAAACATGCTTGTTCTAGTGTTTCAAGTCCCCTTTGAGAGCCTTCAGTTCACACGCTAGAATATAATTAGGAGGTCCCAAAAATGGTAACTACTCCACCATTGACGCACCATATCCACAAAGCCCTCTACCTTTAACCACATATTTTCAAATTTGAAAGGACTCCTCCCCCTAGACATCCCTCTTGCCTCCAAGAGTAGAGAACAATGATCAAACACCACCCTAGAATGAATTCTTTGGGTCACATCTAAGAAATGATCCTCCAAATCCACAAACACCAACACTTTATCAATTCTGGACATGGAGGGTCTGTCAGAGTCACGAAACCATGTGCACTCGCCTCCCTCCAGAGTCAAATCAACCAAAGAGTGTTTCGCAATAAAATCCGAGAATTTAAACATGACTGGACTGAACAAAGAACATCCAAGTCTCTCAGTCGGATATCTAATAATATTGAAATCTTCAAACAAACACCAAGCCAAAAGCCACCGTCATCTCACAATGTCAAGCTCTGCCCATAATACATCCCTAAGGCTTCCATCGGTCGGTCTGTAAACCCCCGAACAGATCCATTCAAAACCATCTGCCACACCTTTCAAAACGACAGAAACTGAAAGCCTTCCAGCCATAAAATCAACTTTCTCAAATACCCTCTTATCCCACATCAGAAGCATACCCCTAGCTGTATAGATGGCATCTAAAGCCACCTAGTCTATAAAGGGGCTGCCCCAAATACTTTTTACCATGTTAGAGCTGGTATTGTCTAGTTTAGTTTCTTGAAGGCAACAAACAATATCACATTTCCACTTCTTTAGAAGATTTGTCACAACTAGTCTTTTATGAGGATTATTCAATCCCCTCACATTCCAAGACAGAAGCTTCAAACTCCTGGATAAATAGACAAAACCCAACCCAGAGGCTTTCAATCTGCCTCTAGAACTTCTACCAAACTGCCTCTCATAATTGATAGTGGAAATCAAATTTTTCAACTCCCTCATACCTTTTTGGCTTGAGATACTTGCCCGACGAGTGTTGACAAAAGTAGCTTGTTTCTCCCACACTTTCTCCAATTTTTTAAAGAAATCAATACATTGCCTCTCACAACAAGCAATCGGGAATTCCACAAAAGTAGCAAAACCTTTGATCATCGTGCTCACCCATTTTGAAGGCTCCAGTTCATCGTCTGAAAAATTTCATCTGTTTCGCAATCCTTTGTGGCAAGATTGAGGCCACCATTAGGAACCCACAGTGCCAGAGGAGCAACATCAATAAAATTGTAGTCCTCCCCACCTTTACCCTAGGCCAAAGAAACATCCCATATCAGCCTAGGAGTCACACTCTCGTTCATATTAAGACCCATCTTGGATAAAGGTGAAAAGTGGTTATAACCCAGCAAATGGTGTTGCCGAAACAACTTGGAGTCTTTGGAGAGTGAAAAAGCTAAAGGAGTACCTTCCCCTAGTGGAACGACCTTCGAGACAGTATTGGTAAGGTCACCGACTTGCTCAAAAGCATCGGAAAAGTGATATTTTGGTTTTTATGTAATTTTTGTATTTTGGGGAGAGTTTTATTTAATGTTGGTAAAAGCAAGGGGCACACTTAAGTGCAAAGGCATCTTGAAGCCTAGGCGCAAAGTGCAAAGCTCAAGCGCGCACTTGATTGAAGTGAAGTACACATTTTTAAAAGATAATTATTAATGATAGATGCAACAATCAAATGATCAAATTATCATATAAATTGAAATAAGTTTTTTTATATAATTCATCTAACATTTAGATAAGCCCTACTTTTTTAATTTTAACACAAAATTGCAAGTGAAGTCATTTTATTTTTTGGATTAAGTAGATATAAGTACTTCCATGTAGTATCCTTTCTTAAATCTCAAATATCCATAATGCCCTATGACTAATTAGTAATATTAGTTAATAATTTAATCACATAATGACTATAACTCTATAAGAATTAGTTTGCTTTGTTCAACATCAACTACTAAAGTAATTTAACAATTACCACAAATTTATTATATCATACCTTTGTTTTTTTTCATGGATGAGCTAAGAATTTGAGGACATGGCAATATGGTAATTGGTACCAAGAAGTAATCCAAAAGGGACAAAATAGAATAAGAAGAAACTGGGTGTGTTATTATTTCAAGGAGAAAAAATCAAGAAAAAATAAAAATAAAAATAAAAATAGAGAAGAACTGGGAGGTTATGGGTTTCATGACAAGTTACACTTAATTTTTTTTTTGATAAGTATGTTGCGCTAAAAATATGCCAAATCAATAGTTCATATCGATAATGTCAAGATCCTTTAGTTTTAATTCAGTTTTTTTTTTTTGAAAAATATAAAAAAGTGCCAAAAAGCGCGCTTTGAGCTTTTGGAAAAAGCGTGCCTGAATGAGCCTAGCTTTTGAGGTAACAAGTGCTGGAGTCTTGGGGCTTCCCGCTTTGAGCTTAAGCGCACTTTTACCAACACTGGTTTTATTTCCTTGATTTTAGGTGTTTTTAAGGATTTCTTAGCCAAAGTATAGTCATATTATGGTACTATCAATTAGGATATGTATAGGAATATTTTTACTTGTGAAATAATGTTTTTTTGGGCCTTAAAATAGGCTTGCATTGTGTAAAACGAAAATGGGAATTTGTTTTCAATGAAATTGAGGTTTTCTTTAGTTCTGGTGGATTCCAGAGTTTTTCCTTGTGGATTCAAGGCCTTATGGATGCAAGGGTTTGCGTCTAACTAGCTAGAACGATATCTAGCCCTTTCATGCTTTCTGTTCTACTTTAATTGGTACAATGTAGGACAACATATGGAGTTTATTTTTATCATTTGTTAGTTCTTAGATAGATTTTTATTTCCTTGTAAAATAAGTTTTTTTGGAACTTTAAATAAGCTTGCAACTTATAAAACCAAATTAACAATTCACTTACTATAAAATTGAGGTTTTCTTTATTTATGGTGGATTCAAGGAGACCCTTATGAATTTAAAGGTTTGTGTCTAGCTAGAATGAGATCTAGTCCTTTCACAATTTCCATTCTGTGTCACTAGATGCTGACTCCTATAGGTTTTCTCATGCATGTTGCTGATTTCAAGCAGGACTATGTGCTGGCTCATATGTCCTCTATTTTTATTTTTCATACTCTTTGATTTACTGTTACATTGTTTTGGTTTGTCCTGCACCAAATACTTTGTAAAGCATTCATTGCCCAATTGTCTTAAATAGTCATGTGGCAGCCTCCATTTGTGTGCTCTGTGCCCTAGATTGGTTCTTTCGTAATTGAACATAAAAATTGGTATATAATTTGTTACATAATGAGTTGCATGAAACATTTTGTTTACAAACACAGATTGTTCTTTCACATGCTTCCAAATTTATAAAGAGAAGTGATGCTGTTCTGTGTGCCTTCTGACTTCTCTGAATCCTTCATAATTTTGGTTTTAGATATATTCACCTCGCTTGGATTCGTCTCCTCCAAGATGGGTTCATTTTGCCCACGGATTGCTTCTTTTTCTCTATCAGGTTTGTTTGGATTTTATTCAAGCTTTTTGTAGTCATATTGTTTTTTCCAATCATGTTATTGTAATTTATGTATATTAGGCATGCTTTGTGACAGTTGATAGATTAATAAAGTTAAGTTTCTTATACAATATTTCCTGATTCCTATTTCTTTCACTTTCATGTATAATTTTAGTTTTATAGTTTGCTATTTTGCTTTACAATATATATTGATTGTTATGCTGTTGTTATTTTGGTGAGGCACTTCAGAATCTAAAGGCTTTTGATTAAGTCGGACTAAAATAGAGTACATCGAATGTAAGTTGAATCAACTTACATTAAGGAGTACTAGAGAGTTTGACTTCGGATAGAATGGGATGGTAGAAAAGAATATCTGTGGCCAACCTTGACTCATCTGTTAAGATCCATAGCTGATCCCAAAAATTTGGGATGAAGGCTTGTTTATTGTTATGTTGTTCTTATTTTCTTTATTGAAGTCAAGAGAATTGGGGTTTTGAACATCCCTAGTTTTTTAAACAAGTTGAATGATGGATTGTGTTGTAAGGCTTTAGTCTCCACTTGATTTAATCATATATTGAATGGTTTGGAATGCAAAGTAGTTGTCGAAACTTTATTATGCTGCTGCTAACCTTAATATGGACAAGAATGACAGGCAATTTTTGAAACACAGTGGGCATGTTTGATAGACTGTAATAGACACTGTAATGTAATAGATATTCCTATGGCATAACTATTCGGTTGTTTGGTTATGCTTTTATTATAATGAATAGTTATTCCTTATGAATAGCTATTCTTCAAAATGAGGAATAATTATTCCTTATCAAAAGTACTGAATATCTATTTCTTCACCTTATGTAATAACTTTTTAAATTTTTTTTCTAAAAAGCTATTAGTTGTCACATCTTCAAAAGGAAAGAAAATAAATTTTCCTTGTTAATTATTAGCTCTATTTTGAACACCCTAAAATAAGTGTATTTTAGGAAGTTTGTCTTAAAAATGATTTAATTACACTTTCTTTTTATACTCTACTAAATTGTGGATATATATTCAGGATTTTATTTCTAAATGGTCACCAAACTAATGAATAGTAATACTTATTACATTCTAACTTAATGTATTTCTTGTAATACTTATTCCTATTCCTATGTAATAATTATTATAGTATATCAAACGTGCCCAAGGATATGATACAGTGGAGAGATGGCAATTAATTAATTAGTATAATTTTAAAGTATATTTGATGTTAGTTTTAGATTTTAAAAAAACAACTAATAATTTTGAGAAATTATTTTCAATCTGTTTTGGGCTTCTAAGATACAGATATTTTCAAGCTGTATGTGGCTTCTAACATTGCCATGATATACCTATTTTCAAGTATTTTGGCTTGAATTAATAAATTATTTAAGTTGGTGTATTTTATAATGATTGCCGAAGGCCCATTGCAGTTTTAAGAGCTGGTGTAGGAGCAAACTGTTATTAGAAGCAACATCTGAGAAAAGAATAGAGAGGAGAGGTATCAAAGACTAGGACGATGCATATGAGAGAGAGAGAGAGAGAGAGAGAGAGAGAGAGAGGTGGAATTTCCTAAGGTTTCACTAGATAAAATCCCCCCCCCCCCCCCCCCCAAATTTTATAACCTTCTGTGTTCAGATTGTCCCTGGTATGTCTGTCCTGTCTTTGAAATCATTAAATTTTTTTTCCCCTGAAATGTCATGGACATGCATGCGACTGTGGCCCTGGAGTTACTGTGTCCAATAAGTGTCAGATCCTAGAAAGCACGGGTGCGGCTCTAGGGCCACCGCACCTGCACCCGACGCGCATTGATGCCGCTGACCGCGCATCCGTGCCGCTTTTTTTTTTTAGACTTGTGCTGATTAGCGCCAATTCGGGCCGATTCTGGCAGAAACGGCCGCCAAAACGGCCGATACGGCCTGATTCCGGCTGAAACGGATGCCGAAACGGGCCGCCACCATGTTGCCGGCCTCCATTCTTCTGCTTCATGTGGCCTCGTGAGAGAACAGAAAAAAAAAAAATTAAATAAAAAGAGAGAGAAGGAAGAAGAGATAAGGACGCCACTGAGATAAGGAAGAAGAGATAAACCAAGCTCCTGAAATTGTGACAAGAGAGCAAGGGAGAAAGTTGTGGACTGTTGATAGATTTTTGAATAGGTGTATTGGTATAAGAGATAAGGACTTGAAAAGTCAAAAAGATAGAAAAGGTTGGAACTTGTGAAAACAGTAAAAAGACAAGTTTTGATTCTTTGATTTTATCACCTTTACCCATCAGTTTTTATTATTCTTTAATACTTTGATTTTATCACCTCATTACTTTTTTTTTTTTGAAGGAAAATAATTTAATATTATAAATATGTTATTGGGCTAAAATTGGAGTTGTGTAAACATTATAATAATATATATAAATATGCTTTTAAATTTATTAATATATGTTTACCATTATTCTTAAATTGGTATATGTTAACCATTATATAAAAAAATATACTTAGCAATATATAGAAAATATAAATAAAAATATTTTTAATAATTTTTTAATCGCCGCACCTTGCCACACCTACACCCTACTTTTTAAAAAATTGCCGAGTCCCACTCCCGCATAAGCATCCGCATCCGCATCCGCATCCGCATCCGCATCCGCATCCGCATCCGCACCCGCACCCGAATTCGAATCCGAATCCGCACCCATGCTTCATAGGTCAGAATTCAGGTCTGGACATGATGGGGAATTTGCCATATTTACACTTGGTGTCTGTAAATTGAAATTTTTATTGCAATTTAATTTTTTTCCTTACTCTAAATCTCATTCCCTGATTCGTAGACAGAATTTCTGCAGTGCCCTCTGCAATGTATTTCATACTTGATTATTCATCAATATTCTCGTATAGGCATGGCCTTCTCTTTCCCTTTCTTTTCTTTTTAATTAATTATTCTTTTTACCACTTTTCTTTCTAACCTTTCACTAGTTCCATTTAGACCTTTGATGCTGTTGATGGGAAGCAAGCTAGACGGACAAATTCCTCAAGTCCATTAGGGGAGCTTTTTGACCATGGTAATATACCATTGTCATGTATATTGTATTTCCTTTTCTTCCATAGGTTAAGTGTTAATATTGATAAATAATATTCTTGCCTTTCCCAATATATTGTAGGATGCGATGCTCTTGCTTGTGCGGTATGTATCATCATATTTGGTTGTCATTTTGTAGCCCTTGGAAATTCATCACCTTTATCATTTTCTTTCTTAAATATAGTTAGAAGCATTGGCTTTTGGGAACACTGCTTTGTGTGCAAGAAGTACTTTCTGGTTCTGGGTAATTTCAGCTATTCCATTTTATGGTGCAACATGGGAACAGTAAGTTTAATTGATGCCCATTCATTATTTATGCATTTTATTCATTGCATTATTTCCTACCTTTATGGATCTGTAAACTATAATAATATTTTATGTATACTTTCCATCAATAAGAAAAAGGGATTGCTGTATACATTTGAATATTATAAATGAAAATTTTCCTTTAATTCTCCCGTCTACTGGGGGTCATAGCTGGGGGTTTCTGGTTTTTGTGGGGGATATATTAAAACCCTTGTTGTTTGCTCTTTGACCCTGGATGATGATTACAGATCTGTTTGTGCGTTTTGACTTCAATGTATCCTTGCACTATTAATTATTGTTTAAAACTATGCTTTTCAGAACAGGTTTTGCCGTTGTTGATATATGTAAATTCCATTGACCGTTGGATTTTTTTATTAGCAGTATTGATATTTGATTTTCTTGATACAGCTATTTCACCAATACCCTTATTCTTCCTGCTATCAATGGGCCTACTGAGGGTCTTATGTTGATATATGTGGCTCATTTCTTCACAGCTATTGTAGGTATGCTCCTGCTATCAATGTGCCTTCAACCCTTCCGCACCCTTTTCCTTACCCCTCTTTAAGTAATGTGCTTTTGTGCACTTTCAATCAGTATTCTAAAACTTAATTTTAAATCCAAGACACTGTAATTTTCTTGGGCTGCCTTTATTTTGTTCTACCCCAAGCTTTGAGCTCCATGAAATTTTGGAAGATTTCACATTTCTTTGCTAAGAAATATAACCTGTGAATCATTTGATCCTCATACTCAAGTTCTTAACTTCTCCAGGTGCTGAGTGGTGGGCTCAACAATTAGGAAAGTCTTTGCCCTTCTTAAATTGGGTTCCTTTTCTTCATGGTAAGATTATTCTTTATAAAGCCAACGACCTACAACACATCATTTTTGGATCTGGAAAAACCTTATGGAATCTCTGCTTAATATCTTGCATATTATACTTTAATGGTTTAACAAGATTCAGACCCACCATAATGTTTTTATTATGAGATGTGTTATTTGGGGGTTTTTTCTCAGTATGTTGTTTCTGTTTGCATTTGATTGTTTGTCCTCCTTTTCCTGTCTCATTTTTATAGATTCTGTTCTAAATGATCTGCAACAGTTTTAGATTACAGCAGTGTTCTTAAAATTTTTGGTGAGGTCATAGAGGAATGTGATTCAGTTGTATTATTTGAAGTTTTTGTGTGGAATTACCCTATTTCTGTAAGCCAATGTCATTTAGGTAGTTTTATCTTGTTAAGTGTTGTATTCAGTGAATGTTGGCCTAAAGGTTTTTATTTTATTTCTTTTCATGTGGCCTTCACTGGAAATTGTAGTGAAAATGCATTACATTCCATTTTTTCCTCTTCTGCTGACATTGGTTCTGTGTAGTTAAGTGTCATCTTTGTTGGCATGGCACATTCTACCTTTTCATTAAGGCATTTAGATCCTAATTTGGTAATATATACACATGAATTCTACATTTTTTTTTCCCATTTCATTCCTTTTCTTGTGTCCTTACCAATTGTGCACTGTTTCCATCCTGCATTTTCTTTCTTATATTCCTTCTTTGATATGGCTTCTGTTTGCTGCTAAGTCACAATTTCTTTTCTCTGTTTAAGATGCCAGGAAATAAGTTGTACTTCTGCAGGAAGAGTTTGTACTAGGCATTTCATAATTTCAGTTGATAATTCATCTCCATTTTTTCTTACCTGCTTGATGATTGTCAATAAACTCCTAAAATCCTTTTGCAATTGTTTGAAATGTAATGATTTCATTTTTATTTATTTATTTCTTCAGAAATTCCTACAAACAGAGCAGTGTTGTTTCTGATGATGGCTTTTGCTGTAATACCAACAATCATTTTCAAGTATGTACTTCTCCATACCCTAAATTATTGGGTTTTAAAGCCTTTTCTGTTCTGGCATGTGACTTTTGACATCATACGTGATTTTCTGACCATGATACATCTGTTATGACTTCTTCAATGTATTGTAAACTGTTTTAGATGGACTGTTTCACATGCAACCTTCAAATGCTTTCCCCATTCTATGATATGATAGGAATAACAAAGAAACAAGAAGGCACATCATATTAATTTGACCTTGACTTATATTTTTTGGAAAAAAAGAGAGAAAATAATAGAAATGAAGACAACATTTTATTATCGGTTTAATTTGGATGCAATAAAGGGTTAATCCTGTGAATGAAACTTGGCAATATCCATGTTTCCAACCATTTCTCAGGATATTGAAAGCCTTTGATAGGGTTTTATATTTCTAGAGTTCGAAGTGTAATGTGCCAACTTGGGATTCAAGGCCTCTTGTTGCCTTTTGGCTACAGGTTGCTCTTGTAGCTTTGGCTACAAATTCTTCTTTCCATAAGGAACTCTTGTCAACGGTCTTCTTGTTCAGTTAGTATAGGATGGGGGGATTTCGCAGCTTTTTCATTGAATCCAAGTTTTTTCAATTAGTTGTAGAGGAAGGGGGGCGTTATTTTTTGTTATGGATCTTTGAGAGGGGCAAATACTTTATGAGATCAGTCTTCATGG
The DNA here is from genome assembly GCA_033629205.1 of Lithocarpus polystachyus. NCBI lineage: Eukaryota > Viridiplantae > Streptophyta > Magnoliopsida > Fagales > Fagaceae > Lithocarpus > Lithocarpus polystachyus. Next base: position 56,880,700 of record CM066164.1, on the reverse strand, counting down.
GTAAAAATGCAGCACAGTGGCTGATGAAGAATATAGAGTACACTGTTGTTGAGGCAAGTTCCAAACAGTTTTTTTCATTCAGGGACAGTGACATTGCTTATACTCTTCAACGTAGCACCAACTCTTTTGGTCAGTTTTTACTATTGACTGAACTCAAAGTTGGAGGGTACAGGAGGTCGATCATTATCCCTGAAGGCAAAGAAAAATATGGTTGGAGGGCTTTTGGCCTTGAACTAAGAAAGATGTTGAATCCTTCCCATTATGCGGAGGGTGGAGCTGGTCTTCCAACTTTTATTCCTCAGGTGCATAGGCCATTGTTGGAGGCTCAAAATTCTAGAACTTTTGCTGAAGTTGTGCAAGGCTCTCTTGGAAAAGCAGTGGATAGGAAGCAGCTAAAGCAGCTAGGTTCCACTGTCAAGGGAAGAAGTCACAGATAGGAGAGGAGAAGATGGTGGTGAAACCCAGACTTACAGGTGCCAAGGTGGGAGTTTTTCCGGTGGGCAATCCAGATAAGTTGGTGGTGGGAGGAGGGGATAGGAGGGAGTCGTGCATTAATGAGGAAACAGAGGTAGGTGAGCAAAATCAGGCAGATAGTAGGATATGTTTCCCAAGCCTCAGTTTGAATTCAAAATTTCATAGGAAGAAGAGTGATGTAAGGAGACCATGCTGGACAGGGAGTGGTCTTATCGTGGAGGTTGACGTGATAGGGAGGAGACGGGTTTCCTGGGTGAGAAAGAAAGGGGGAGCTCAGAAGTACAGATGGGTTTCACGGGCTGGAAAGGAATGGTGCAAGGGTAAGCTGGGCTTGGGCCCTAACAAGCTGGCAACCCAACTACTAGTTAGTGAGTCTGAGTATTGGTTAGGCCCAAAAGTTACAAGCCCATTAACCTTTGAGCCTGGGGAATGCTCTGTTAAGTATGCTGAGCCCTTACTCTCAGCCGATATTCACGAGAAGGCTGGGGAGAGTCCAGGGGCAAGTACGTCAAGCCTCGAGATGCCGTCGCAGGTGACCGGAGGAATTGTGTGGCCACCGATGGTACGGGTTCAGGCCGAGATTGGTGGTTCATGCCCTCCGGTGCCTCCGATGAGCCTTGCTCTGCCGTTACAGGAGGTGTGACGCCCCGGGGTTCTGGTGGGTTCGCCTCATCGGTGCTGTGAGTTGCCGGTAGGAGGGTCGGGGTGCACCGGATCTCATCCGGTGATGTTTTTCAGGCTTAGCTCTGATCGGAACTGCGTCCTAGGTTCCATTTCGTTGTCGGGTGGGATGAGCTTTGAAGGTAAGAGAATGGTGGCTCTCGATTTTGTGCCGCGATTGGTTGGACCTTCTCTTCCCGATCTCTTTTTGGAGTTTGCGCAAGCTGGAGCATTGGGACTTGGGGTATTGGGTCAGGAGGTTAATCCTTCTTTTAGTAACGATTTTTCTAGCTTTCCTAGGGAGGTCATGCTTGTGGAGGAAGCAACTGATTTTTCTGTGGGTGTTGGTGAATCAGACTTGTCAGTTGGCTTTCCTCTACAAATCATCGCTCCGAGTGCGTCGACTTATTTGGCAGAGTTCGAGGAGGTCAATGAGGTTTTGAGTATTGAGACCAAGTTAGATATTTCTGGGTGGGTGAAACACAGAATTCCTGGTTTTAATAAATTGGTTGGGTTGTCAATGTCTCGGCATGAGAAGTTGTGCATTGCCCTCTTACAGAGGCTTGAATCAGAGATGGAGGCAGCCAATGTGTTACACAGGAAAGTACCGGGTAGCAAAAGAGGGGCTAAGTCAAAAAACAAGGGACGTAGAGAGTTGCAAAACTTCGTCTCTTCGGTGAATTATGACAGGAGATAGAGGATGGTCCTGTGTTGGTGCCAGAAGTGGGGGATATTTTAGTGTTTATGAAGATAAAGATGATTTCGTGGGATGTTAGAGGTTTAAATGATTTTCGAAAACGTCTTGTGGTGAAGAATTTGTTGCGAGATTGGAAGTGTGATATTGTTTGTTTACAAGAGACGAAGATTGCTTGCATGAATAGATAGCTGGTTTGTAGTTTGTGGGGCTACCCTTATGTGGATTGGGCTGTTTTGGAGGCTGATCGGACTGCTGGCGGTATTTTGCTTATGTGGGATAAAAGGGTTTTGGGTAAGATGGAGGTTATGGTTGGTACTTTCTCAGTGTCGGTAAAGTGGCAAGGGGTGGGGGATGGGTTTATATGGGCTTGCTCTAGTGTTTATGGCCCAAATGAAAATGACGAGAGGGGCCACATGTGGGATGAGTTGGTGGGTATTCATCAGTATTGGAAGACCCGTGGTGTTGCTTTGGGGACTTTAATATTGTTCGCTTTCCTAGCGAGCGTAGGGGTGAGACCTGCTTGACCCTGGCTATGGAAAAATTCTCTGAATTTGTTGAGGATCTTAACTTGGTTGATTTGCCTTTGGAAGGAGGTAGTTATACATGGTCAAGTGGTACTGATCAACCAGCGATATCTAGGATTGACAGAGCTTTGGTCTCTCCAAATTGGGAGAACCACTTCCCAGATGTTATTCAAAGGATTTTACCCCGTTCCATCTTAGATCACAACCCTATTTTCTTGGAGGCGAGGAGGATGGTAAGGGGGAAGAGTCCGTTCAGATTTGAAAATATGTGGTTGAGGACGGAGGGTTTTGTGGATAGAGTTCATTCTTGGTGGAATCGGCACTCCTTTGTATTATAACAAATTAAGGGATACCCCCTCAACTATCTTTCCTTGGAAAGCTATTTGGAGAGCAAAGGCCCCCAGACGAGTTTCTTTTTTTGTTTGGTGTGTTGCTTGGAATAAGATTCTTACGGGAGATAACTTGAGATTGAGGAGATTGGATTTTGTGGATTGGTGCATTACGTGCCGCCACTGTGGAGAGACAGTGAATCACCTACTTCTTCGTTGTGAGTGGGCTTACCGGTTATGGAGCTTTGTCTTTATAACTTTTGGCATGTCTTGGGTTATACCTAGTTCGATTCCAGACTTGCTTTTTGGCTGGTGGAATTGGCTGGGGAAGCATTTGTCTTAGATTTGAAACTTGGTCCCGTTGTGCATCCTATGGTGTATTTGGAGGGAACGGAATCGGAGGACTTTTGAGGATTTGGATAGCTCTGGGGATCAGATGCTTGCTTCTTTTAGTGGAATTCTTTTTGATTGGTCTCGGGCTTGGGGACTCACGTCTGGTGATTCCCTCCCTTCTTTTCTATACTCCCTCTCTCTTTTGTAATTTCTCTATTGTTTGGTTTTCTTTTGTGTTTTTTCTCTGTTTTTCTTGTACCTTCTGGGTTTGCTCTATGCTCCTTTTGCATAGAGCAGAATTTTGTATATATATATATCATTCTTACTTATATAAAAAAAAAAAATATGTTTAAACCTATTTGAGTGAAGTCAACACTACTTGGTAAACCTATTTGAGCCTAAATGAGATTTTGTTCAAAATATGCCCAAGCTTTTGACTTAGTGACGTAGGACAATCACCAAAAACAATAGTATAAGAATAAAACTCTAGGAGTCAGCACCTAAGGGTTGCTTGGAGTCAGCACCAAGCGTGAAAGAAAACTCAATAATTTTTATATTCTCAAAAACTGTCTTACAATATTCAGAAAAAGTGCTTAAATAGCTAACAACAAAGTAGAGCTTTGCAATCTTAGAAGCATCAGAGGTCTTAGAACATGGTAGGAAATGAGCCATCTTAGAGAAACGGTCAACGATCACTAGGATAGAGTCATGTTTCCTAAAAGTGCGAGGCAACCCTAGTACAAAGTCCATACTCACATCTTGCCACGGGCGATCTGGCACAGGTAGAGGCGTGTACAAGCCAGTGTTCTGCTTGCGATGCTTGACTAGTTGGCATGTACGACACTGACCAACTATCTTGGCAACGCCCCTCTTAAGACCTGGCCAATAGAATTGATGTTCCACCTCCTCAATTGTTTTATCCCGACCGAAATGACCTGCAAGGCCTCCTGCATGTACCTCCCAAACTAGGAAATCTCTCACTGAAGACCGAGGGATACATAACTTGTTGGCCTTAAACAAGTAACCATCTCGAAGGATATAATCATCCAGGACAGGCTGTGAGGCATTACTTAGGTTGGTGTAGAGTTCCCCAAAATCTGGACATGACTCATAGTCATCCTTAAGTCGTTCAAATCCGGTAACCTTAACACTCATGACTGATAGCAAAGACACCCTTCGACTTAGTGCATCAGCCGCCTTATTTTCAACTCTCGCCCTATGTTTCACCACAAAGTAGTAGCGTTGCAGAAATTTAACCCAACTACCGTGCTTAAAATTCAGCTTCTTTTGGGAATGGAGATAGCGCAAAGCTTCATGATCAGAGTAGATAATGAATTCCCAAGACAACAGGTAATGGCGCCAATGCCAAAGAGCTCGAATAATGGCATAAAACTCTTTGTCATATGTGGAGTACTTTTGCTTGGCATCATTCAATTTCTCACTAAAATAAGCAATTGGGTGACGCTCTTGACTAAGTACTCCCCCTATACTTATACCTGAGGCATCACATTCCACTTCAAAAGGCTTGGTAAAATCAAGGAGACGCATGACAGGTGCCTCAGTCATCTTTTGCTTTACCTCATTGAAAGCCTTAGTAGCAGCTTTAGTCCAAACAAACTCCCCTTGTTTCATACAGTCAGTGATGGGGGACATAATGGTACTAAACCCCTTGATGAATCGGCGATAAAAGGAAGCGAGCCCATGAAAGCTTCGAATTTCATGGATATTTTTAGGCTAAGGCCAATCCACAATTGCTTGAACCTTTTGGGGATCGGCGGAAACTCCCTCAGAAAATACTATGAAACCTAAGAAGACGACCTTATCGGTGAAGAAAGAGCACTTCTTGAGATTGCCATATAAACTCTCCTTCCTAAGGGTGGTACAAACTTGAGTTAGGTGGACTAAGTGTTGCTCCCTAGATTTACTATAGATGAGGATGTCATCAAAGTACACAACCAAGAACTTCCCCATAAAAGGCTTGAGCACTTGAGTCATCACTCTCATAAAGGTACTAGGAGCATTGGACAATCCAAAAGGCATGACCATCCATTCATATAAACCATCCTTTGTCTTGAAGGCAGTCTTCCACTCATCACCAGAACGAATCCTAATTTGATGATAGTTGCTTTTCAAGTCTATTTTGGAGAAGATTGTAGCTCCAGCCATCATATCTAACATGTCATCTAGTCGCGGGATAGGAAAACGATATTTGACAGTGATCTTGTTGATGGCACGACTATCAACACACATCCTCCAAGTCCCATCTTTCTTTGGGGTTAAGAGTGCAGGGACTGCACAAGGACTCATACTTTCACGAACAAAACCCTTCCTAAGCAGTTCTTCTACTTGCCTTTGCAATTCGGCATGCTCTGCAGGGCTCATCCTATAGTGAGGCAAGTTGGGTAAGGTCGCTCCGGGCACAAAATCTATGGCGTGTTGTATGTCACGCATGGGCGGTAGATGATCGGGGAGTTCCTCAGGGAAAACATCCTTAAATTCCTGGAGCACTAACTTCACTTCTTCAGGTTGCTCCTCACGGGTCTCTCCATGAAGCTCCCTGGCAAATAAAACAAACACAATAGATTCTTGAACTGCTATCCTTTCAAATGCCTTTGGGTTTATAATGTTCAGGCCTTTCGCCTTTAGTGCTTCCGTCATCTTGCTCATGTCAATTGGCTTGGGTTTCAAGGGATTGAGCACAATTTTCTTACCCTCAAACATAAATGAGCAAGAATTGGATCGCCCGTGAAGGGTGACATCCAAATCATAAAGCCAAGGTCTACCTAAGATAATATGCCCTACGTCCATGGGAATTACGTCACACCATATTTTAGCCTTGTAGGTGAGGAATTAAAGTGGGACAACACATCTTTCTTTTATGGCTATAGAGGAAGTGTCCACCCAAGAAACTTTATATGGGTTAGGGTGTGGGGTCAATTTCAAACCTAGGCGGGAAACAACATTAGAGGACACCGCATTAATGCAACTCCCGCTATCTATAATAACCTTGCAAGTTTTGTCTCCACACTTAGTGTAAGTTTGGAAGATGGCACTCCTTCGCCAGTCATCGGTGTCCCTCTGCTCTGCCAAAGCACACCGTACCACATTCACTCTAGGGACACCAAAGTCCTTGAAGTCATCAGTCTGGGGAGAGATGGCTCTAATGCATGCAAGATACCTAGGATCATCTTCCCATTCTGCCTCAACATCCTAGGTTTCTTCAACATTTGGATCATACACCAGCTCCTCAACATCTCCCACCTTCTCATCGTCCTCTTGAATGACAAGGGTCTTAGAGGGACACCTAGCTGCGATGTGTCCAACCCCGTTGCATTTGAAGCATTGGAGTCGAGAGCCTAACCTTGAAGGCTCATTAATCACACCTTTCCCCTTGTCCTCTTTGTCTACTGGAATACTATTGGGGTTGACCTTAGGGGGTAAGGCAAGTCTAGATTTGCTACCAAGAGGTTGAGAATCAAGTAATTCGAAGAAATTGGTTTTTTTTTTTTTTTTTTTTTGTTTGAATTTTAGAATAGGTACTGAAAGAAGGCACAAATAATAAAATAGTTAGCTTGAGCACAACATGGGTAGGCTAATGGGGGATGGTGGGATGTGCACATAAAAAATATAAAGATAATATTTTTTTCAATGAAACAATATTCAATCCACCAAAAGAGGGTAAGAGTTATACCCTAGTCAGCAGCCAACTTATTGCACCAATAGTGACAAGCTTGGCTCCTCAAGTAAATGGACCTGACTTGGACAAATAAACTTGTGAAAAACAATTTTAAAGCCCAATACAGACAATGGGCTATTACAGTAACAATAATCTTTTCTCTTTTTTTTTTTTTTTTTTTTTTTTTTTTTTTTTAAGGGCACAGTACCATGTACCCTGTCACAGCAACAATAATGTTTTTTTTTTTTTTTAAATGAAAATAACAAACTACAAGAGTCAATCCCGATAAGCTAAGAGAACAAAATGACTAAAAGCTCAAAAGAAGTTATACTGGGAAACAGAGGCTCTCTCTGCGATGAAGGTCTTTGGCCGGCGTTGGAGACCGACGCTTGGTGGCGGCACAAAGGAGGCTTAGACGCAGCGGCGCGAACATGGAGGACTAGGCGGCTTGTCTCGGATCTGGGCAGCGGCGGTGGTTCAGCAACCTCAGAGGCAGTGGTCGGCGGTCTCGGCGGCGGTGGGTTAAGGATGAAGTGGTTCAGCGATCTCGGCGATCTCAGAAGCAGTGGTCCGGCAATCTCAGTGACGATGGGTAGAGGTTGCCGATGGGTCTTTGCGTGGGTACTATTTTTTTTTTTTTTTTGGGTTGGTGGCTTGTGGGTTCTGTGATTAGAGGCGGGCACGGATGGGGATGGGGGTCACTGGCTTGGAAGAGGCCGCTGGTTTTTCTGTTGGTTTGGGGGTGAAAAACTCATGTGGGGCTTGGGGAAAACGGATTGTAGGGACTGGTTTGCAGATGGGTGTTTGTGGTTTGCAAATTTCGTGGGGTAAGTATTTGAAAAGGACTGACATATTTGGTTGGCTTGCACTGTTGATGGTTTTGCTGTCAACTGGTTGCCTACGGTGGTGTTGTAACAGATCGGAGTTTGCTCTGATACCAAAACTGACGTAGGACAACCACCAAAAACAATAGTATAAGAATAAAACCCTAGGAGTCAGCACCTAAGGGTTGCTTGGAGTCAGCACCAAGCGTGAAAGAAAACTCAATAATTTTTATATTCTCAAAAACTGTCTTACAGTATTCAGAAAAAGTGCTTAAATAGCTAACAACAAAGTGCATAAAGAAACCCTTGTGGTATTTGAAGTTACAATCTGAAGTTTACCAAGCGAGCACTATTGGTCCTTGAAATTTCAAATAAGCGCTATTGGTCCCTAAAGTTTAAAAAATCAGCGCTAGTAGTCTTTTTGTTAACGGAGCAATGCAGTGGCATCTTTTAAATGATGTGGCAATGTTTATAATATTAAAAAATTACAATCATTATTGACACGTTAGAAACCCAAACCAAACCAAACCCATTTTCCCCAAATCAAACCAAACCAAACCAAATTGAGCCCTAGCCCATCCCCCACCTCCAGTGGCAGCTCCTCCCCGGCTTGGAAATAGAACAAAGCAGAGTAGTTGATGGCCTAGAACAAAGCAGAGTTGTTTGGTCCAAAGAGCTCTCACTTTTCTCCGTATTTACTAAACAAAGTTGTGTGGTTGTGGTTAGTTGCATAGTGTTTTCTGTAAAACTGTAAATAGAATACTGTGACTAAAAGTGAGCGAGAGTTTAAAGCCTTCATTCATTCCTTACTAACAAATGGATTTTAGTTCTTCAGATTTTGGAGAGATTTGGCCTTCGATTATTTCTGTGACTGTAAATTGTATTTTGAGTTTGCATTTTGCAATGCTCATGAATGACCAGAACATAATTCCAAAAAGATATCGTTTTTTGGAAGCCATTTTAGTAAAAATAAAACACCTTTTCCACTTTTTTCAAAGTTTGGTGGAAGATTTTGTTTTTGTGTTTGTCATTGTCATGAGCCATCTGGCGAGATAACTCAGCAATGTAATCGTTGTCCTTGTCATTGTCTATCTCAGCCAAACTGAGTTTTGACTCAACTAGGGAACTAAAACCCACCAAACCTCGGTGTTGGCGATGAAGCCAGAGGAATTACTGGCCAGAGACCATGGTGGACTTGAGGCGGTGGAGTCTGAGGAGAGAACTTGAGATAGGGAGGGTGGTGTTCTTAAGTTTAATTTTTTAATAATAAAAACAGCTGGCAAGTCATTTACAAAATGACATCATTATTTTATTAGACACATAGGCAAGGCAAGAAATCTAACTGAAGTTGACAGAGAGATCAATAGCTCACAGTTTTGAAATTTTAGGGACCAAAAGCGCTCATTTGAAACTTTAGGGATCAAAAGTGCTCACTTGGTAAATTTCAAGGACCAACAATGTATTTTTGCCTGTTGGTAAACTTCAAGGGACCAATTCTCTTATACTTAGATAAAGAAAAATGCTGTGTGTAAACTTCATATAGATTATAGGTTATTTCTGTATTATCTATTGATAATTGTTTTTGAATTTACTATATTAAAATTTTAAGAATTTGAATTAACTTATTTAAAATTTGAACTTACAATCTTTGTGCAAATGCACTATCCTAATGAGCTTATGGGCAAACTATATTATTATTTTGAGTTTATTAACTTTTATTTATTTATTTATTTATTATTTATTATATGTTATAAATCTTTCTATTAGAGGTTATTATACATTATATTTGAAAAACCTGCGCTGTACTTAAGTAAAGCAGTTGGCAATTGTATGTGCTTTGCGCCAGGCTCCAGGAAGTATATGGCTCTATGCTTTTTAATTGCATTTGATGTGTTTGCCAACACCATTACAGCCAGCCTACATGTCTGACTTAATGTTGTTTGATAAAGGCAGCTTAGATCTCCCTTGTTTTGTGTTTATTTGCAGTGTACAGAATGTTTATAAGGTAGTTCAGGCAAGAAATGGAAGCATGCTGCTGGCGTTAGCAATGGTACTACTGCTACCTTTTGGATACTTATCTCTTTTCATTGCTTATAGGATTTGTAATAATGTTTTCTTCTTGTTTCTTGTCAGCTTTACCCTTTTGCTGTACTCTTGGGAGGAGTGGTAGTTTGGTATGACCCAAATCTGTTATATGTTTTTTTACATGTTTTTCTATAAAATTTGCAGATGGGTTTACATACTGTTATTTTTTCAAATGTAGGGACTATTTGTCTCCATCTGACTTAATTGGGAACTATCCTTATTTAGTTATATTGGGAACTGGACTTGCGTTTGGTTTTCTTGTGGTAAGATATTTGTGTTTTAGTGTGACTACTCCATTCAATGGATTTTTCTATTTTTATTTCTTTGAAATTATTCACTTTATTAAAATTGTTGTTACTATGTATTCTTTTAATTTTCTTGATTTTCTGCTTTACTGTTCTGTGGTCACTAACAAATATATTTTACTTATTTGTGACAGTTTGATGAATTGGATTTTTTTTTTTAATAATTAGATGATTAGTTTATTGGGACTAGAACATTAATGCATGAAGTATACTAGAGAAACACCTAAAAAGCCAAGAGCCTTATAGCTTAACTGGTTGGCACCTCTTGATGTTTTCAATAGAGACATCTAGGGTTCAAATCTACCTACCCCCAACTATTCAATTATCAAAAAAAAGAAACACCTAAAGAATGCAATAGCTTTCCAGATTTCACTCTTACCCATATTGCATTTCCTTTGCCAACAAACCAGCAAATTTATAACTGTCTTAGGCATCACTCATCTAGCCCCATACAAAAAGCAAGTGCCCATAGTTCAATTGCGACCAATTAGTGAAGCAAAATATGTTTTACTATTTCTCCATTTTCCTTGCAAATATAGCATCAATCTTTCACAATAATTATCCTCTTGAGAAGATTTTCCACTATCAGAATCTACCTCAATGCAGCTGTTCAAACAAAAACTGCAACCTTACATGGAACCCTTGTCCTCTATATATTTTCCATGGGAACCCAAGCTCCCAATTTTCTAATGAAGCTTTATAGTGGGATTGAAATGCAACCTCATGTGGAACCCTTGTCCTCCATATAATCTTCGATGGGAGCCCAAGCTCCCAAGTTCCTCTAATGCTTCATAGTAGGATTGAATGTTGAAGTTTTCAATACCACCAACATACCTTATCCTCCCTCATCTGATGGAAAATTAGAATAGAAGGTCATAAAACTCTTCTGCCAACTCTTAACTCAATCCTGAAAATATTGTATGAAAGTGTGATTCTGACCATGCACCCCTCCCTCCAATCTACTCAAACATGAAGCAATAGGGGCTTCCTTATCTCTAGCTAAGGCAAACAAAACCAAAAACTAATCTTGTAAAGAAGCTCCACATATGCATCATACCATAATCAAACGTATGACCTATCAAGCTCCATAATCTCTTAAGAAAAAAACCTTAACAGGCACATCCCTCTTTAATAACACTAGAGATGTCTAATAACCTCAGGTTTCTCCTTATTTGCACCTATAATATGTCTTCACACTCGAATCACTTTCTACACCATACCTTTAAAGCCATGTTCCTAGTGGAACTTGATTAAAAGTACTGAGTATTACTAGCTTACTAATACCCAAACCACTAGTCATCATTAAAAAAAAAAAAAACTTATTTTATTCCACCAAATGAAATTTGAATGCTTCCCATAACCCCCTCCCCAATGAAAATTCCTTTGCAAATTGAATGCTTCCCATAACCCTCTCCAAAGAAAATTCCTCTGCAACCTTTCTAGTTGGGAAGCACGAGTGCGGCTAAATGGTAGCCGCACCTGTGTTGAACATGATTGGGACGCAGTTGCATGCACGTCTCCCACAATTTAAAAAATTTTTTTTTTTTCCGATACAAGTTTTTAAGCTTCAATTCTTCAAGCTTTTGACCCAGCTCAGCCTGCTCTTCAAGGTGACACGCCACAGTGACAGAGAATGAAAGAAATGAGACTCAGAGAGAGAGGGGAATAGCCAAATAAATGAGAATTGATGAATAAATTTGAAACTAGATCCAAAATCTCAAGTTATCAGGTGAAGTGGTGAAGTGATGTATTGATGTGGTGGGTGGGAAATGTGTAGCATAGTCAAGTACATTTTTCTTTTTGATTTATTTTTTAAAACTTTGTAGTGGATGCCAACTTTACATGCTTTTTTTTCCTTTTTATTTATTTTATTAAGTGATATCAACTAACTTAAGGATATGTGATCCACTCTCCTCCACTTCCGTCATTTATTTAGTATATATTTTAAGAGTGATATATATAATAATAATTAATTTCATCATGAACAACTGGTACTTTTCCTTATTTTCTCTTTAAAAATATTTTTCTGATTACCTATAAAAAAAAAATGATTTTATAATAATAATTATTAATTGATATATATATTTACCATTATATGGAAAAAAATGCTTAGCAATATATAGAAAATATAAATAAAAAAATATTTAATAATTAATTAATAAACGCATCTTGCTGCACCCGTGTCTATTTTTTCAAAAATTTCTGTGTTGCCATATCACACCTGCACCCTTATCCGTGCAGGTGCTGCCTAGCTTTCTAGTGTGTTAGCTATATGAATGGGCATGGTAAATAAAGGTAGAAAATAGGTTGATAGATTGGATAGGAGCTTTTACTAATGGTCCGTTTTAATTGAGGGGGAGGAAGAGGGAGTAGAGTAGAGTTGGCCCAAAATTAGCCTATTTTTAGTCAAGTCTACTCTACTTCTCTCTACTTCCTCTCCCTCCCCCTTCAATCCAAATGGGCCATAAGAGTCAATCTTCCTCCCTTTGACTAATACTATTTTCTTTAACTTGTCAAGCTTTTCTCAATTTTAGAATTCCAAAATCATCCTAGCGTTGAAAGAAGATCCAATGGCAAACCTTTATATCATGGAAAGCAGCCCACTTTCCACCCAATGTTACAGCCAACTCAGAAAGTCCTCCCACCTTTCCCACTGGGCCAGAGGTAGTAGTTTACTTTTACCTAAATTCACATTCATTCTGAAGGCAACTTCAAAGCAAAGTTGAACACATCTAATAGCTCTCAATATTTCAGAAGATGCTCCACATAAAAGAATGGTTTCATTTGCAAATAAGAGATGAGGAATCTCCGTATCCTCCCCATAATCTCCAACTTGGAACCCTGTTAGAAATCTGCTACCTTCCACTGCTATGTATAGCACATTCTTTTGACAATGTAGATAACTAGAAGAAGAAAATAATGGAGATAAAAGAATCTCCTTGCCTCGATACTCTAAAACTAGCAAAGAAACTAGGTGGATCACCATTCACCAATATTAAAAACTAACAATTGAGATACAATAGAAGATCATTTCCTCTACTTATCACAAAAACTAAGCCTTTCTAAGATATAAAATTAATAAATCAAGCAATCTTAAATCGCATGATCATAAGCCTTCTTCATATCTAGCTTACACGTCATGCCTAGCTACCACTTTCTTCCACTTCCAGCAAGAAGTGCACTTTGAGTATCTTCTCCCAACGTACTTTTTATCTTTTTTTACTATTCCTAAAGCCGTGGCTGCTAGATTGGAAAGTATTCAGAGGAATTTTTATTGGGGGTCTTCTGAGGGGAGTTTCAAGTATCCTTTGGTGGCTTGGGACAATGTGTGTTTACCCATTGAGATGGGTGGATTGGGGATAAGAAGTGTGGTGTCTTTTAATCAAGCCCTATTAGGGAAATGGCTTTAGAGATATGGTCATGAAGTTACTCATCTCTAGTGGAGAGTTATCTCTTCTAAATATGGCGAGGGTCAAGGGGGGTGGTGTACTAAAGTCTGTAGGAGGACCCATGGGTGTGGCCTTTGGAGAAGCATTAATGAAGGGTGGGAAAGCTTTTCTAAGCATCTGTCTTTTGTAGTGGGCGAAGGCACTCGTATCCGTTTTTGGCATGATAGGTGGATTGGTGATAATACTCTAAAAGATCTCTATCCTGAGCTCTATGTGTGTTTAGTGGTCAAGGATGTTTACATCTTTGAGGTCTTGTGGATTCCAAAAGGGGGTATTGCTAGAGTGTGAAATTTAAGGTTTTATAGAGCTTTTGAAGATTGGGAGTTGGCTGCTTCCTATTCTCTGCTTCAACTTATCCAAACTCGTATTCCTTGGGGTGAGAGGAGGGATACTCTTTGCTGGCGACTAAAAGGTGATGGCAATTTTGACACCCGGTTTCCTTGGAAGGGGATTTGGAAACCAAAGATTCCTCAGCGTGTGACGGTCTTTATGTGGACAGTTGCTCATGGTCGGATCCTCACTTTGGATAATCTAATGCTTAAGAGTCGCCCCTTGGCTAATTGGTGTTGTATGTGTTGTCGTGATGGGGAGTCGGTAGACCACCTTCTTCTTCATTGTCCCGTTACTCATTCCCTATGGTCTTCTATGCTTCAAGCTTTCAGTATCCATTGGGTTATGCCAGGTTCGGTGGCAGGTTTGTTATCTTGTTGGTATTAGTGGTTTGGGAAGCATAAATCGGACATTTGGAATTTGGTTTCAGGGTGCTTAATGTGGATTGTGTAGTTGGAACGAAATCGTCGATTTTTTGAGGACAAGGAGAAGACATTGGCTGAGTTAAATGTTTTAAGTCATCGTAGTCTTTAGGAGTGGTCTCGCTGTTGGGGTTTTACCGATTGTTCTTCTCTCTCTGAGTTTATGTCTTCTCTTAGCTTAGTTTCCTGATTTCCCTCCTTGTGTTGTGCGGTGTGCTCTTTTTTTTTTTTTTTTTTTTCTTCTTGTTCATCATCATGAACTCCTTGTTCTTTTCTCTTTTTGTTTTTTAATTAATAAATTTTTTCTGATTACCTATCAAAAAAACAAAAAGAGTATCTTATACAAAATGTCCTATCACAAGTTTCAATTTATTAGCTAAGACTAGCTAATAATTCATATGCACTGCTCACCAAACTAATAGACTGAAAGTCTTTCACAGTTAAAGTTCCTGCCTTTTTGGCACTAGAGTTATAAACTAGCATTAAGAGGCTTTTCAAACATACCAGACTAGTGAAATTCATGGATAATTGTTTTAACATCCCCCTTCATGATCCTTTAGAGCATTTAACACATCCGCCTTTTTGAAGGGTCTTGGTAACCAATTCTTTGGTTTAGCAATCTAAAATTTAAACAATCTACCACAGGGCATAGGCCTCCAATCAAAGAAGTGGCATATTTGAGCTTTTTGTAAATTTATCAATTCTTGTTGATTGCCTTTCGAAAGCTCAGTGGATCTAAGATATTCCTGCTTTGATATATGGTTGTTGAGGTTTTGTGGTTATGGTAGTAGCTAAATCATGGTGCAACTTGATTTCTGTATTTGCCATGTTAATCATGTGTGATGGAAAAATACATGTTTGTATCACATACAAAACATATGCAGCGGAAAATTAATGAAACTACTTCATTCGCAATTGATAACATGCGCTATGTAAATTTTAGAATATAGAATCAAGCGAGTGTACCTTGGTATGGTGAATTTCAAAACCGAAGATGAAAAGCACTTGGGAAAACTTTTAATCTTCACTTCAATTCCACTTGATGCCCAAGATGTGTGGTCTCTCAATCAATTATATGTGTTTGTTCTAGGGAGAATGAGAAAGTGTACAACACTTACATACATTCATTTCATTAAGAAGTCTCTATCACTTATTAAAATCTGTATGTTTCTCCCTAAATAACTTATTATCTAATTGGACTAGCCTTTTGGGCTTTTCCAATTGGGCCTTCGTATGTGGCTTGGAGTGAGACCAAAAGGGAACAAATAAGACACTAGTTCTAATGGGCCTTGGGCTTTTCTATCAACTCTTGACAAGTCCAAAGTTACCATTAATTATATTTAATACCACTATATAAATATAATTGCACTCTAGGCCTTATCAATAAATTATTTTCCAAGACTTTATTGCACATGTAACCCCTTCATAAAATATTCGTAGTAATACAAAGTCATGAATGTAGACTGCCACTTTGTGAATTACTATATCTTAATCCTTAAGTATCCGGTTTAATTATTTTAAAGTTATTCATCATATATTTATGAAATCTAATTTCATAAATATATACTTTAGTCTTACTAAAGTGATTAGGCCTAACTCTCTGAATAATTGAACCCATTAAACTTATCTCAAGGGAATATTTTATATCTCCGTTAAGAGATTATGAATTCCATTTTGAGAATATATGTTCCATCAACACTAAATGTGGCTGCCCAACATGCTAAGGTTTTGACCGATACTTTAGATCTCACTCCTGATATATCAAAGCAACCTACACTTCATGATTAGGTCCATTATTTTCTCAGGATTAAGAGTTCATGTAAATATAAGTCGTGAGATTTATTATTCATTTGACAGTCGTTAGGAGAATAATAAATCTTACGCGATCTAGTTCAATATGTCTTAACTCTTAAAACATATCAACATATCAACTAGAAGTCTCCACTTCCATGATTAAGACAAATTATCTTAGTTAATATGTTATAGTCCTCGCAGATGAAATGTCCAATTTCATCACTAACTACGAACCAAAATTCTGAGTTTACAAAGAACTTGTGTCTATATCTTTAGTGACTAAATCACATAAATCACATACTATGCATCTCATGAACTATATGATAATGTTCAAATATTCATCTTTCTATTATTTTAGATAAGAATAAAGCAACTTTATTAATCACAATATTAAGTCAAACATCATGTCAAACATAATGTCATACATAATATCATACATGACATATTACAATAGGATTTAAGGGCACTAATCCTAACAATGTGTGTAGGTAGCTATGGGTGGCACATGATCATATGAAAGCAGCAATTTAGATTGCAAAACAACTAAGAACTGATGCTGCATCAAGAACATGTTCCATCTTGTGCAGTATTTTGCTAGAAATATAATGATTTAGGTTTCTTAGTAGGGCAATAGGTAATTTTGTTAGCCTTTACATGCCAATATTAGTTTTTAGTTTTAGTGCAACTTTCTAGATTAATTTTTTCCAGGCTGGCTGCTGATACTGCTTAATTTGCAAATTGATAGTTTGTTGTCCATGTAATTGCATGTTTTTCTTTAGTTGCTTTGGTAGTCACTACATGACATTCAATAATCAGTTGTATAGATCCCCAGAGGTCTACGGGTTGACTTGCTCAAGATATATGGTGTTTTATTATTGGTGTGAAATAAATTCCTTACAGAACTGCTCTGGTAGCATGATATGTGACGGTTGACCTTTTACCTATTTCATGCTAAATTTTTGGTAATAAACTGTAGAAAGAGCTTGTCTTTTGTCAAAAAATTTGTAGAACCCTAATGGTGCATAAATAACTCTGCAAGGTGCCGTAATTAGTTGCGGTTTACAGTTGTTAAAGATGAGAATAAAAACAATATAGAGAAGCGGAAGCAAGAAAGAGAGAAGAACACAAGGAATAATGTGGTTCAACTGAAGCCCTAGCGGCTACATTTTTATTTATAATCAAGTCAAATATTACCGTTAACCCTTAACAGGTTATATATAGAGACTAGAAGTTTGGGTTAGCCCTACATGGGCTTACAACATTACTAGGGCCTCTTGGGCCATTTCGTTAACATAAACTCAATACCTTTAACACTCCTCCTCAAGCTAGAGCATATAGTCATATAGTTCCAGCTTGTAACGCATAAACTCTAAACAACTTCTATATAGTGCCAACTTGCTTGAAGAGGCTGAAAAACGATGTGAACCGGCCAAAACTTGAGGGAACCGGCCGAAATTGAAGCTGAACCGACCAAGATACTTGCATGAGCCAGTTGAAGTTCTTCAATACCAAACAGGTAACCAAACAGAGGTTTATAGGTTGTTAGGTTATCCTTATCATGGATAAAGGACAACCAAATTCTACACCTAAACAATCAAAATCAATCAAATAGGCAAACATGGGACTTCCTTGTCTACTTTAACCAACAACCAACACTGGTGGCTCTAGAACATGTTGGTGACCACTGCGCTGGCAACCAACAACTTTGGCGATAGCAACCAAGAACCATTGAGAAAAAATACGGGGTAAGCCGAAACCGACTGAGAAGTACTAGATCTGCCAAGACTCACCAGAATATTTTGAAAACCACCCAACAACAAAAAGCCATTGATAAATGCCAAGAACAACAAAAACAAACAATGATTGGTGGATGATGGCTGGAAACCACCATTGATCTTCCATTGAGAACAACAAAAACAAACAATGAGTGGTGGATGATGGTTGGAAACCACCATTGATCTTCCATTGAGAACAACAAAAAGTAAAGTCCGGCCGTTAAGATCTGGCAAGATCGGTTGCAGGTTAGATCTGGATCTCGGTTAAATATGAATTTAGGTTGGATCTGCAACAACAATGACTAGGGGTGTCCACAGGTCGGTCCGGGTCGGGTTTGTGCCCAACCCATGACCTACCCAACCAAATCGGGTGGAGGACTTTTAGACTCGCCGCCGACCATTGAGGAGTCGGATCAGAGTGGTTGGATACGTGTTGGGTGGCAGTCGGTTTGGTCAAAACTGTCAACAGTGGAGAAATTGCCCAAAACACTCCAGATTTGGCGAAATCTCGTCATATCTGTGGGAGATCTCACTTGATTTGGTGAGATCTTGCTAGATCCGGCGGAAATCTAGGTGGATCTAATAAATTTTCACCAAATAATCACCAGAAAATTATTGGAGTTGCCGGATTTTTCTGGGTTTTATAGTCGGGTTGGGTGAATCGGTTTAGAGAAGAGAACTCGACAGCCTATTCGCTGGAGTTGGTTTATGAAGTCTAAAACCCGCTGTCAACCGTCGAAGCTCTCTGATCAGTTGCAGGTGGGTTAGGTCCGGCATGTGGGTGGACACCCTAACAATGACAGCCACTGCAACAACCACCAAAACGACAACAAGACAACAATAACAACAACAGCAACCATCGAGAACAGCCAATAACAATAGCATCCACCGTGAACAAATTACTAAGTTTAGATTTGAAGGTTGCACAAGCAAACAACCACTAACAATCGAGAACAAAAACAATGAGATAGGTGTTGTGTAGATCTGTTTGGTGGGTGAAACAAGATTATAGAAATTGTGAAAGAGGAAAAGCAATCAGCCACAGGAAATGGCTCTAATACCCTGTTCAAGATGAGAATAAAATAATATAGAAAAGCGAAAGTAAGAAAGGAGAAGAACACAAGGAATTACATGGTTTAGCCTAACGGACTATGTCCGCGAGATAAAGTCCCAGTGGTTATATCTTTTCTGTATAATCAAGTCAATTATTACCTTGAACACTTAACAGGGTATATATAGAGACTAGAAGTTAGGGTTAACCTTATATGGGCTTACAACATAACCAGGCCTCTTAGGTATTTACATCTAGGAAGCACATGCACAAATACGGGTACAGGTACGGTACGACAACACAAAAGTTTTTGAAAAAGTACGACACGAATAGTGGGGATATGTATATTAATTAATTAATTTTTAAATATATATATATATTTTTATATTTTCTATGTATTGTTAAGCATTTTTTTTTTTCATATAATGGTAAACATATATCAATTTAAGAGTAATAGTAGACAATAAAGTGAATACAGTAATCAACCATCCAACTTTTTTTTTTTCAATCGTGATCAAGTATCAACTAAATTAGCCAAAGAGAGAGTGAGCGCGAGAGAGATCAGATCGAGCAATAAAATTAGAAAGAGGGAAAGAGAGAGCAACGGAAATGAGAAAATTACCGTGACTACTGTCAGCCATTGCAGTGGGGCTTCACTGCTGTTGCCTTTGCTTTCGCTGTGGGGCTTCTCTTCTTCTGCTGCTTCAGCTGTTGGACAGAGAGTGAGAGAAGTCCAACGGTGAAAGCAAAGGCAACGGCAGCAAAGCCCCATGGCGAAAGCAAAGGAGAGGGATCGAGAGAGAGATTTTAGGTTTTGTTTTTAAGTTATGCGGTTCTGCCTCCAAAACAAACAGTTTCAGGCGTGATTTTTTTTTTTTCTTCTCATTTTTTGCGAGCCCATGTCCCCGACTATATCCCTCCCGTATCCCAAACGTATCTGAGCCGTGTCCCTGCTATATCTGAATATATTTTTTTTAAAAATGGTTGGGACACACGTGCAGCCGTGTCCCAGGAGTATTCCGTATCCCGTACCCAACTACCTGTATGACACGGACACGGTAGGCATTTTTTCATGTTCGTGCCTCCAAGCTTTACATCAACATAAACTTAATACCTTTAACAAAGATCATGGTTGTTAACCTGGTAAGATGTTTCTCTGGCTTGTGTTTTGGGCTGTCTTGTAGATTTTCCTCTAGAAGTCCCAGCATGCGATGTCTTGTAAAAAAATAGGATAAATAAATAATTCACACACAAACATGTTCATTTATTTTCTAACATTGTTCTAATGTCAGCTTAGCGTTTGCTTTTATCCTTCTTTATAGCTACTTTTTGCTGGATAAGATTTCTTATTTTTTGAATTACATCTGTTTTGGCAGGGAAGGATGATCCTCGCTCACTTGTGCGATGAACCAAAGGGCTTGAAAACCAATATGTGCATGGTATGTTGCTATCTCATACCAAACGACTTTGAATTTCGTTGGTAATTTAGAATTTGGTTATCGTTATGGCATATTTTTTTGGCTGTGTTGTTTGTATATCTTGCCTATCTGTTTCTTTCCACCATAACTGGTTTGAGAACCACTCAAAATTTGAGAGTAAGCCTAAAATGAAAACAATTAAAAGCAATTGAGTCTGGTCACTTGAAAATGAGTACGTGGCAAATTGGAAGGGTTAATAATAATAATAATAATAATAATAATAATAATAATAATAATAATAATAATGTCATATTCAATGCACAAAACTCCCACTTTTCTGTCTAGGAGAGATGATTGGTAGGAAACTTTAGATTTTTAATGAAGAGGTTGATTTTTGCTCTCAACCCCGTGATCTTAAACTTCCACTTATGGTGGAAGGAACTTGGCATCGCACTGTATTTATTAAAAAATGAAAATAATTTATTTGACTGGTCATTCAATACATTGAAAGCAAAAAGGTCTTCATGATATTCGGTTATAGTGATTTTTTTTTTTTTTTGGGGGGGGGGGGGGGGGTGTTGTTGTGGAGGGGGGGTTTGGGTAAACAAAACAAACAACAAGATCTCAGGAGTATGGACAGAATGGGACTGCAAGTGATTTTGGTGATATGTTTGAATACTTAGGTGAGAATACCTGTGTGTTCAGGTAGTAATTAATAGATTAATTTCTAATTGATTTTATTGACGGCTTCACCAACCCCAAAGGTTTGGCCTACCAGTTTCTAAGGTCTCATGAGATCGTGTTTGAAACCTCTACCTAGCATTTTGGGGCCACCCTAATAGACTCATCCTAGTAATTATGGGGTGTGTGTGTGACAGGGGGACTATACACATTGGGGGAATAGTCAAGTGTTTAAAGAGCTCTAGATACCCTTATTAGCCAAACCAAAAAAAAAAAAAAAAAATGGCTTCACCATAATGTTTGCTTGTTTGCTAGCCCATTAAGTGAAAACCTGATTTTCTTTGTCTATGGTTTACCTAGTTTGCTAGAGCTGTATTATTCTGTGTACTGGAGTAATTCCCTCTTAATAACATGATGCTTATCAAAATAGTTTGCTTGTTTGCTAGATATTTGATTCAAAGCTAAGTTGGGATTACCTTTACATTTCAGTGTTACACATAAGGTCCCATTTTTATGGAAAATCAAAGCAGGGAAATTTGTATGGCTCTACTGGTTATTAAATTTGTGTAATTGTTATTCTATCAGTCAGCTTTATTGCTTGAGAACTTGACATGAGATAAGTGTGGCTTCTTAGAATGCCCCTGGATAACTGAAAATTGGTTCTAGCGAGAGGGGTTAGTTGCCTGTAAGTTTTATTAACTAAAGGCGAGTCCAAAGGGCTCTTATGTAGAAAGGTTCCTCGGTAATAAAAAAAAGAAGTGTGGCTTCTTTGTCCAGTGTGAACTGCTGGAAACTAGAAATTTGAGAAATTAAAAGGGCTTGTCAGTTTCTGTCATGTTATTTGAAGTTTCTTTTGAACTAGTTAATGATGTTGCGATTTATATAGCCACTGAGTTATATGCCAGTGGCATGGGGCATCTCCCATGAGTATTGGGTTAGGAAGCAAGGACACAGCAAAAAGGGCTGCATGTACGTAGACACACCTCAAATATGGCTGCATGCATGTCTGAGGGGTGTCCAGCCCAAAAAGTTATTATTATTTTTTGTTTAGTTCACGGAGGGGACACAATCACGACAAGGCTGAACCTAAAAGAATTTAAAAAAAGAAAAAGCAAAAAGTCATCGATTTGCTTTCTTGGCACAATAACGACAGTAGATTCATAGTCATAGACTACACGACTTCAAAACAAATTTCTCTCTCACTGTGCGTTGCACCATTGCCCATTGATATGCTCTCTCATGATCAGATCGGCGACCAAACAGCCTGTTTGCACCTCTTCAATAATCCTCACTATCAGATTGGCAATGCATCTGGCACATTGATCTGATTTCTATAAGCTTTGCCGCAACAGTCAGCTGCTCTTTAAAAAAAAAAAAATCTAGAGTTGTATTGCAATGGCAATGGGACAATGGGTTTTGAACACTTCTCTTTTTTTAATGTTGATAAAAATTTAAATTTTTGGTTATTATTGTTTTTTGATAGGTAAAATTTTTGGTTATTATTTAGTATGTTTACTGTATAAATTTGCTGTTTAGTGGCTATAAACTTATATAGTTATGTGATTATCATTTATTATTAAGACTATTGTTTAACGTTTAGTTAGTCGTATCATTTGTTAGCATTTTAATGGTTGTTATATATTTTAAAACCTATAATAAACGTAATATATGCCCAAAAGTATATAAAATCTAAATAATTATAATTAATTAATTGTTGTTTCCCTTCAAGTCGTGTCCTAATTTTTTAAGAATTGCTGTTGCTGTGTCTCATATCATGCTGTTGCTATTTCCCTTCTTAGGTATGGGATGGTGGGTGATGTGTGTCTAAACTCCATTGTGAATTACTACCACCACCCAAACCCCCCCTCCAAAAAAAAAAAAAAAAGAAAGTAATTCACAATCTTTATTATTTTGTGCAGTCACTACTGTATCTACCTTTTGCCATTGCAAATGCACTCACAGCCAGACTGAATGATGGGTATGTTGTAATTTGATTTTTGTGTGCTAAAAATGGACTTACCATTCTATTCTCAATGCTTCTGGTTCTATTTCACTCATGAACCTCTTTTGATCTTTTGTGGCAGAGTTCCTTTAGTCGATGAGAGGTTGGTCCTTCTTCTTTACTGTGCGTTCTCAGGTATGGTGACTTTCACCTTCTTGTTTTTTTTTTTTTTTTTTTTTTTTCTTTTAATGCAAATAGTCATTTGTGGTAAATTACTTACAAACTCCTATTTCCAATAATTTTTTTGAAATAGGCCTCCTTGTTGAGCTTAGTTTATTTTTTTTTGGGGGGGGGGGGGGGGGGGGGGGGCGGGCATATTTAGGCATTTGCTGCTGCAGTGTCTACTTGGCAAAATATTGGTCTAGCTTTTACTATTGATTAAAGATGTAATACTGTGATTTTGTGATCTTTCTTCTGTGCCTGACATCCTCTTTTACTGAACTCAGTGGTACTGTATTTGCACTTCGCAACGTCTGTCGTTCATGAAATCACAACTGCGTTGGGAATTTATTGCTTCAGGTGAGACTGTCATTCAAAAATCTGTAAAATTTCACATCTTGGTTCAAATCAGGTTTAGATTGGATGCGGGTTTTTTGGTTTTAAAGTCAGTTCTGACTTCACCAAATTGAGCATATTTAAACCTACTTGTTCAAATTATATCAAAATTTATGTAACCTTTACTACTGTGATATGAAATGTTTGTATAATTTTGTTGTCTACATTTTTATTTGGTGGCTATGACACATCTATTAGTCCAAAAAAAGGTTTTAGTGAACTCCAGCTGCCTATTTTATTTAGGATGTAATATACTTGCTTACTAGTCATTACTAACTTAGACCCTAGTATTTGTTACCTCCAATATTCCTTTGGTTTCTTGTAAAAGAACCCAAAGTATGTTCAACTACGTTGAATCTTTATTTTCATAAAGACAAACATTTACACGTAATTAGCAATTTAACTGTAATTTATTGTAGTACAATTTAATGTATACTGCAGTATTAAAGTTTCGGATTTTACCCTGTAATTTCTTGACATGAGCATGACCTTTGTATATGTTTTTCTTTGTCAATTACAGGATAACTAGGAAAGAAGCTTGAACTTTGCGAGTGTTTCTTTTGGGCTTATCCCTCGCAGGTTCACCCATCATTCTTGAGACTTTTTTTTTCCTATGCTTTCTTGTATCTTTACCAAAGATTTTGTAGTGCTGATTGTGTCTGCTGGTTTTGTACCTGCATGTTCTCTTCTGATCGTTTTGACCTTCCTCTTGCCTTCAAACTGTCAATTCCAGAATGATGCAGCTATGCCAAGATTTTGGTGGTTTTTTTTTTAAGACATTTATGACATAGTTGTCACTGATTCACTGGGTTCAGTGTTTGAGGTCCATTTTGGTTATATATACCTTTGCATTAGAATTTTCTTTTTCAGCATAGAGTAGGTCAATATAGATTTGTAAACTCGTTTCGTGTAATACAAGCATTAGAAATTTAACACTAGTTAGTAACCGGGAGAGTTCAATATATGATATTCTAAATATGTAATTTTAAAATTATGATAATTATTAATAGGTATTTATTAAGATTGTGTTTGATAAAATTCTAACAAATGATGTAGATATACGAGGTTTTATAAGGAATCTTTATATAATTTAAACTCAATTAGATACATGAAATAAATGAAATGAAAAATTGTGAGGTCTTAGTTAATGTGACAAAAATTTATGAGGTCTTCATTTTTATATATAGTTATTAACCCATGTAGTGCATGAAAAAACTTAATATAATATAATGGGCAAAACCTAGGTACAGTATTTAGGTGTTGTTCTTTAAGTTCTCCTCTTAAAATTTAGTTATGTGGTAGTAAACTAAAAATACACTTCTATTCTATGAGAAAAAAGCCACATGGCTTAATTTAAAGAGAGGAATTTAAAGAATAACATCCAAGTACTATACCTAAGTTTTATTCTAATATAACTAATACTCTCTTATTATTTTTTTTAAAAAATATATAATTTTATAATTATTAATAGGTATTTATTATAATTGTATTTGTATATTTGTAACACCCTAAACCCAAAGCAAGGATTTAGGTGTTTAACTTGTCTTAGAAATAATCAACAATGATATAATGGAACAGAGCGTAATATTAATCCTCAAATAAACTTCTATAATATCATCAGAGTTCCTTAATAATCCATAAAAACAAAACAACAATATTATTCTTGTATGAAAAATCTCCAGATAACATCTCAACATAGTTCCAAAAAAAAAAATAATCTCATTGTCCTGAAACAATTTTACTAAAACAACTCAGCAACTATCCAAGCTCCAAACGCAGTCATCAATCTAAGGCTTCACTGATCTACCACCAAAAGACACTCCATAACTCTAATCTGAAAGGATGGAAAAAGGGGTGAGCTAAAGGCTCAATAAGAGACTACAAACATGAGGATGTCTTTCAAAACAAAACGATAATATCATTGACAAAATATAGTCATCACGATACAATTAAAATTAGTTTAAACTGTAATATAATATATTCTATAAAGCTGTGAAAATAAAACACTTCACTATAACGCTGTAAACATTAATAAAATAATAACCACATTTATATGCCAATATGCACCAAATAGGTAGAAACACTTTATTATGAAAATAAACAATTTTCCACCTGAAAGAACAGTAGCAATTAAACAGTAATCCAACATGAAAAATATTAGTCAAACACAGACAAAAGCTGCTAAACACTCGGTGGGTGATTTCCCATGGGAACAATAACACTAACCTCAAAGAGGCAACACTAACTCCGAAGAGCAACAATAACACTGCACCACACCACACTAACACTACTTCGGCCGAAGACCAACACTTAATCCTGTATTGGCAAAGGTTGCAGACTGTCTAGTTGACCATTTGAAACAATTCTTGACAAATACAATTTCATAATAACATACAATAGATAATAAAATTCGAGTATGTGCAAAGCACTAACAATAGTATAAGCTTTTGGAACTTCATCTTGCAATTATATACATATATAGACATATATATATATTTTTACCACGTGTATAAATATATAAATATATATGTCTTGAAAGACGTCATGTGCTGAAGTCTACTTACCTCTAGTGGCTAAACCAAGCTTCACTTCAATTGCTCGAAACAACGACAACTAGAACCTAAATAATAATTAAACAATTCAATAAGGGCATGTTCTTTAATAATCACAACGTCCTCTTAATAAAACCATTCCCTAAACTAACATCTAAAATACGCATATATTTAAAATTAGAATCAAGGACATCTAATATATATATATCTAATTGCAAAGTTGCCCACAATTGCAATCCTTTACAATTCGGTCAAACCCCAAATTAAAAGAATCAGCCACCTGTACATATCAAACATCTAATATATAAAATTAGATAATATATATATATATATATATATTTTAGAATTTAAGGGCAGCAGGTGATGGACTTCTATAATATATATATATATATATATATGTATATATATATATATATAAGAATCAATGATATCTAATATATATATATATATATATATATATATATATATTGCATAGCCGCCAACAAAACACCCTATACAGTCAGATTCACCTTTAACTAAAGGGATTCGGTCACTTTGCAAATATCATACAAGTAATCTTATATACATTATATATATACCTATCTAATATCAAATTCCACCCTTTTTGGCCAACAATTAGAACGTGAAAGTCAAGCCAAGGCCACTCGGCAAACCTTGAAATTGATTCCATGATTCAATATACGAAAACTTATATATTTATATATTTATTCATGTAGATGCCTACAACTAAAACCCTATATTACTAATATTAGATTTCCAGACAATTGAATCCGCAAAGAGACCAAAGCCTCCTTTAGACACAAGCTGTCCAGCGGAAAAACAATGGCTTGCAAACAATGTTTACCTCACAAGCACATAGAATTTGCTGGCAGCCAAGTACCCAACGAAACAAATGAAAGATCGCATAGATTGACGTTTACCTCAAAGCTGAATGAAATTTGCTGGCTGCCCCGAAGTGCACAGCCTCCTCTTCTTTTTGTTTTTGAGAAACCCTAATTTCATTTCATTATAAAGCTGTTGCACTTGGGCTGAAAGTTTAGAAGCCTATTCCATGATAAGGCTAATTTCAGTTGGGCTGAAAATTTAGAAGCCCACTACACTAAAATAAACTTCCAAGACCCACTTATATTCCCACTAAACACCTTAATATTATTATTGTTTTTTTATTGTTATCATTATAAAAATCACAATATAAAATTAATTATCTCCTCCAAAATAATTAAGCAATTTATCAAATCTACTCTATAAAAGTAATTAAATTAAATTTAAATGAGACGGGTGTTACAATATTGAACTAAAAAATTCTAGGATTATGCATTTATATGATTATGTTTGTATATAGAACTATGTATTCTACTATATGAAGAAAATATGACGTACCTAGATTTTAATATAGGGTTTAAATATAAAGTAAAATTTAAATTCAATAAAAATTTTATATTAAAATATGACATTGAAATATTGTAAGACCTTAAATCCTTACGTGACACAGTATTTTAAGGTTTTAAGGTCAATCAAAAGTAAAATTGTTGCCAAAAGTCTTATAACTCAACTGGTTGGTATTTTTAATGACGACATTTTAGGTTAGAATCCTCTCCTCATTGTAAATATTGAATTATTAAAAAAAAAAAAAAACGTCAAATTGCATTGATATCTTCGTAATCTATCTCATTTCATATAATACAAGTTATATAATGTGTGATTTAATTGATAATGTGCTTTTTAAATTTTAAATGCCATGTAAATATTTATGAATTGATAAAGTGATTTGAGGGTTAATACCCTTTGAATACAACACTTGATTCAATATTCTTGTGCATTCCAAACTACTCATCTCATGTTCCTTGGGCAAACGTGTTGGTGGTCTTTACACCCTCTACCTCCTTATCATTTAGTTATTTAGGGTTCGTTTGGTTGGGAAGATGGAAAAGTAGGAGAATAGAAAATGGAGAGAGGATGGAAAAATGGGAGGATAAAAAAAATTTTAGTTTCCCTCATTTGTGTTTGGTTTGGAGCGTGGAAAAGTTGAAGGATAGAAAACTTTTTGGTTTGGATTAAAATAAAGTTTGTATATTTACCATCATGTTTCTTTTAAATAAAACAAAAAGTAACACGCTATATATATATATATATATATATTTTTTTTTTTTTTAATTGTGTATAGATGGACACTTAAGTAAAAAAAAAAAAAAAAGTATAAGAAATTAACCCAAAATTGTTTTCTAAAAAAAAAAAAACAAACATTTTCAAAAACCAATCAAAATTAATGACAAGATAAACATATGAGCACCAAGAAAAAAAAAATAGAAAAAGAAAAAGAAGAAGAAAGCAACACGTCTAGAAAAAAAAAAATCAAAGAAAAACAGAAGAAAAGAAGCTAACATGTCAAGAGAAAGGAAGCCAACACACATTAGTAACAGAAAGAAAAAATAAAAGGAAAAAAAAAAAGAAAAAAAGAAAAAGAAAAAGAAGAAGCCAGCACAATGGAGAGGTGAATTCCTAGGGTATTTTTGGAAGCTCATTTCATGAGCTTTCTTCTCTCAGTTTTCTCTCCATTTTGGAGAAAACTTTTTGGTGAGCTCGGAGAGAAAACACCTAGACCCAACAATTTATTTTCCTTCCTCTCCATCCAACCAAGCATACTCCAGAAAAAATTTTCTTCCTATTTTCTCTCCTAAGTTTTTTATTCATCTTATTTCACCGCCAAACAAACACACCATCAGTTGGTGATTGAAATACTGAAATTGTTTCACCTGCGATGGTGAAGCGTATTTCCCATAGTCTATCTTTGAGGTAATATCTAGTATTTATAGTTAGCCCAAACTAAAACAATGCTTTGCCCTTAGATGTCTAGTTAGTTATTGTGCAGCCTCCTCAATGCATTTTGGAGAGGACTAGCTAACTCTAGGTTTGAGTGAAACTGACATTTCATCAGTAACCTTCACTGGAGTGGCTAGCCTGCGGTCGTTCAAGAAGGATTAGCAGAGGCCTTAATAAAAGCTAGAGACCTTGGTTTTAGACAAGTTTTGTTATTAACAGATTGCAAAAGACTTGCACAAGTTTGCAACAGGAAGAGTCAACCAAAGTGGCAAGAACAATCCATGATGAAATACCTGCAATGTCTAACACAGCATGGCCCAACCATCCACGCTGTTTTTATTCTTAATTCATCAGTAACCTTAACTGCGTCGTTGATTCAACATCAGTTCCTTCGGATCCCAACTCAGTTTGACCCAAACTTTGTAGAATTTAGTCCATAAGCAATGATAAGTACCCTGTGAAAACCCACTTTTGATAAAGTTCCGATGGGTTCTATTTTCCAACTCATTCTTCAAACAATCTCAAGACCTATTACTTTTTCTCATAATGGATGACTTGGAAATATTTCTCGTTTATCTACTTTTATTTTTTATTTTTGCTGAAAATCTACTTTTATTTGTGTGGGGGTGGGGGTAATAACACACTTGTTCAATTACAAAGTTTATTTTGTATACTGTTTGAATTTATATTTTTAATTGGGAATTTTGGGTATCAATTTATTTGCTTCAAATGAAACAATATTAAGTTTTGGAACATTTTAATTAATGAATCCTATTTAGGAGCAATGGAAATAATATTCCATATTGGCTTTCTTATTGCTTTTGATGTCAAAATTTATAAATTTTACTAGACACCCCTGGAGACATATTAAAGCACTTTTGTACTTATGTCTTTAGTTAGAATCTTATTAATTATTCAAAATCATGAAATATTGATTAAGACAGTTTTCCTCCAAAATTAGGTTAGTTGAATCTCCCTGACCACACACATGTATAAATCATTTAAACAAGTTACATGATCTTAATTTTGTCATGTGATTAAAAACGTATATGTAAATGTACATTTGACTTACTACATGATGATGCTCTAAATATCGTCAGTAAGCTACAAGGTTCTCTCGCCCACACTCGATGCAAGTTGCAAAACACAAAGCAAGAAACACCTTAAAAGGGTACCGGTGTGGTACCGGCCAAAGACCCTCCGAAGGTTAAGTTAGAAGATGCTCACAACCCTAGAGTGCCAGAGTTGGGGAATAGTATGCGTACCTTTACTTGTGAGAGCCTTTGGGATTTTTATAGTGGTCTAGAACCGTACTTCTTTTTTTGTATAAGAAGTCTTTTCCTTATATGACTTTCTTTTAATTGGGTGAATATCGTGGAATTCCCTTTATATTTGGATTCTATTTCCATTAAGATTCTACATACCTTAGCTATGCGTGAGACGCAAGTTATTTCTGTTTATAAAGTGATGACAAGCGTATCTTGAACCTGTCTACATTATGCCCGTTCACTTTGGATTCGTCCACTCCAGGTATATACATTTATACCTGTCATCTCAATTAAGATTTATTCGTCATATCAAATTTTATCCTCTTCACCACATAATAGGTTGAAGAAAGTTTCTTCCAAACTGGTTTGGAGGAAAGTTATCTTTGAATGTGAATCTTTCTCTATCAAAGTATTGAATTTTAAATTCTCATAGGGTTAGGGTGAGGGTGAGGGTGAGGGTGAGGGTGAGAAAAGGCAGGGGAGACAAATGGTGACGATGGATAAGGTGTGGCAAACAACAAACTCTATGGTTGGGTCTGGTGCAAGAAGTTTATAGGAACAGGAACCAATCTCCAATTGAAAACAGTTGGGTTTGTAGTTCTGAAACACGTCTCTGACAAAGCAAACAAGCGAAAGCATCCAATAGGGTCAAACAAGCAGATCAATTTTCTCGAGTACTTGGTCACTCTTTTCTTCACCTTAGGAGTCGCTATTGTTGGACCCCGAAATTATGTAATCCTTTGTTGACAATTTTCACTGTTCTATAACTACTGGTTTTCTACGACAAGCAGATTTATATAGAA
Source organism: Lithocarpus polystachyus (assembly GCA_033629205.1). Classification (NCBI taxonomy): domain Eukaryota; kingdom Viridiplantae; phylum Streptophyta; class Magnoliopsida; order Fagales; family Fagaceae; genus Lithocarpus; species Lithocarpus polystachyus. Next base: position 56,849,873 of record CM066164.1, on the reverse strand, counting down.
GTTGAATGAAAGATTGTCTCTATCAATTTATGAACTTAATGTCACCATGCTTTGGATGCATCATCCTTGGTGGAAGGAATTGGCTGGCTCACCTATGTCGTTTAATACACCCATTTGGTGCATGTGTAAGTTACCAATACAAATTGACTTTTGGAGTTCTTACCAAATTCTTTCATCTTATGGCTCTGTAATTGCAACTTACAAATAAAATAAATGGATCCTGCCAACTACTATTTAAAATCAACAAACTAACAATTCAACCACTAAAACTTCTAATTGAAAACCCAAACTAATTTTTGGCCTATTTTAACTGGTATTGTTTTACCTTACCAAGAAAAAATAAACTGACACAATAAAAGGTAAATGGACCAAGCATCAAGCCCATCATTTAACTAATGAATGTTAAAACTCGTATGAACGCTAGCTCTTAAATTTTATACTTGAAAATTCTTGATGGAGTCTAATCTTATAGAGGAAGAAGTATAATATCCTTTATATTTTCAATGTGTGACATACAGCCTTTTTCATAACAAAAGTAATCCAACATTATTATTTTTTTTTTAAAGAAAAAGAAGAAATGTTGACAATATTTTTAATAATAAAATGAACTAATTTTCCCTTTTATCAATATTATTATTGTTAGTCATGATTAATCTACAAAGTTTGCTAGTAAAACTAAATTCAAACAAAACCCTAGTCGATAGCCATTTTTCTGATTCTGAAATTGAGCATCCTTTGACATGTAGTGTTTTATCATGACTTGTAAGAAGGGAAATGAGACATACATTTTACAAAATTTAAGAAATCATAGACATCAACATTAACAAAAAAAAAAAAAAAAAAAAAAAAAAAAAAAAAAGAAGGTACCACCATCCACATCAATGTTCAATAAAAAAATGGGTAAATTATATAGTTGGTCCCTTATATATTTGGTCTCTATCCTTACACTATGTGTCAATTTGGTCTTTAATATTTCAATTTTGTCAATTTGGTCCATGTTGGATAGAAAATCTAATGTGTCAAATGGATTAATAAAACAATTATTTTCCATGTCACATCAATTGCTAACTATATTGTCACCTCAGAATATATATAAAAATAAAAAATAAAATCCAAATTTTTTGTTCACGTGTGAGTTCAAGTTTGGGAAAATTTCTAAAATCCCTAATTTTATAAGGTGAGGGCCAAAGGTCTTGAAACTTCCAATATATATATATATATATATATATATTTTTTTTTTTTTTTTTTGAGCTCATGGTTCTCGATTTCGACTAAACATATACGTAAATTTCAATAATTTGCATTTTCTTCTTCTAATTCTGTTCTGCAACTTCCACGGATTTTACTACTTGCATAATTGATCCAACAAGATTAGGATAAGTGCATCCCTTCTATAAAATTTTCTCTCATTCTCTTTGAGTACCTTCTTCATTCTATAACTTTTTCGTATATTGTTTTAAAGAAATTCAAACAGTACGATGATTGGGGTGATAAAAGATATGGAAGTTATAGAACAAAAAATAGTAGTTATGCCAGGTTGAAGTATGCCAACCATGCATATTGTTTGCCACATAGGCGATTGTCCATTAATGAGTTAATATTAGAGATCAAATTAATTGCAAGTTGATAATAATAGAGACTAAAATGACTGCTACCAAAATGTTGGAAACAAATTGACTGCAATCCTAAAATATAAGGACCAAAATAGTATTTTTACCATAATATTATTACATAACTAATTAATTAGTCATTAGTTGAAATTTATGAATTTAGAACGAATATACCTTTTATATATGTATATCTATAATTATTTTCATAAATTTTATTAGGAGTTTGGGTATCTTGTAGTATATGATATGAAAAAACCAAAGATCAAAAATTGATTTATGATACGATTTACGTTTTACTATGTTAACAATTAATTAACGTTAAAGGGCGTAAACTGTAAAGTGTATTTTCTCTCATTTTTATATATTTTCAAAGTGTGACATCCAACAAGTCTTCACAACAAAATTGAGACATTTATATTAAAAAAAAAATGTTAGCAATATTTTTACCTATAAATGACCTCTTTCCTTTTATCTTTTATTTTTGAGATGGAAAGTCATATATTAGTAGTTTACACGACAACTAACAATAAATCCTTATAAACTTCTCTCTTTAGTAAAAAATGAAGATGTTGAAGATGAATGGATAAAATGCCTTGTAGTCCAATCGGTTGGCATCTACATATATATATATCCAAAGTTCAAATTACCCTAGCACCTCATCTTCCCATTCTTTATTATGTCCAGATTTAAAGAATATGCCTTATATAACCTATCGACGACTGCACTTAAAACAATGGAAAAGGGAAATTTTTTGATGATTGATAGATAAATTAGAAGAGATTACGAAAACCTAAATCAAATTACAGTAATTGGATGGTAGCATATTACCTGCAATTGGTGAATATGCAATCTCTAGTCTACAATCAAAAGAGGTGGGCCAGTACAATAATGCCAACTCAATAAAAGTACCACGTCATCACCAACTCAGCAATAACCAAAAAAAAAAAAAAACCCACATATTTAATTCCTTTTCCTCTACCCAAACAATTGAAGTCATGTCCACCATGCACCGTCTCCCCTTTTCCCTTGCCGAGCTCACCAAAGCCACCCAACCATCACACACACAGAAGAATGAAGATCGAAAATGCCCACACCTGATTGCCAAACCACTACAAGGACTAGATCGATGATCCCTCATCCCAAAGTCTGACGTTAGCCACTCACTGCTGAAACAAGTGCCAAAGAGAGTATCAATGAGAGGAAAAACAAAAGGAGAAAATCAATGGGTGTTGGAGTCGCTACAATTGCCTCAGCTGGAGGGAGCTACTACCCTTATGAATCGAGCTAAAAAGACCTTCCATCTAAGATCTTGTTCATGGTATTTGCTAAGACTAAGATCAACCAGGAGAGCATGGAGTCTTTTCTTTCTTGGTCGTCTATCTTAACATAAGTGGATCCAATTCATGCGAATCAAAGGATTAGAGCACGTGCCTCACCCACAACCGACCAAAAATATCTTGATCTCTTCCTTGGACGAACCATATAGCCTAGAAACCACATACCAAAATAAAAGAGCTTGCCTCGCCCATCAGCAAACATTTCATAGTAGCCTCATAAGCGTATATAAAAGTCAATTGGCCGAATTATGCAAAACCATTTTGTACAAGTTCATTGATAATCTCTTTTTATAAAGCAAATTGACTTTGATTTTTGAATAATCCACATCACTTTTACTTTTACTTCGATTGTAACTAAAGATTCCTCTTTAATGTGAAGTGAAGTCCATGTCATTAATGTTATGTATAAACAATTTTCACTGGTGGGTAGGGGTGTCAAATGGGTGGGTTTGGGGTAGGCATAATTGGATTGGGTATATAAAACCCATTCACCCATTAAAACCAATTTAACTAATTGCTTCTAACTCAAACCCAACCCAATCCAATTATAATGGGTAAACCTCAATCCACCCAATTACCCAAATATCAAAATTACCAAAATGTCCCTAAAGTGAAAATGACCAAAGTACCAAAATATTTTAGTCTGCATTGTTTAAATGACACATCAACATTTTGATTTTTTTTAAAAAACCACGTCAGAAAATTAAAAATAAAATTCTAAATTTATAATTTTTTAAAATTTAATTAAATTAATTTTTTAAATCTTAAAATCAGATATTTGTATCTAGGTTGAGACTTGAGAGAGAGAGAGAGAGAGAGAGAGAGAGAGAGAGAATGATTTGGGTTTAGAGAGAGAGAGGGGCTGAGATGCAGCCGACGGTGATTAAGTGGTTCGGCTTTGGCTTCAACTTCTCTTCGAGTGGTTCGACTTTGGCTTGAAGATCATCACTGATGCCCAAATCTTCATCCATCAGAGGAGGTAGGTTCAGATCAAACGGCTAGACCATTGTTGCTACGGCAATCATCGGATGCAACAGGGTTCATGATCTTGACCCCTGTGATCGGATTTGAAACGACCCTAGGCTTACTAAAATGCTTGAGGTTGAGGGTTTTTTCTCAAAACAGAGCTCGAAGAAGGCGTAGATACACCATGGAGATTGAGGGTTCAGAGGAGGAGGAGGTGGTGGTGAAGGAGGTTTATGGTGGTTGTGGTGGTGCTGGGGAGCGTGGGGTTCTAGGAGACTGGATTTGAGTTCATGTGGTTCATAAAGTACGAAAGGAGTGAGTGTTTGATTTGATTTGGGAGCGGGATTGGTGGCTTGTGTTGGCATTTGATTTTGCACATCTAAGATTGAGGTTGAAGAGGAAATTAAGGAATAGGAATTTGATCATGTGAAATTTATGGGTTTGCTAGAGATGGATTGGTTACTGTGTTTATGGGTTTATTTCTTGGGTTGATTTGTGGTTTGGTTTGGTTTCTCATTTCTTGTTTTCCTGGATTTAAACTTTCTTAGAGACTAAATAGTGCAAAGTGGTGAATAGAAAGAAAAAAAAAAAAGACTGAAATTTGAAAATTACCAGGTGGGCTTTTTGAGTAGACGAAGATCTGAGAGAAATGACGAAAATCTGAGGAATCTCCGAAGCTTTGAAGTTGTTGAAGCTATTGGGTTTCCGACTAAAACGTGATTGGAGGCCGAGAAAATGAGAGAAAATGAAAACCCTCGTGAAACGCTGAAACGTTTGAGGGCTGGTTTATATATATATATATATATATATATATATGTGTGTGTGTGTGTGGGAAGGGCTGGGATGAATTTGAGTATATTGTTTTTGGGTTAAATGAGTTTCAATGAATTTTTAGTTAAAACCCAATAATCACTGGATCTAATTGGGTTGATGCCTATATAACCTAATTAATAATTGGGTGGGTTTGGATTCAATTAGAGTGGGTAAATGGGTTTAAGCTTACTTTGCCACCCTACTGGTGGGTGGTGGTTATGGCATTAGATTTTGTGCAATTTTGTCGTCCAACGGTTGATGGAGTTTGATGTTGTTTGGTTACAAGAAAAGAGTAAGAACAATTTGGCTACTAGAAATAAATATATGGGTTTTATGGTTATTGCTGAATTGGTGATGACATGGTATTTGTGCTGAGTTGACATTATTTTATTGTGTTGGTTATTGCTGAGTTTGGTTACAAAAAAGGGATTGCATATTCCTCTACAAAAAACGGGGCCTTTAGGCCCCGTTTTTTTGGGCCGCGTTTGCATAAACGCGGCCCAAAAGGGCCTGAAGCCGCGTTTTTAAAAACGCGGCTTCAGTCCTTCAAATGGGCCGCGTTTTTGTGAATGCGGCCCAGAATAAAGGTTGAGGCCGCGTTTTTTCAAAACGCGGCCCAAAAAATAAGCCTGAGGCCGTGTCTAAAACGCGGCCTCAAGCTCTTACTGAAGCCGCGTTGATAAAACGCGGCTTCATGTTGAATGGGGCCGCGTTTTGTTAAACGCGGCCCGTGTTTTGTTAAACGCGGCCCGTGTTTTGCCTATAGCCGCGTGTTAGACACGCGGCTTTAGGCTTTGGGCATATGTGTTAGACCGGGTTTATGTATATACCCTAGCCCTCATCTCTAAAAAAAAAACCCTAGCCCTCATCTCTAAAAAAAAAACCCATGGGTTTGTGTTCATCGGATCGGAGATGGAGGATTTTATCTCCGATCCGATCGAAGATGTAGGAGATCGGAGATCGAGGAGATCGGAGATCGAATCCTCGCTCTCCGATCGGAGCGGAGATGGAAGCCTCCATCTCCGATCTTCCATCTCCGCTCCGATCGGAGATGGAGGAGATCGGAGATGGAGGATTGGTTGGAGAGGGAGAGGGTGAGGTGGCGGCCTATGATTTGGGTCCTGCTCGGAGGAGAGAGAGAAGGGGATGGGAGGTGAGAGACCGCGTGTCGAGAGAGAGTGGGCCGGTGTGGGGGTTAGAGAGAGAGAGGAGAGCGGTGGCGTGGATGGAGGAAGGGAAGTCGAGGTAGAGAGAGAGAGAGATGTGGGTTTGTGTTTTAATTTTCTGTCTGTGTGTTTGTGTTTGTGTTTTATTTTTCTTGTTCTTTGTGTTTTAATTTTCTTGTTCTTGTGTAGAGACAGATCTGCTGTGTTTTAATTTTGTTGTTCTTGTTCTTGTTCTTGTGTTCATGCTTAAATTTGCTGCATGTGTTTTAATTTGGTTGTTCTTTTGTTCTTGTTCTTGTGTTCATGCTTAAATTTGCTGTGTGTTCATGCTTAAATTTGCTGTGTTTTGATTTGTTTGTTCTTGTTCTTGTGTTCATGCTTAAATTTGCTGTATTTTAATTTTCTTGTTCTTGTTCTAGCTTGTTCATGTTTAAATTTGTTGTGTTTTAATTTCTTGCTGGGTTATGTGTTTGTTTCAAATTTATTTCAAATTTTTTTTAAATTTGCTGTGTTATTAGTTTTTTTTCCAGAAAAAAAAATAATTCAGAATTATTTTTCAAAAAAATAATTCTGAAAAAGCAATAAATATATTTATATTTATTGCTTTTTCAGAATTATTTTTTTTAAAATATTTTTGGCAGTAGCCGCGTTTTAAACGTGGCCTAAGGTAAAATGGTCTTAGGCCACGTTCAGAACGCGGCCATTGACCTTAGTCTTAGGCCGCGTTTTAAACGCGGCCATAGACCTTGGTCTTAGGCCGCGTTTGTAAAAGTGCGGCCATAGACCCCGGATGCTTATAGTCGCGGGGTTTAGGCCACATTTAAAAACGCGGCCTAAAAAAGCGCGGCCATAGCCTATAGCCGCGTTTTTAGGACCTTAGGCCGCGTTTTTCAAACGCGGCCTAAAGTCTTTTTTTTTGTAGTGTTCACCCATTGCAAGTGACATGCGCCCTTGGGTGATAGGAACCACAGACAACATGTGAACCTGAAGTTTGCTCTAGTTCCTCATTGTCTGGTTCAGTATAAGCTCAAGTTCTAGCTAAATAGATTATCCATGCATGGCAATTATACATTGAATTTTCCACATTTTCCGTGTTTTTTTGGCGATGTCCATTCTCAGTTCATGGTTCCATGGTGCAAGTAATTGCACTTACATCTATAAAACTTAAGAAAACAAAGAAGAATAAAGTAATTGGATTCTTGAGAGAATGCACGTAGTCTCAATGACTGTAATTGCAATGAGATATCAAATATATTTATCAATTCAAATTACTTGAATATATGAAGGAACTATGGACTTCAGTACATATACCAATTCTAACCAAATGGGGAGAGGGATTTGAACATTTGGCATCTCCATTGAAAACACCAAGAAGTGTCAATTGAGTTAAAAGGCTATCGGCCATTTAGTGCATGGTATTATATACACTAAAAATTATATGGCCCTCTCTATCCATCTTGGTAATCTCAATGAAGCCTTCATCCCAAGCTTGGTAAGAAACACTGAATACAAAAGGTGGAGCAAGAATATGAAGCATCCACTATTCAATAAAACCTAATAAAATAGAAGGGGAAATGCGTGAGTCTTTCATGCATGACAAGTAATTGAGGTGAGAGAGGGAGGAAGTTGAAAGCACAAGGAAGAAGGGCAAGTAAGTAATTAAGGATACCAAGGTCGTAAAAATGGCATATATCATGTTCATTGATGGAATTGTATGAACACCCAAAGCAGTGAACAAGAACGTTAGAGAAGCATGAATGTTAATGGTGATCTACAAGCAAATAAAAGAAATCTGTGAATGAATTGCAATTACTCAAGTAAAATCTCAATTGTAAAAGGAAAATCAATTACCAAAGAAAGTATGTTTTCCCTCAGTAAAAATGAAGATATCAAGACATACCCCACGGCACCAATTGCTCGAACCTGCATACATAAGTTCATTAATCGAAAATAACTGGAGGATGATGATGTTCAAAAGTTGTAAGGAATTCTAGGCAAAGTGGAGCAAACACTACAGTTGTGCACGTCAAAATTGAAACAGTCCAATTTGCTCCCAACCTAAGAATACACCAAAATCAAAACATCAAGCTGTTACTGCTAAATACTTGCTTTGGAGAAAGGAAATTCACTATTCAAAAACTAATAAGAATTATGAAAAAGTGGTCCACTGCTTATCAAAATTACCAGAATTCACTAAGCAAACTAATCTATCACTTCCCAATGAATCCATAAAGTTTAGATGTTATAAAATAAAATTAAAAAAAAAAAAACATATTTTAAACTTGAAACGCCAAGAAACTGTTTACCAGAAACACGTCTCTGCAAAGTAGTAGACAATGTATGGGAAACAAAACATAGGGGACAGATGAGTACAAGTTTAATAAAATAGTGATTTACAGTTTAGAATAATAGAATTTCCAAAAAAGTTTTCACTTTTCCAAAAGAAGAATCATCAATACTAATAGACCTTGAGCATCACATACCTCCACAAAGTGCCCATCGTTAACCCAACTATTCCATGTTTAAGCTGCAGAAAACAAATATCCAAAAAGTTGGCAAATTATCAGCTACCTGATACACACCCCCCTCCCTCCAAAAGGAAAAAAAATACCAAGAACAATTTCTAGAAACTGAAAGCTCATTATTTGTATATGTAATGTACTAAATTCTTGAGAAAGATCCACAAAGGACAAATCATTAAGAGCTCAGAAAATAACTTGTTTTGATTAGAAAATTTCAAAAAAGACTAGGAACTAAGCTAGAGACACAAACATAAAAACAAGATGATCCTTTGTGCAGAGGGTTGTAAAATTTAAAAGGAAGCTCACCAGATAGGTTAAGGCTTTCACTGGACCGGACAAGACAAGTAATAGCATAGTTGTTGCCACCTATGAAGAATAATTAAGACACATAACACAATGATCTCAATGTAAATCTTCAAAAAATGCAGTATTGTAATATGGTGGAAATATCGGTTACAAACCATAGTCTTCCTTCCTGCTGCAATGCCCCATCTCATTGAGGAGATTACTATTGGCAACGAGAAGACACAACCAAAGTAATTCTGTGCAAAACCATATCTTATTGAGGAAAAAATGCATGACACAATACATAAGGAAAAAAAAAATGTGAGACACATAATAGCTATTTATATGGGACTGAAGAACATTATAATTAGCTATTTATATCAGGGCAGGAAAAAAGAAAAGAAAAGGAATCTCCCTTTTCTGTTCTTGCTTGGTCGAGTTGTGTTGTTCATTCCTTTGTGTATAAAACACTGTTTTGTTAAGGTTTCAGGTTTGTGTGCTGCCACTTTCTCCTTTTTATTTTTAATTTTGGATGATTTGGTACTACAACAATGCAGGAGGGGAATTCAAACCTTATCAAAGAGAGCAGACAATGCCACCGAGCAGCAAGGCTGTTGGTGTTGCTCCTTGTTTTTCTTTTCTTTTTTTTGATAAATAAAAAAGATATATATTGAAGAACACTTCCTTAAGCAAAAAAACATAAGGCAGAGAGAAAAATACAAAGGGAAAAGAAAGAGAAAAAAGAAAAAAGAAGGGAAAAGAAACTAAATACACAAGAGAGAGCTAATGAACATAGGGAGAGAATCACTAGAGGTGAGTTCCCAAGCCCTAGACTAGTCAAACAGAGAGCCACTAAAATAAGTCAATAGCTGGTCATCTAAACTTTCCATGTCCTCAAATGTCCTCCTATTTTGCTCCCTCCAAAAACACCACATCAAGCATAAAGGAGCTAAATTCCAAATGCTAGACAAATACTTTCCAGACCAATTCCACCAACTAAATAGAGCATCCGCAACCGATCTTGGCAAGATCTAAAAAAACCCAAAAGATTTAAACACCAAACTCCATAACCGATAAGCCTTACCACAATGTAGTAACAAATGATCCACTGTCTCCCCATTACTATGGCACATGATACACCAGTCAACAAAATCCATTCCTCTACCCCTCAAATTATCACTTGTAAGAATCCTATCCCATACAGCAGTCCACACAAAGAAGGAAACACGCCGAGGGGCCTTAACCTTCCAAACACCTTTCCCAAGAAAAATTATGGGCAAGGGGCTTCTCAACTTATTGTAAAACGATCGGACATCAAAATCTCAATTCTTTGTCAACTTCCATCGCATACAATCTCCGTTCTCAGTGGGAGGTAGATTAGAGCCCAAGGTACGGAAAAAATTATCCACACCACCCATTTCCCAATCATTTGGTCTCTGAGTAAAATGAACATCCCAGCTTCTCCATTCCTCTATCCCCAACCGTTCAAGAGAAAAGGCCACCGATGCCTCTTTATTGGATGCAATTCCATACACACTCAGAAAAGTCAATTTAAGTGGAGAATCCCCACACCATTGATCTATCCAAAGCTTAACTCTATCTCCTACCCCTACTTCAAAGCGAATATTCTTGCTAAAATCCTCCTAGCCAATGCGGATACTTCTCCACAAGCCACTCCCATGTACCCCTCTACCTAGCTTGGAAGTCCATCCCCCCCATTCTTCCCCAAACTTAAGAGCTACAACACTTCTCCAAAGCCTTGTCTCCTCAATCCCAAACCGCCATAACCACTTCCCTAGTAAGGCTTTATTAAAAGTAGTTAATTTCCTTACTCCTAACCCACCGTTTTTCATAGGTGCACACACCTTGTCCCATCCCACCAAATGTGTCTTGGAGTCCCCCCATAAGAAATCCCTTTGCAACCTCTCAATTTTATTGGCCAATGCGTAGGAATGGTAAAAAGAGATAAATAATAAGTGGACAAACTAGATAACGTGCTTTTAAGCAACGTTAGTCTTCCACCTTTTGACAAATACATCTTCTTCTAACCAGCCAACTTATGCTCAATTTTCTCCAAGATAGGATTCCAAACAGTAGGAGACTTGTGAGACGCCCCCAATGGCATACTAAGATAGGTCATAGACAAAGACCCGATCTGGCATTCCAAAATCTTAGCCAGGACATGGACATTAGGAACCTCCCCAATGGGAACCATCTCACTCTTCAGCGCATTAACCTTTAAACCTGTCACTACCTGGAAACAAAGAACAAGCATTTGAACATGTAGAATCTGCTCCTCATCTGCATCGCAAAATAGAATCGTATCATCTGCAAACAAAAGATGCAAAACACATACCTCTCCACCCCGTCTACCATCAACCCTAAAGCCTCAAAGCAAACCAACCCCTTCAACTCTTTTCATCATCTTGCTGAGGACCTCCATCATAACCAAAAACATCAAGGGGGATAATGGATCCGCCTGTCTCAGTCCCCTCGAATTCCCAAAAAAATCAGCTAGAGATCCATTAAACAAGACAGAGAATTGGACAATAGATATGCATGTGCAGATCCACCTACACCACCTCACCCTATATCCCATTCTCTTCAACAAATCAAAAAGAGCCTCCTAGTTCATATGATAATAGGCTTTTTCAATATCTAATTTACAAATAACCCTCGGAATCTTATTTTTTCACCCTACTATCAACACACTTATTAGCAATGAGAACTGAATTACGTATCTGTCTACCACCAACAAAACTGTTTTGAGACTCAGATATCAGCTGATTCAAAACCTCTTTTAGGCAGTTTGCCAACAACTTACCTAAAATCGTGTAAACACTCCCCACCAAACTAATAGGTCTAAAATCTCGAATATTGGAGACACCATTCTTCTTAGGGATTAAGGTTATGAAAGTTGCATTAAGAGATTTTTCAAACTTATTGTGTTGGTAAAACTCTTCAAACACAGCTAAGATATCTTTTTCCACAACTCCTTAACAATGGTGATAGAAAGCCAAAGAGAATCCATTAGAACCTAGTGCTTTATCTCCTTCCAACTCTTTGACAACTCGAAGAACCTCTTCCTGTTCAAACCTCCGTTCAAGTCAGTCCCTCTCCAACCCCTCGATTTGACCAAACTCCAAACCTTCCACAAAAGGCATCCACTCCTCTGTCTCCTTGTACAAGTTTTTATAAAACTGTACAGCTTGGCCTGCCATCTCGAATTCGTCCTCATAGATAACTCCATTCCCCTCCAACATACTAATATGATTATACCTTCTCCGAGAATTGGCCACCTTATGGAAAAATTTGGCATTGTTATCTCCTTCCTTAATGCAAAGCATCCTCAATTTTTGTCTCCGCAAGACTTCTTCCAATGAGAGAAGGTTTTATATTTGAGATCTCAACACAGTCCTCTCACCTAACTCCACTTCAAAAAGGCCAAGCTCCCCTTCCTTAACATCCAATAATTTCAAAGCTTCCAACAATTCTTTTTTCTGACACTCTACATTTCCAAACTCACTTCGGTTCCATTGAATAATATCTTCCTTCAATGCCTTCAGCTTCTTAGCAAGTACAAAACTGGGAGTACTTGAGAAAGAATATCGATTCCACCAAGAATGAACCCTATCTTTGAACCCATCCGTCTTTAGCCACATGTTCTCGAACCTTAAAGGACTTTTCCCCCTTAATATCCCTCCTGCCTCCACTAAAATGGGGAAGTGGTCTAAAATGGGACAAGGTAAAACCCGTTGAGTCACATCCGGATAGTGATCCCCCCAATTATGAGAAACTAGAACCTTGTCTATCCTAGACATTGAAGGTTGATCCGAACCACTCGACCATGTATAACTCCCTCCTTCCAATGGCAAATCTATCAAGCTAAGCTCCTCAATGAACTCAGAAAAATTCTCCATAGCCGGGGTAAGTTGTAATCCCCCCAATCGTTCACTAGGGAACCGAACAATGTTGAAATCCCCTATGTAGCACCATGGAACTTCTCAAAGTTGCTGAATTCCAATCAGCTTATCCCACATCTGCCCCTTCAAGTTTTTATCATTCGGGCTATAAGCCCTAGAGCATGCCCAAATAAAACCATCCCCCAAACCCTGCCACCGAATTGATACGGAAAATTGACCCACCATTACCTCCAACTATTCTAAAGCCCTCCTATCCCACATCATCAAAACCCCACCAGCTATCTGAATCGCATCCAAAGCTACCCAGTCTACATAGGGGCAACTTCACAAGCTGCAAATCAACTGTCTATCCATGCCTGCAAGCTTAGTTTTTTGAAGGCAAACTACATCACAGTTCCATTCTCGTAATAAATTTCTAACTATCAAACGTTTCTGCGAATCATTCAAACCTCGAACATTCTAAGACACCATTCTTAACTTCATTGAAACTGTAGACTCCCTACTACAACCTTAGTCAAACAGTCAAAGAAAAGAAAACTATCTCCCATCATAATTAATCGAGGAAATCAAATTCCTCAACTCCCTCTTCCCTTTATCCTTGGAGACAGCTTTTCGGTGTGCAACATCTTTCCTGTGCACCAGCTTGGCTGCCTCAATCTCCGTCTCAAGTCTTTGTAATAGCATAATACACCTTCTCATGTCGGCCTAAAGAAAGCCCCATCATCTTACTAAAACAGAGGAGTCTATGTTTCACCCAATTAGAAACATTCAATGAGTTATCAAACCTCCTCACCTCAACATTACTATTCAATTCAGCCGTCACAACCAACTCTAGAGGATTAATAGACATCAAGGGGGAAGAACTATCCACATCACCCACGACCTCAACAGCATAAGCTGTTTAGACCTCAGTCAATGCCAACACCAACTGGTTAGCCTGATGGGAGGTGTCTGTCCCCTGAGTATCACTAGCACCCTCAACCCGACCACCTTCATCTCCACCTGGAACACCCTATTCCTCAATCCCAACTCTCGGTGTACTCAGAGCATAATTGGATTACACAAGGCCGTTCATCTTGGTTTGACCCGCCGAGCTCATTGCCGTCATCGCCTCTTATAGTCGCGCTGTGCCGGCCTTTTCCAGTGGCACCGGTGACTCCTCAACGAGATCAACATTGGAACTTGTGATGTCCTGAGCACCCAAAGCAACGTGAGGTGCTTTGGACATCACCGATGCGTGATCTACCAGGTTTAAAAGACTCGAGTCACCCAAGGATGGGCTTTGACCCCCTTCCATGCTAATTGGGCTGGTGGGCTCTAGATAAGAGATCACCAGAAGGCCCACTAGAGTACCCTCCTGGTCTGAGCCCACCACAGAAAAATTGTAAACCCATGACCCACTAGACACGTGCTCCCTCTGACCCTTTGAGACCCAAATAGAACTCCTCAATCCCCCTTTATTCCATGCCACACTCCTTTTCTATAACCATGCCCAGTTAGAATTCCCCAGTTCACGATATTTTCTATAACCATGTTCAAACCAATTTGATTTGAAATGCAACAAAGATCTTCTTTTGTTTCCTACCAGATTTGTCTTTCCAACGTTAAACTCCTCAATACTGCGCCGAGAACCCACAACTCTACTTCCTAGATTCATCAGACCTAGTAAGCTCACCGGCGCTTCGCTCAACATTCTTTGTTTAATAATTGGGTTTTGCTTCTCTGACTGGTTTCTACCCCTGACTTGCACCTGATGCTCGTGCACCGTATCGGCAAAAGATTTAAAAGGTTGAACCCCTGAGTTATCCTTATGAAGTTGAGCCACAAATTTTGACCACCCAATCCCACCCAATCCCACCATTCACATAGTTTTCAGGTTCCAACAACTTCCTTAACTCTAACCCAAAAACTCTCCATCCATTCTTTGCTCAGCCTACTGGAATAATAATAGACCTCCTAGACCTGCCAACTTTAAATTTAGTCAACAGTAGAAACAAGCCAAAAGAATTGGAGCTCCGTAGGAGGGTGTAAGCTAAATCACCTTCCTTGAACGTATAAAAATACTTCGGACTGATCCCAACGACAATCTGTTCTATACTCTTCATTAGCCATTGTGCCATATTCTTATCCATGAAGACCGACTTCATGAAGTACCTTCTCCACTCAAAAATCCTTAAAGAAAAATATCGTCTTCCTTCCTCTACCACCAGTTGAAAAAGTTTGGATTCAATAAATAAACTACGAACACCACCCATAATGTTGCAACGATAATTACCAAGTTATGTCTAGAGTTGCAAAAACATCAAGATACAATTTCACATTCAACTATTCAAGTTATACCACTCAGCAACAATTAAAGAGCATGCTCAAAAAAATCAAGCAATCAATATACAAATACAAGCATAGCTAATAAAATTATATATAAAAACTATTTAAGTAATATTAGAATATAAATTAGTATATTGATCAAACAAATTTAACAACATTATAGCTTAAAATGCAGCAAAACCAACATCAAATTCTTCATTTAGAAATAATGAAGCATTCCTTCATTTTGATTACAAGTGAACTAGAAACTAGAAAACATTTGCTTAGATTAACGTAATTTTTAAAAAATAAAATAAAAAGCCATACCATCACAACATGAAGAAATAAAAACCCTCAAAGTATCATCAAAACCAAAAAATTATCCCATAAAAAAGAAACCAAAAATTTATGTTTTTGGCAGGATCGGTAGGATTCCATATAAGATCCCACACGATCCTATGTACGATCTTACTATTTTTAGGATCGTAGTGCGATCCTAAACGTTTTGGTGAGATAGAATCTTAAAATTGTGCTATCCTACGATTCAGATCACGATTTTGACAACCATGCTTGTGATGGTATTGTGGCTCCTTCATCACCCCCTCGCTGGCCCAAATTCCAGCAATTTGCAGCACAGAATGGACCCCTCCAGAAAAATAGCTCATTAAAATCAACTTTGCTGGGGCCATTTTTTACGGAAAAGGGTTTTGCTGGTAGCAGAAGTGGAGGCCCTTGGAGGGTTGAAAGCAGGAGATTTTGCATTGGAATATTGGGCTACAGAGAGGTGATAATTGAAGGCGATTCTGAGTTTTTCATCAATGCTCTGAAATCTGAAGAAGATTGAATGACTTTATTTGAACTCTTATTAAAGACAAGCAAAAGAAGACATAGGATCTTGACTGGGTGAGGTTTTTCACATGTTAGGACACATTGTAACGCAGTTGTTCACCCCCTGGATAGAAAAGCCAAGGATATTGCTGGTTCTCAAATCTAGTCTGATTTTTAATTTTTTACCCCCAGATATTTCTGTAGTTCTTTTGTGGGAGTAATTTTCTCCATTTAAATAAAGTTTCTTAAACCCATTCTCAAAATAAAAATAATCAATCTGCACCAGGAAAAAAATAGAAGACCCAATTATATTTTATAAAAACCAATTTGAAACTGTTAAGTATTAGCATTGATACACCATGTTGAATATACTAATACGGATGCAGAAGCGAAAGCATAAAGGGTTACATTAATAATATATTAGAGTATAGTACAAATCTTGTGTTACAATGAACCATAACATGTGTATATATAATAGACTACACCCTAGACTAATAGACTTCTAGTACAAGTAGGAGACTTGGCTTACACAAAGTAGAATTAAGCTTGGGCTTATGCTAATGGGTTAATATATCTCTAACATCCCCTCTCAAACTCAAGATGGAAGCTTGATGAAAGCTTTAGATTTGATAAGGTTGAGAAGATCTCTTCAATGAAGTTTGGGTCTGTGACGGTGGTTTGAGGAAGGCAATGGTAATGGTCATGGTCTTGTAGTATTGATATAACTTCTAATAGTGGCATGACTATACTAGAGAGTTTTGACACATTGAGGAAGAAAAACCAAGGAAGACAAAGATTGTACATCAATAATATATTAGAGTGTAATATAAATCTTGTATTACAATGAACTATGTTTTATATATATAGTCTACTAAAGCTCAGACTAATAAACTTCTAGTATAAAGAGGAGGCTTGGCTTGCATATAAAAAAGAATTAGGCTTGGGATATAGTCTACTAAAGCTCAGACTAATAGACTTCTGGTATAAGCAGGAGACTTGGCTTACATATAAACTACCATTAGGCTTGGGCTATGCTAATATATCTCTAACAGAAACCAAAAGGCAAACCAGCGGAGCTAAAAAAAAAAAAAAAAAAAAACTAAGAATGGTTCACAGGAGACGGTACAAAAAGCAGAATAAATAAATTATAAGAGAAAAAGAACAGAGCATAAATAATGCGATAGAAAGTGTTGAGAGCAATAACTAATAAATTGGTTAAGACCCATTTGGCAAATAAGAGTTTTAAGAGCAAGAGACCTCAATTGAGAGAGAATTGCTCAAGAAGTAGACCAAGCCAGTGAGCGCAGCAAACATGGAGCACTCAACCAATGCCAGAGTTTTCTTATAAACGACACCGTTTGGGGACAAGTCATCAAGTTCCGGTGAAAAAACATTGGAAGAGTATTCACCAACTTCATTGGCAGCAATTGGTGCTTCAGGTTTTGAAACTCTGAAGAAATTGAAGGTGGGTTTGAACCTGGCGAAAAGAGTGGATTTGCGAAGGGTAGGAGAGAGAAAATGATGTGCAGGGAGAGGGGTAGTTTGGGAAATAAAAAAATATGGAAGATGGGGTTGAAGTTGAAGAAGCTTCAAGGGTGGAACTGGAACAGGAATAATCATGGTTCATGGATATTGGAGATATATGCAGATGCAACTAATGACTAGTAACTACTAACTAGTACTTTCGTTTAGATAGCTCATACCATACGGAGGACTTTAGATAGGGAGCTGACTCAATATGTCTTTGGCCCTTGGTTTTCTCTTTCTATACAAAGTACATTCACTGAGTTTGGGCTGGAATAAAACTAGCCCAGCGGTATTGGCATAATAAGAGGATTTTTTTTTTTTTTTTTTTTTTTTTTTTTTTTTTTTTTTTTTGGGGTATGGTGGGGTGGGGGGAAGGGGGGGGTGTGGATAGATTCTCCTCCACAGGTTCCCATTTATTTTGGTTCGTGATACTAGTTTTCCTTTTTGCCAAATAAAATGAACTAAAAAGAAATATGAAGATGAAATAATATATAAAATTTAGTCTTTCAATTGAGCATCCACGCACTATAACATATTTGATGAACACAATTGTGTTCTATTTTATATATAGAGGCACTTCAAGTTCGTTTTTTATTATTTATTATTTATTTTTTATTTTTTTTGAGAAGAACACTTCAAGTTAGTTAAGTGTGCAATGCAAGCTTGATTGTTGTGACAAAATTTGAGCTCATATGAAAATAATTAATTTTTTCTTTAAAATGATCACTCATGAGCTCAAATCAGACTTAAAATAATAATAGAGGTCACAAAATGGGGCATCTACAACCTTGAACACAATTGTATAAGCCATATACATGGTAACGATTCCATACCCATAAAGTTTCATCTTATAGTCTCACTAAAAGTTGATAGGCTAAAAATGTATTGACCCATTTTGGTAAATTAATCAATTAATTAGTCAAGTAAACTAATTAGATTCAATTACATGCAATAAGCGTAGTAGCACAAACAAATTACCAACTAAGTTAAATGAAAAGAAAAATAAATTTGACACAGGTGATTTGTTTACGAATGGGGAAAATCACCGAGACAAAACCTCACCGGATGAATTTAAGGTCACCACTTCCGAGAATCCACTATTATCAAAATAAGGGATTACAAGTAAAAGGAATCCTTGTACTTAATACCAACCTACAGTTGAACCATTATCCCAATACCCAATTGGACTTGTATTGTAGCAGCAATCTCTCCTTTTAATACACAGTTCTCAGTATGTGACTAACTAATGATGCACGGATCCCAGTACGTGACGAACACACCAACTTGAGGAAGATGTTGGCTACAAAGTTCTTCAGTTCATCCAACAATGAAGATTAAGAAGCTCCTTGGTCACAAAATCTTTTATGCAAAGACGTAATAGCTTCTACAAAGAATATGATGAACTAGAGCAACTTATCTCTGGTCACAATATGCAGGTATTATCACTTCGATTTAAGTTGAATTAAATGTGATTTAAGTTGAATTAGATGTGACGGCCCTTAAAATAATCATTATATATGTTTAGGGTTGTGAGAAAAGAAACCATACACAAATACTCATGGATATGCGTGAAATTAAATCTGGAAATTCTAATTTTGTAATTCTTGACAAATTCAGCTTCTGTCAAGCTCCAACATTAAACCTCAATAGAAAGGCTTCCTGTCAAGATATCCGTCAAGCAATAATGAACAACACTTCTTCACTTGTTTCTTGGTTAGACTTGCATGGCTTCAATACTAAACTTAAACACTTGTTGCTTAAAGTACTAAGCACATCCTAAATCTACCCAATTACAAATAAAGTGCATTTTGTCAAAGAATTTATCAATTTACATAACATATGTCTCTAACAATCTCCCACTTTGGCAATCCATAACAAAATCACATCAAATAAATGAATTATGAGAGAAGTCTTAAATCACTAAACTCATAATCACTTGTTGAATTACAAAACAAATCTAACCCTAATACAAACTCTTAAAAAACTTTGCAAGAAGAGAGTTCATAGCATGATAGATTTTCACAACATATCTTTCTGAAACACTTTAAACAAAAGTCATCAAGGCATCTTAGTATGAAATAGAAATAAAGATTGCATACATAAAGAAACATGTATATAAAGAGAGAAAAGAAATAACACATGGAGAGATAGGTGAAGAACAACATACATCATTATATATATATATATATATATATATATATGAAAATAAATACAATGTATGTTATAATTAAATGGTCACAAGACCGGTGTACAAGAAGATAATGTAACTAAAAAGTAAGAAAAGAAAAGAATATAAAATCCTTACTACATCCCTCAAAATGTATAGATTCTTCCCCTAACAAAAATGTCCAATACTAACTCTCTCCCTAAATAAAAGATTACTCTCATCCCAAAACTACTCCCTCTTTTTGTCACGAATGATAAAGGGTGAGTCATCGAGAGGTCGTCATCTCATCATCACTGGAAGAGCTAGCATCCTCATCATCACCATCACCATCACCATCATCACTATCCTCACCATCCTCATCTGCTGAAGCCTCTAGAAAGGGAGACGGAAAAGCAGTGAAGCCATCAAGGCGAGCTTGTCGTCGTGCTATATGATCGACACGAGTGTTCACCTGACACCACTTATCAGAGAAAGTGTCAAGGCGAGCATCTATACATTGAAGCTGTGCCATGATAGCCTCAAGGGTCACAACACCAGTTGAGGAAGAAGAAGCAGAGGTGGAAGGAACAACTGAAGCTATAGGACTAGTAGACTCCACACGTGGTCGCTTCGGTCGAAACTGGGCCTCACTTCGTCGAACAGAACAAGTGTCGATGGCACCCATGGTGGTATGAAAAGGAGAAGCAGGAATGGGGATAGAAAAATGGTGAAGGATTCACATAATAGCTGAAGGAAAGATGAGCTTATCACGAGTCGCCGAATCCTAATAGACATTAATGATAGAAGTGATGAAGTGAGAGGGAAGTCAACAGAAAGATCCTCAAGGAAAGACAAAAGAAAGCGAGCACAAGGCTCTGTGATAGAGTTATAGTGAGACAATGGAGCAAGAGTGAATGTCATCACCATATTAAGGAATCTTGGACCTTTTGCAAAGCCCAAGCATGGGGTGTTTTGCTTCCCACCCCATATGGAAGGCGTCTTACAGAAGTGAGACAGAAGCTCGTCTCTGGACACAGTCTGAAGATGCTTACAACCGGGGTAATCAGGATGTGATACCCTCGGGACATGTAGTACCCCGGATATAAGATCCGGGGTAACTAAGATATGTGTACCTTGAAATGTCATGGCAAAATGAGGTACAGAGGTGTCGATACTGTGTATGTTGAGTAAAACTCCTATATAAACACATTGGGAAACCTCAAGAGTTCCTCCATAAGAGAATCCCAGCCCTGAGTTTGAATGACATTGGGTAGAAGGGTGTCGGAAAAGTCCGACAGAACAACATGACGCACTAGATGAACGCCAAATTTCTGAAAGTTCTTCGAGAAGTCCTGACAGGCCTTTTCATCATGGAACCGAACGTGAAGAAGGGGAACAGGAGGATCAGAAGAAGAAGACCGAGAACCAAGATGGTTCCGAGCCGGAGTGGATTTACGCTTAAGTGCTATGCGCAATCTATGCAAGAGAGAGAGAGAGAGAGAGAGAGAGAGAGAGAGAACACAATCACAACCAGATAAAGAAAAAAAAGAATACGTATGCATGAAATATGCATGAACATGTGACGTGCAAAAATTTAAACTGCATCATGGGTACAAACCTAATCCAAACCTACTAGCACACATCAACAATAATCAAGCACACATCTAAATGCATGAAACATTGTTAAAATGCAATGAGCATGCATTGCATGAGCATATAATGACAATTTCACAAAGCCTAACCTAAAAATTTCAGGAAAAACTCAAAAACCCCAAAACCTAGGTCTAAAATGCATGAATGCATGAAAAGAGAGAAGATTAGAACACTTACCAAGTGTTTTGATCTTGATATAGGACGAAAAAAAGGTTGGTAGGGAGATTTGAGTGAGTGAGAAGTGTTTGGGGCGAGGGAAAAAGGTTTTCTGTCAAGAGAGAGAAGAAGAAATGAAATATGATTCTTGCTCTGACCTTAAATAGAAATTGCAGCTCGATGGATCGAGATATCTGTCAAGATCTGTCGAGCACTAAATCTCAACAAAAATGGATCTGTCGAGGTGCTGTTGAGAATCTGTCGATGGCAAAATACCCACGAAACCTCTGAAAATGATGAAAATACCCATAAACTAAGCCAAAATACACACGATTTTTTTTTTTTATATATATTTTGTGGGTATTTTGGTTAGTTTCAAGTTGTTTTGCGCATTCAAGAGGGTTTGCTCATTTTAGCAATGTCGAGGTGTATTTTTTAATCATTTTAGTTGTTTGGCGCATTTTGGTCATTTACGACGTATAGAAATTTGACTGCTTATTCTAGCCATTTTAGGGGTGTTTAAGTCATTTCCGAGGTTCTGGAGTTAGTTTAGTCATTTTTGAGATTTTGAGGTTGTTTTGGTCAGTTAAGAGGTTTCAAGGGGTTTTTTTTTGGACATTTTGTGGTTTCGGGGGTATTTTGGTAATTTTGGTGATTTTGGGAGTATATTGGTCATTCTATTGATTTCAAGAGTATTTTTTGTAAAAAAAAAAAATTTATTTTATCTGTGAGAATTATCAAAATATCAAAGAACCATTAAATACACCAAATCCTCTAAAATGACCCACTTAGAATAGCCAAAATGACAAAAATGGACTACGATTGTCCAAAATATTGCAAATCCCCAGAAAATGACCAAGACGACCACAATAGCCTTGAAAACTTTTAAAATGACAAAAATACCGTTGAAACCTCAAAAACAAGCAAAATAACCTCGAAACCTCTGAAAATAACCAAAATACCCCTAAAGTAAGCCAAAACTCACTCGATTTTTTAGATTTTGGGGGTATTTTTGTCAGTTTCAAGTTGTTTTGCTCATTCTAGAGGATTTTAGGCATTTTGCTCATTTTAGCAATGTCGAGATGTAGTTTTTAACATTTTAGACGTTTTGGGAATTTATGTGGTATCGAGATTTTCCTACTCATTTTAGCCGCCTTGGGGTATTTTGGTCATTTTAGAGGTGTTAGGGTTATTTTAGTCATTTTAGAGATTTTGAGGCTATCTTGGTCAGTTAAGACGCTTCGGGGGGCTTTTTTTTGGACATTTTGTGGTTTTTGGGGTATTTTCGTAATTTTGGGGATTTTGGGAGTATATTGGCCATTCTAGTGATTTCAAGAGTATTTTTTTGTTAAAAAAAATTATTATGCCGCCCGTGAGATTTACCAAAATATTAAAAAACCATTAAATACACCAAAACCTCTAAAATGACCCCTTTAGAACTACCAAAATGACTGAAATGTACCACGAATGTCCAAATTATCCTAAATCCCCAGAAAAGTACCAAAACGTCCCTGAAACGACCACAATGCCCCTATAAACATTTAAATTGACCAGGATACCATTGAAACCTCAAAAATAGTCAAAATACCCACGAAACCTCTAAAAATGACGAAAATACCCATAAACTAAGCCAAAATACACTTGATTTTTTATATTTTGTGGATGCTTTGGTTAGTTTCAAGTTGTTTTGCGCATTCAAGAGGGTTTGCTCATTTTAGCAATGTCGAGGTGTACATTTTATTCATTTTAGTTGTTTGGCGCATTTTGATCATTTACGAGGTATAGAAATTTGACTGCTTATTCAAGTCATTTCAGGGGTATTTAAGTCATTTTCGAGATTCTGGAGTTATTTTAGTCATTTTCGAGATTTTGAGGCTGTTTTGGTCAATTAAGAGGTTTCAAAGGGTTTTGTTTTTGGACATTTTGTAGTTTCGGGGGTATTTTGGGTATTTTGGTGATTTTGGGAGTATATTGGTCATTCTATTGATTTCAAGAGTATTTTTTGTAAAAAAAAAAAAATTTATTTTTTCCGTGAGAATTATCAAAATATCAAAGAACCATTAAATACACCAAATCCTCTAAAATGACCCATTTAGAACTGCCAAAATGACAAAAATGGACTACGATTGTCCAAAACATCGCAAATCCCCAGAAAATAACCAAAATGGCCACAATAGCTTCGAAAACTTTAAAAATGACAAAAATACCGTTGAAACCTCAAAAAGAGGCAAAATAACCTCGAAACCTCTGAAAATGACCAAAATACCCCAAATTTAAGCCAAAACTCACTCGATTTTTTAGATTTTGGGGGGTATTTTTGTCAGTTTCAAGTTGTTTTGCTCATTCTAGAGGATTTCAGGCATTTTTCTCATTTTAGCAATGTCGAGGTGTAGTTTTTAATCATTTTAGAGGTTTTGGGAATTTACGTGGTATCGAGATTTGACTACTCATTCTAGCCGCCTCAAGGTATTTGGTTATTTTAGAGGTTTTAGGGTCATTTAAGTCATTTTAGAGATTTTTAGGTTATTTTGGTCAGTTAAGATGCTTCGGGGGGCTTTTTTTTGGACATTTTGTGGTTTTTGGGGTATTTTGGTAATTTTGGGAGTACATTGGCCATTCTGGTGATTTCAAGGGTATTTTTTTGTTAAAAAAAATTATTTCACCCATGATATTTACCAAATATCAAAAAACCATTAAATACACCAAAACCTCTAAAATGAACCCCTTCAAACTACCAAAACGACTAAAATGTATCACGAATGTCCAAATCCCCAGAAAATTAACAAAATGCCCCCAAAACGGCTACAATGCCCCCATAAACTTTTAAATTGACCAGGATACCATTGAAATCTCAAAAATATGCAAAATTATTTCACCCGTGAGATTTACCAAAATATCAAAAAACCATTAAATACACTAAAACCTCTAAAATGACCCCCTTTAGAACTACCAAAATGACTAAAATGCACCATGAATGTCCAAAATATCCCAAATCTGTAGATAATTACCACAACGCCCCCCAAAACAACCATAATACTTCTAAAAACTTTTGAAATGACCAAAATACCGTTGAAATCTTAAAAATAAGTTTACCTACAAAAACTCGAAAAATGATCAAAATACCCACAAACTAAGCCAAAATACACTCGATTTTTAATATTTTTCGAGTATTTTGGACAGTTTTAAGTTGTTTTTCTCATTCTAGATGATTTTAGGGCATTTTACTCACTTTAGCAAAGTCGATGTGTAGTTTTTAATCATTTTAGCCGTTTTGCGCATTTACGAGGTATCGAGATTTGACTACTCCTTCCTGCCATTTAGAGGTATTTTGGTCATTTTAGATGTTCTAGGATTATTTTAGTCATTTTAGAGATTTTGAGGCTATTTTGGTCATTTAAGAGGCTTTAGGGGGATTTTTTTTTTGGACATTTTATGGTTTTGGGGGGCTATTTTGTTAATTTTAGGGATTTTGGGAGTATATTAACCATTCTAATGATTTAAAGGGTATTTTTTTTTGCCAAAAAAAAAATCTCGAAAGATTTACCAAAATATCAAAATACCATTAAACACACCAAAACCTCTAAAATGACTCCCTCAGAACTAACAAAATGACCAAAATGTACCACGAATGTCCAAAATATCCCAAATCCCAAGAAAATTACCAAAACACATCCAAAAAGGCCACAATGCCCCTATAAACTTTTAAAATGACCAAAATACCATTGAAACCTCAAAAATAAGCAAAGTATCCACGAAACTTCTGAAAATGACAAAAATTCCCATAAACAAAGCCAAAATACACTTGATTTTTTATATTTTGTGGGTATTTTTCTTAGTTTGAAGTTGTTTTGCTCATTCAAGAGGATTTGCTCATTTAGAAATGTTGAGGTGTAGTTTTTAATCATTTTAGACGTTTTGGGCATTTACAAGGTATCGAGATTTGACTACTCATTCTAGCCATTTCAGGGGTATTTTGGTCATTTTAGAGGTTCTAGGGTTATTTTAGTCGTTTTAGAGATTTTGAGGCTATTTTGGTCAGTTAAGAGGCTTCGGGGGCTTTTTTTTGGACATTTTGTAGTTTTGGGGGTATTTTATTAATTTTGTGATTTTGGGAGTATATTGGCCATTTTGTTGATTTCAAGGGTATTTTTTTGTCTAAAAAATTATTTTACCCGTGAGATTTATCAGAATAATAAAAAACCTTTAAATACACCAAAACCTCTAAAATGACTACCTTAGAACTACCAAAATGACTAAAATGTACCACGAATGTCCAAAATTTCCGAAATCCCCAAAAAATTACCAAAACGGCCACAATGCCCCCAAAAACTTTTAAAATAACCAAAATACCATTGAAACCTCAAAAATAAGGACAATACCCTCAAAACCTTTGAAAAAGACTAAAATACCCATAAACTAAGAAAAAACACTCTCGATTTTTCATATTTTGGGGGTATTTTGGTCAATTTCAAGTTGTTTTGACCATTCTAGTGGATTTTAGGGCATTTTGCTCATTTTAGCAATGTCGAGGTGTAGTTTTCAATCATTTTACATGTTTTGGGCATTTACGAGGTATCGAGATTTGCCTACTCATTCTAGCCGTTTCAAGGGTATTTTGATCATTTTAGAGGTTCTTTAGTTATTTTAGTCATTTTAGAGGTTTTTAGGGTATTTTGGTCAGTTAAGTGGCTTCGGGGGGCTTTTTTTTGGACATTTTGTGGTTTTTGGAGTATTTTGGTAATTTTGATGATTTGGGGAGTATGTTGGCCATTCTATTGATTTCAAGGGTATTTCTTTATTCCAAAAATTATTTTATCCATGAGATTTTCCTGAATATCAAAAAACCATTAAATGCACCAAAACCTCGAAAATGACCGCCTTAAAACTACCAAAATGACTAAAATGCACCACGAATGTACAAAATATCCCAAATCCCTAGAAAATTCCAAAAACAACCACGATAACCGCCCCTCAAAAAACTTTTAAAATGACCAAAATACCATTGAAACCACAAAAAAAAAAAAAGCAAAATGCCCCCAAAAACTCGTAAAATGACCAAAAAAACACATAAACTGAGCCAAATACACTTTAAAAAAAACATTTGGGGTATTTTGGACAGTTTCAAGTTGTTTTGCTCATTCTAAAGGATTTTTGGGCACTTTGCTCATTTTAGCAGTGTCGAGGTGTAGTTTTTAATCATTTTAGATGTTTTGCGCATTTACGAGGTATCACGATTTAACTACTCATTCTTGTCGTATTATGGGTATTTTGGTCATTTTAGAGGTTCTAAGTATATTTTAGTCGTTTTAGAAATTTTGAGGCTATTTTGGTCAATTAAGAGGCATCAGGGTTTTTTTTTTTTTTTTTTATGGACTTTTTTTGGTTTTGCGGGTATTTTGGTAATTATGGGGATTTTGGGAGTATATTGGCCATTCTAGTGATTTCAAGGGCATTTTTTTGTCAAAAAAAAAATTTATTTTACCCATGAAATTTACCAAAATATGAAAAAACCATTAAATACACCAAAACCTCAAAAATGACCCCCTTAGAACTACCAAAATGAATTAAATGTACCACGAATGTTCAAAATATCCCAAATCCCCAGAAAAATACCAAAACGCCCCAAAAACGGCCACAATGGCCCCTTAAACTTTTAAAATGATTGAAATACCATTGAAACCACAAATATAAGCAAAATACCCAGGAAACCTCTAGAAATGACCAAAATACCCCTCAACTAAGCCAAAATACATTGGATTTTTTTATATTTTGTGGGTATTTGGTTACTTTCATGTTGTTTTGCTCATTCAAGAGGATTTGCTCATTTTAGCAATGTCGAGGTGTATTTTTTAATCATTTTAGGTGTTTGATGCATTTTGGTCATTTACAAGGTATCAAAATTTG
This sequence comes from Lithocarpus polystachyus, assembly GCA_033629205.1. Taxonomy (NCBI): domain Eukaryota; kingdom Viridiplantae; phylum Streptophyta; class Magnoliopsida; order Fagales; family Fagaceae; genus Lithocarpus; species Lithocarpus polystachyus. The sequence continues at coordinate 56,822,730 of CM066164.1, read as the reverse complement.
ACTACTTATTCTAGCCGTTTCAGGGGTATTTAAGCCATTTTAGAGGTTCTCGATTTATTTTAGTCGTTTTTGGAGATTTTGAGACTGTTTTGGTCAATTAAGACGTTTCAAGGGGTTTTTTTGGACATTTTATTGTTTTGGGGGTATTTTGGTAATTTTGATGATTTATGGAGTTTATTCGTCATTCTATTGATTTCAAGGGTATTTTTTGTAAAAAAAAATTTTATTATACCCGTGAGAATTTCCAAAATATCAAAAAACCATTAAATATACCAAATCCTCTAAAATGACGCCCTTAGAACTGCCAAAATGACAAAAATGGACAACGATTGTCCAAAGTATCCCAAATCCCCAGAAAATGACCAAAACGACCACAATAGCCTATAGAACTTTTAAAATGACAAAAATACTATTGAAACCTCAAAACAAGCAAAATAATCTCGAAACCTCTAAAAATGACCAAATTACCCCTAAACTAAGCCAAAACACACTCGATTTTTAGAATTTGGGGTATTTTGGTTAGTTTCAAGTTGTTTTGCTCATTTTAGAGGATTTCAGGCCTTTTGCTCATTTTAGCAGTGTCGAGGTGTAGTTTTTAATTATTTTAGACGTTTTGGGCATTTACGAGGTATCGAGATTTGCCTACTCATTCAAGCCATTTCGAGGGTATTTTGGTCATTTTAGAAGTTCCTGGGTTATATTAGTCGATTTAGAGATTTTGAGGTTATTTTGGTCAATTAAGAGGTTTCAGGGGGGCTTTTTTTTGGACATTTTGTGCTTTTGGGGTAATTTTGGTGATTTTTGGAGTATATTGGTCATTCTAGTGATTTCAAGGGTATTTTTTTGTCAAAAAAAAAATATTTTACTTGTGAGATTTACCAAAATATTAACAGACCATTAAATACACCAAAACCTCCAAAATGAACACCTTATAACTACCAAAATGACTAAAATGTTCCACGAATGCCCAAAATTTCCCAAATCCGTAGAAAATTACTAAAATGACCACAATGCTCCCAAAAATTTTTAAAATGACCAAAATACCATTGAAACCTCAAAAATAAGAGAAATACCCTTAAAACCTCTGAAAAACCAAAATACCCATAAACTAAGCCAAAATATACTCGATTTTTTATATTTTGGGGGTAGTTTGGTTGGTTTCAAGTTGTTTTGTTCATTCTATTGGATTTTAGGGCATTTTGCTCTTTTTAGCAATGTCGAGGTGTAGTTTTTAATCAGTTTAGACGTTTTGGGTATTTACGAGATATCGAGATTTGACTACTCATTCTAACCGTTTCAGAGGTTTGGTCATTTTAGAGGTTTTAGGGTTATTTTAGTCGTTTTAGAAATTTTTAGGCTATTTTGGTCAATTAAGAGGGTTCGTGAGGCTTTTTTTTTTGGACATTTTGTGCTTTCGGGGGTATTTTACTAATTTTGGCGATTTTGAGAGTATGTTGGCCATTCTATTGATTTCAAGGGTATGTTTTTGTCCAAAAAAATTATCTTACCCGTGAGATTTACCAGAATATCAAAAAACCATTAAATACACCAAAAACTCTAAAATGACCGCCTTAGAACTACCAAAATGACTAAAATGCACCACGAATGTCTAAAATATCCCAAATCCATAGAAAATTCCCAAAACGCCCCCCATGACGACCACAATTCCCTCCAAAACCTTTAAGATGACCAAAATACTATTGAAACATCAAAAATAAGCAAAATACACCCCAAAACTTGGAAAATGACCAAAATACCCATAAACTAAGCCAAAACAAACTCGATTTTTTTATTATTATATTTTTGGGTTATTTTAGGCTGTTTCAAGTTGTTTTGCTCGTTCTAGAGTTTTAGGGCATTTTGCCCATTTTAGCATTGTCGAGGTGTAGTTTTTAATCATTTTAGACATTTTGTGCATTTACGAGGTATTGAGATTTGACTTCTCATTCTTGCTGTTTTAGGGGTATTTTAGTCATTTTAGAGGTTCTAGGGTTATTTTAATCATTTTAGAGATTTTGAGACTATATTGGTCAATTAAGAGGCTTCAGGGGGATTTTTTTTTTTTGGACATTTTATGGTTTTGGGTTATTTTGGTAATTTTTGGGATTTTTGGAGTATATTGGCCATTCTAGTGCCTTTAGGGGTATTTTTTGTCAAAAAAAAAAAACATTATTTTACCCATGAGATTTACCAAATTATGAAAAAACCATTAAATACACCAAAACCTCTAAAATGACCCCCCTTAGAACAACCAAAACGAATAAAATAAACCATGAATGTCCAAAATATCCCAAATCCCTAGAAAATTACCAAAACGCTGCCAAAACGGCCACAATGCCCCCATAAACTTTTTAAATGAGCAAAATACCATTGAAATCTCAAATACAAGCAAAATACCCATAAATTAAGCCAAAGTACACTAGATTTTTTTATATTTTGTGTGTATTTGGTTAGTTTCAAGTTGTTTTGCTCATTTAAGAGGATTTGCTCAATTTAGCAATGTCGAGGTGTATTTTTTAATCATTTTAAATGTTTGGCGCATTTTGGCCATTTATGAGGTATCGAAATTTGACTGCTTATTCTAGCCGTTTTAGGGGTTAAGTCATTTTTGAGGTTCTGGATTTATTTTAGTCGTTTTTGGAGATTCTGAGACTTTTTTGGTCAATTAAGAGGTTTCAATGGGGGTTTTTTTTGGACATTTTGTTGTGATGATTTATGGAGTATATTCGCCATTCTATAGATTTCATGGGTATTTTTTGCAAAAAAAAAAAAAAAAAATTTATTTTACCTGTGAGAATTTCCAAAATATCAAAAAAACCATTAAATACACCAAATACTCTAAAATGACGCCCTTAAAACTGCCAAAATGACAAAAATGTACTACGATAGTCCAAAGGATCCCAAATCCCCAGAAAATGACCAAACCAACCACAATAGCCTATAAAACTTTTAAAATGACAAAAATACTATTGAAACCTCAAAAACAAGCAAAATAACCTCAAAATCTCTGAAAATGACCAAAATACCCCTAAACTAAGCCGATACACACTCGATTTTTTAGATTTTGGGGGTATTTTGGTAAAGTTGTTTTGCTCATTCTAGAGGATTTCTGGCATTTTGCTAATTTTAGCAATGTTGAGGTGTAGTTTTTAGCAATTTATACTTTTTGGGCATTTACGATGTATCAAAATTTGACTGCTCATTCTAGCCGTTTCAGGGGTATTTTCATCATTTTAGAGGTTCTAAGGTTATTTTAGTCGTTTTAGAGATTTTGAGGTTATTTTTGTCAGTTAAGAGGCTTCGGGGGGGCTTTTTTATGGACATTTTATGGTTTTGGAGGTATTTTATTAATTTTGTGATTTTGGGAGTATATTGTCCATTCTATTGATTTCAACGGTATTTTTTTGTCCAAAAAAATTATTTTACCCGTGAAATTTATCAGAATATCAAAAAACTATTAAATACACCAAAACCTCTAAAATGACAACCTTAGAACTACCAAAAGGACTTAAATGTACCATGAATGTCCAAAATTTCCCAAATCCCCAGAAAATTACTAAAACGCCCCCAAAATGGCCACAATGCCCCCTAAAACTTTTAAAATGACCAAAATACCATTGTAACCTAAAAAATAAGGACAATACGCTCAAAACCTCTGAAAAAACCAAAATATCCATAAACAAAGAAAAAATACATTCGATTTTTCATATTTTGCGGGTAGTTTGGTCAGTTTCAAGTTGTTTTGCTCATTCTAGTGGATTTTAAGGCATTTTCCTCATTTTAGCAATGTTGAGGTATAGTTTTTAATCATTTTAGATGTTTTGGGCATTTACGAGGCATCGAGATTTGACTACTCGTTCTAGCCATTTCGGGCGTATTTTGGTCATTTTTGAGGTTCTTGGGTTATTTTAGTTGTTTAGAGATTTTTAGGCTATTTTTGTCAATTAAGAGGCTTTGGGGGGCTTTTTTTTTTTGGACATTTTGTAGTTTTGGGGGTATTTTGGTGATTTTGGGAGTATATTGGTTATTGTAATGATTTCAAGGACATTTTTTTTTTGTCAAAAAATTTTTTTTTACCCATGAGATTTACCAAAATATGAAAAACCATTAAATACACCAAATCTCTAAAATGAACGCCTTAGAACTACCAAAATGACCGAAATGTACCATGAATGTCCAAAATTTCCCAAATCCCCAGAAAATTACCAAAACACCCCTAAAACGACCACAATGGCCCTAGAAATTTTTAACATGACCAAAATACCATTGAAACCTCAAAAATAAGGGAAATACCCACAAAACCTCTGAAAATAACCAAAATACCCATAAACTAAGTCAAAATACACTTGATTTTTTATATTTTGGGGGTAGTTTGGCTGGTTTCATGTTTTTTTTGCTCATTCTAGTAGATTTTTGGGCATTTTGCTCATTTTAGCAGTGTCGAGGTGTAGTTTTCAATCATTTTATACGTTTTGGGTATTTAAGATGTATCGAGATTTGATTGCTCATTCTAGCTGTTTCAGGGGCATTTTGGTCATTTTAGAGGTTCTAGGGTTATTTTAGTCGTTTTAGAGATTTTGAGGCTATTTTCGTCAATTAAGAGGCTTCGGGGGGCTTTTTTTTTTTGGACATTTTGTGGTTTTGGGGGTATTTTATTAATTTTGTGATTTTGGGAATATATTGCCCATTCTATTGATTTCAAGGGTATTTTTTTTGTCCAAAAAAATTATTTTACTAGTGAGATTTATCAGAATATCAGAAAACCATTAAATACACTAAAACCTCTAAAATGACTACCGCAGAACTACCGGAATGACTAAAATGTACCACGAATATCCAAAATTTTCCAAATACCCAAAAAATAACCAAAACGCCCCCAAAACTGCCACAATGCACCTGAAAACTTTTAAAATGACCAAAATACTATTGAAACCTCAAAAATAAGGAAAATACAATTAAAACCTCTGAAAAAGATCAAAATACCCATAAACTAAGAAAAAATACAATTGATTTTCAATATTATAGCGGTAGTTTGGATGGTTTCAAGTTGTTTTGCTCATTCTATTGGATTTTATGTCATTTTGCTCATTTTAGCAATGTCAAGGTGTAGTTTTTAATCATTTTAGACGTTTTGGGCAATTACGAGGTATCGAGATTTAACTACTCATTATAGCCGTTTAGGGGGTATTATGGTCATTTTAGAAGTACTAGGGTTGTTTTAGTAGTTTTAGAGATTTTAAGGCTATTTTGGTTAGTTAAGTGGCTTCGGAGGGCTTTATTTTTGGGACATTTTGTGGTTTTGGGAGTATGTTGTCTATTTTATTGATTTCAAGGGTATTTTTTTGTCCAAAAAAAATTATTTTACCCAGGAGATTTTTCAGAATATCAAAAAACCATTAAATGCACCAAAACCTCGAAAATGGTCACCTTAAAACTACCAAAATGACTAAAATGCACCAAAATATCCCAAATCCCTAGAAAATTCCCAAAATACCTCCCAAAATGACCACAATAACCCCTAAAACTTTTAAAATGACCAAAATACCATTGAAACCTCAAAAATAAGCAAAATACCCCCAAAAAATCGAAAAATGACCAAATTACCCATAAACTAAGCCAACATACACACTATTTTTTTAATAATATTTTTGGGGTATTTTGGACAGTTTTAAGTTGTTTTGCTCATTCTTGAGGATTTTAGGGCATTTTGCTCATTTTAGCAATGTTGAGGTGTAGTTTTTAATCATTTTAGACGTTTTGTGCGTTTACGAGATAACGAGATTTGAGTACTCATTCTTGCCGTTTTACGGGCATTTTGGTCATTTTAGAGGTTCTAGGGTTATTTTTTTCGTTTTAGAGATTTTGAGGCTATTTTGGTCAATTAAGAGGCCTTAGGGGGATTTTTTTTGGGACATTTTATGGTTTTGCGGATATTTTGGTAATTTTTGGGATTTTGGGAGTGTATTGGCCATTCTAGTGATTTCAAGTGTATTTTTTTTGTCAAAACAAAATTTATTTTACCGATGAGATTTACCAAAATATGAAAAAACCATTAAATATACCAAAATCTCTAAAATGACCCCCTTAAAGCTATCAAAACGAATTAAATGTACCACGAATGTTCAAAATATCCCAAATCCCTAGAAAAATACGAAAATGCCCCCAAAATGGCCGCAGTGCACCCATAAACTTTTATAATGACCAAAATACCATTGAAACTACAAATATAAGCAAAATACCCAGGAAACCTCTGAAAATGACGAAAATACCCGTAAACTAAGCCAAAATACACTCGATTTATTATATTTTGTGGATATTTGGTTAGTTTAAAGTTGATTTGATCATTCAAGAGGATTTGCTCATTTTAGCAATGTCAAGGTGTATTTTTTAATCATTTTAGATGTTTGGCGTATTTTGGTCATTTACGAGATATCCAAATTTGACTGCTTATTTTAGCCATTTCAGGGGTATTTAAGTCATCTTAGAGGTTTTGGATTTATTTTAGTCATTTTTGGAGATTTTAAGACTGTTTTGGTCAATTAAGAGGTTTCAAGGGGTTTTTTTTTTTGAACATTTTGTTTGTTTTGGGGGTATTTTGGTAATTTTGATGATTTAAGGAGTATATTCGCCATTCTATTAATTTCAAGGGTATTTTTTCTAAAAAAATTTCTTTTACCCTTGGGAATTTCCAAAATATCAAAAAACCATTAAATACACCAAATACTCTAAAACGATGCCGTTAAAATTGCCAAAATGACAAAAAATGGACTACGATTGTCCAAAGTATCCCAAATCCCCAAAAAATGACCAGAACGACCACAATATCCTATAAAACTTTTAAAATGACGAAAATACCGTTGAAATCTCAAAAACGAGCAAAATAACCTCGAAACCTCGAAAAATGACCAAATTACCCCTAAACTAAGCCAAAACACACTCGATTTTTTAGAATTTGGAGGTATTTTGGTTAGTTTCAAGTTGTTTTGCTCATTCAAGAGGATTCCAGGAATTTTGCACATTTTAGCAATGTCGAGGTGTAGTTTTGAATCATTTTAGACACTTTGGGCATTTACGATGTATCAAAATTTGATTGCTTATTCTAGCCGTTTTAGGGGCATTTTGGTCATTTTGGAGGTTCTAGGGTTATTTTAGTCGTTTTAGGGATTTTGAGGCTATTTTGGTCAGCTAAAATGTACCACGAATGTCCAAAATTTCCCAAATCCCAAAAAAAAATACTAAAATGCCCCCCAAAATGGTCTCAATGACCCCCAAAAACTTTTAGAATGACCAAAATACCATTGAAACCTCAAAAATAAGGAAAATACCCTCAAAACCTCTGAAAAAGTCTAAAATACCCGTATACTAAGAAAAAATATACTCGATTTTATATATTTGGGGGTAGTTTGGTCAGTTTCAAGTTGTTTTGCTCATTCTAGTGGATTTTAGGGAATTTTTCTCATTTTTGCAATGTCGAGGTGTAGTTTTTAATTATTTTAGACATTGTGGGCATTTACGTGGAATCGAGATTTTTCTACTCATTCTATTCGTTTCAGGGGTATTTTTGTCATTTTAGAGGTTCTTGGGTTATTTTAGTCGTTTTAGAGACTTTGAGGCAATTTTGGTCAGTTAAGAGGCTTCGAGGGGTTTTTTTTTGGACATTTTGTGGTTTTGGAGGTATTTTATTAATTGTGTGATTTTGGGAGTATATTAGCAATTCTATTGATTTCAAGGGTACTTTTTTGTCCAAAAAAATTATTTTACTCGTGAGATTTATCAGAATATCAAAAAACCGTTAAATACATCAAAACCTCTAAAATGACTTCCTTAAAACTACCAAAATGACTAAAATGTACCACGAATGCCCAAAATTTTCCTAATCCCCAGAAAATTATAAAACACCCCCAAAATGGCCACAATGACCTCAAAAACTTTAAAAATAACCAAAATACCCTTGTAAACTCAAAAATAAGGACAATACCCTCAAAACCTCTAAAAAAGACCAAAATACCCGTAAACTGAGAAAAAATAAACTCGATTTTTCATATTTTGGGGGTAGTTTGGTCAGTTTCAAGTTGTTTTGCTTATTCTAGTGGATTTTTGGTAATTTTTCTCATTTTAGCAATGTCGAGGTGTAGTTTTTAATCATTTTAGACGTTTTGGGCATTTACGTGGTATTGAGATTTGACAACTCATTCTAGCCGTTTCAAGGGTATTTTGGTCATTTTAGTGGTTCTTGGGTTATTTTTGTCATTTTAGAGATTTTGAGGCTATTTTGGTCAATTAAGAGTCTTCGGGTGGCTTTTTTTTGGGCATTTAGTACGTTTTTTTTTATTTTTTTTATTTTCTATTTTCAGTCATTTCTTATAAATAACATTTACTCATTGTAATAGAGAGATGATTGAATAAAAAAAATTAGAAAAAGGTGAGGCTTTGTTTTTGGTTCTTCAAGAACTGTGAACTTATTAGGGATTCTTTTTTGTGGCGTTCAAACTTTATACCTTTGGTTTGTGATTCCATTATAATCATTGGGTCAAAGATCTATTACTTATACTTTTGGTTCGGGTTTCTCTTATAAATGTTGAGTCAGGGTTTTATCAAAATTCGAATTTTAGTTTTCTTGGGTAAATATTTCAATATTATTTGTTGGGTCTCAAAGCGTGCCGATTGAGGTTTGCATCACCTTAGAACTGTCAAAATGACAAAAATGGACTACGATTTGTCCAAAGTATCCCAAATCCTTAGAAAATTACCAAAACGACCACAATAGCCTCTAAAACTTGTAAAATGACAAAAATATCGTTGGAACCTCAAAAACAAGCAAGATAACCTTGAAACCTCTGAAAATGACCAAAAGGCCCATAAACTAAGCGAAAATACACATGATTTTTTTTATATTTTTTGGGCATTTTGGACAGTTTCAAGTTGTTTTGCTCATTTTAGAGGATTTAGGGCATTTTGCGCATTTTAGCAATGTCGAGGTGTAGTTTTTTTTTTATCATTTTAGACGCTTTGGGCATTTATGAGGTATCGAGATTTGACTACTCATTCTAGCCGTTTCAGGGGTATTTTGGTCATTTTCGAGGTTCTTGGGATATTTTAGTTGTTTTAGACATTTTGAGGCTATTTTGGTCAATTAAGAGGCTTCGTGGGGCTTTTTTTGGGGCATTTTATGGTTTTGGGGTAATTTTGGTGATTTTGGGAGTATATTGGTCACTCTATTGATTTCAAGGGTATTTTTTTGAAAAAAAAAATTATTTTACCTATGAGTTTTACCAAAATATCAAAATACCGTTAAATACACCAAAACCTCTAAAATAAACGACTTAGAACTACCAATATGACTAAAATGTACCACATATGTCCAAAATTTCCCAAATCCCCATAAAATTACTAAAACGACCACAATGCCCCCGAAATTTTTTAAAATGTCCAAAATATCATTGAAACTTCAAAAATAAGGAAAATACCCTCAATACCTTTGAAAATTACCATAACACCCATAAACAAAGCCAAAATACACTCGATTTTTTTTTTTATACGTTGGGGGTAGTTTGGTTGGTTTCAAGTTGTTTTGCTCATTCTAGTGGATTTCAGGGCATTTTTCTTATTTTAGCAATGTCGAGGTGTAGTTTTCAATCATTTTAGGCATTTTGGGCATTAACGAGGTATCGAGATTTGACAACTCATTCTAGTCGTTTTGGGGGTATTTTGGTCATTTTAGAGGTTCTAGGGTTATTTTAGTCGTTTTAGAGATTTTGAAGCTATTTTGATCAGTTAAGAGGCTTCGGGGGGCTTTTTTTTGGGACATTTTGTGCATTTGTGGGCGTGTTATTAATTTTGGCGATTTTGGGAGTATGTTGGTCATTTTATTGATTTCAAGGGTATTTTTTTGTCCAAAAAAATTATTTTACCTGTGAGATTTACCAAAATATCAAAAAACCATTAAACACACCAAAACCTTTAAAATGACAGCCTTAAATCTTCCAAAATGACTAAAATGCACCACGCATGTCCAAAATATCCCAAATCCCTGGAAATTCCCAAAACGCCCCCGAAAACGACCACAATACCCCCCAACACTTTTAAGATGACCGAAATACTATTGAAACCTCAAAAATAAGCAAAATACCCCCAAAACTTGAAAAATGACCAAAATACCCATAAACTAAGCCAAAATACACTCGATTTTTTTTTATTTATATTTCTAGGGTATTTGGGGCAGTTTCAAGTTGTTTTGCTCATTCTAGAGGACTTTAGAGCATTTTGCTCATTTTCGCAATGTCGAGGTGTAGTTTTTAATCATTTTAGACGTTTTGGGCATTTTCGAGGTATTGAGAATTGACTACTCATTCTAGCCATTTCAGGGGTATTTTGGTCATTTTTGAGGTTCTAAGGTTATTTTAGTCCTTTTTTGAGATTTTGAGGCTATATTGGTCTGTTAGGAAGCTTCGGGGGGCATTTTTTTGGACATTTTGTGGTTTTGGGTGTATTTTATTAATTTTCGCGATTTTGCGAGCATGTTGGCCATTCTATTGATTTCAAAGGTATTTTTTATCCAAATACATTATTTTACCTGTGAGATTTTCCAGAATATCAAAAAACCATTAAATATACCAAAACCTCGAAAATGACCGCCTTAGAACTAGCAAAATGAATAAAATGCACTACGAATGTCCAATATATCCTAAATCCCTAGAAAATTTCTAAAACGCCCCCCAATACGAAAACAATATCCCTTAAAACTTCTAAAATGGCTAAAACAACATTGAAACCTTGAAAATAAGCAAAATACCCCCTAAAAAGTCAAAAAATGACCAAAATACCCATAAACTAAGCCAAATACACTATTTTTTTAATTATATTTTTGGGTATTTTGGATAGTTTCAAGTTCTTTTGCTCATTCTTTAGGATTTTAGGGCATTTTGCTCATTTTAGCAATGTCGAGGTATAGTTTTTAATCATTTTAGACGTTTTGCGCATTTACTAGGTATCGAGATTTGACTACTCATTCTTGCTGTTTTTTGGGTATTTTGGTCATTTTAGAGGTTCTAGGGTTATTTTAGTCGGTTTAGAGACTTTAAGGCTATTTTGGTCAATAAAGAGGCTTCAGGGGGATTTGTTTTTGGACATTTTATGGTTTTGTGGGTATTTTGGAAATTTTGGGGATTTTGGGAGTATATTGGCCATTCTAGTGATTTTAAGGGTATTTTTTTGTCAAAAAAAATTTATTTTACCCATGAGATTTACCAAAATATAAAAAACCATTAAATACACCGAAACCTCTAAAATGACCCCTTTAGAACTACCAAAACGAATAAAATATACCACAAATGTTAAAATATCCCAAATCCCTAGAAACATACGAAAACGCCCCAAAAACGGCCACAATGCCCCCATAAACTTTTAAAATGACTAAAATACCGTTGAAACCACAAATATATGCAAAATACCTTGGAAACCTCTAAAAATGATGAAAATACCCATAAACTAAGCCAAAATACACTTGATTTTTTATATTTTGTGGGTATTTGGTTAGTTTCAAGTTTTTTTTGCTCATCCAAGAGGATTTGCTCGTTTTAGCAATGTCGAGGTTTATTTTTTAATCATTTTAGTTGTTTGACGCATTTTGGTCATTTACGAGGTATCGAAATTTGACTACTTATTCTAGCCGTTTCAGTGGTATTTAAGTCATTTTAGAGATTCTAGAGTTATTTTATTCGTTTTAGAGATTTTGAGACTTTTTTGGTCAATTAAGAGGTTTCAAGGGGTTTTTTTTGGACATTTTGTTTTTTTTTTGAGGTATTTTGGTAATTTTGGTGATTTATGGAGTATATTGGCCATTCCATTGATTTCAAGTGTATTTTTTGTATAAAAAAAATTATTTTACCCATGAGAATTTCCGAAATATCAAAAAACCATTAAAATATACCAAATCTTCTAAAATGACGCCCTCGGAATTGCCTAAATGACAAAAATGGAATATGATTGTCCAAAGTATCCCAAATCTCCAGAAAATGACCAAAACTACCACAATTGCCTATAAAACTTTTAAAATGACAAAAATACCGTTGAAACCTCAAAAACAAGCAAAATAACCTCAAAACCTTTGAAAATGACCAAATTACCGCTAAACTAAGCCAAAACACACTCGATTTTTTAAATTTTGGGGGTAGTTTCAAGTTATTTTGCTCATTCTAGAGGATTTCAGGCATTTTGCTCATTTTAGCAATGCCGAGGTGTAGTTTTTAATCATTTTAGACGTTTTGGGCATTTACGATGTATCGAAATTTGAATGCTCATTCTAGACGTTTTAGGAGTATTTTGATCATTTTAGAGGTTCTTGGGTTATTTTAGTCGTTTTAGAGATTTTGAGGCTATTTTGGTCAGTTAAGACACTTCGGGGGGCTTTTTTTTGGACATTTTGTGGTTTTGGGGGTATTTTATTGATTTTGGGAGTATATTTGCCATTTTGTTGATTTCAAGGGTATTTTTTTGTCCAAAAAAATTATTTTATCTGTGAGATTTATCAGAATATCAAAAAACCATTAAATACACCAAAACCTCTAAAATGACTGCCTTGGAACTACCAAAATGACTAAAATGTATCACGAATGTCCAAAATATTCCAAATACCCCGAAAATTCCCAAAACACCCCCAAAATGGCCACAATGACCACGAAAACTTTTAGAATAATCAAAATACCATTGAAACCTCAAAAATAAGGACAATACCCTCAAAACCTCTGAAAAAGTCCAAAATATCCATAAACTAAGAAAAAATAAACTCGATTTTTCATTTTTCGGGGGTAGTTTGGTCAGTTTCAAGTTGTTTTGCTCATTCTAGTGGATTTTAGGGAATTTTTCTCATTTTAGCAATGTCGAGGTGTAGTTTTTAATCATTTTAGACATTTTGGGCATTTACGTGGAATCGAGATTTGACTACTCATTCTAGTCATTTCAGGGGTATTTTTGTCATTTTAGAGGTTCTTGGGTTATTTTAGTCGTTTTAGAGATTTTGAGACTATTTTGGTCAGTTAAGAGGCTTCAGGGGGGGGTTTTTTATAGACATTTTGTGGTTTTGGGGGTATTTTATTAATTGTGTGATTTTGGGAGTATATTAGTAATTCTATTGATTTCAAGGACATTTTTTTGTTAAAAGAAAGTATTTTACCTGTGAGATTTTCCAAAATATCAAAATACCGTTAAATACACCAAAACCTCTAAAGTGAACACCTTAGAACTACCAAAATGTCTAAAATGTACGACGCATGTCCAAAATTTCCCAAATCCCCAGAAAAGTACTAAAACGACCACAATGCCCCTAAAAATTTTTAAAATAACCAAAATGCCATTGAAATCTCAAAAATAAGGGAAATACGCTCAAAACCATTGAAAAATACCATAACACCCATAAACTAAGCCAAAATACACTCGATTTTTTATACTTTGGGGGGTAGTTTGGTTGGTTTCAAGTTGTTTTGCTCATTCTAGTGGATTTTAGGGCATTTTGCTTATTTTAGCAATGTCAAGGTGTAGTTTTCAATCATTTTAGACATTTTGGGCATTTACGAGGTATCGAGATTTGACAACTCATTCTAGCCGTTTCAAGGGTATTTTGATCATTTTAGAAGTTCTAGGGTTATTTTAGTCATTTTAAAGATTTTGAGGCTATTTTGGTCAGTTAAGAGGCTTCGAGGGGGCTTTTTTTTGGACATTTTGTGCTTTTGGGGGCATTTTATTAATTTTGACGATTTTGGGAGTATGTTGGCCATTCTATTTGAAAGTTCAAATAGTGTGAAAAATACTATGAACGTTTAGACCTCCAAACAACAAATTACCAATTCAAGCTTAATATCAAACAAATTATGTGCAGAAAATGAACATAAGCTTATAACAGAATTGATAAACAATCTAAACCAAATAAAATCACATCCACAGCAGAAATTAAATGGCAAAGATTAAGAGAAGAGAGATGCAAACACAAGGACAACACAACGATGTGTTATCGAAGTGGAAACCGAAACCCTCGACGTAAAACCTCTCAGCCACCCTCCAAACGGTCAATAATCTACTAAAGAATGGAGTTGGGATACATGGACAGTAATAGACCCTCCAAGCCTAATCTACCCAGTGTACCTAAGCCCTTCAAGCTCCTACTCTAACAAGGTTACGCTGAACCTATTTCTTCTTTAGCTTATCGGATTCCGCTATAGCCCATAGCATCAACCAATATCAAATTGGTCCCTTCCTAATTGCTTCCCAAAACACCAAAAAGCCTTCTAATAGATATGGGTATGGTGAGAAAAGGTTTTTGGTAATGTACCTCTTAAGGATCTAACAATGGAGAGGGTGAGAGTAGAAGAATTTGAAGAGTCACTATGTAAAGATTGTGGATGAGTCAATCTTGTTTTTCTCTAGGATTTCTCTATCAAAATTCTCTCTGGAAGCTCTCAACATTTCGTGGGTATAAGGGGTATTTATACTAGGGTGAGAAAGGAATGCGAAGAGTCAGTTTTTCCATAACAGAGCTGGCTGGCTACTTGACCTCGTGACTTGACTGAGTCGTGAGTTCAAGCCGCGAGCTAACTGAATGGCCAGGCTGGATATTTTGTAGTGTAGTGCAACAGCTGGCAGACGATTCAGCATCTCTGCACGCTTCACTCATGTGCATTTTCTGGCGGTTTGCCAGTTGCGAGCTACTTGCAAGATCCAGTTGCGAGTCCTTACTTCACTGCACAACCTTGAGCATTTCTTCACACTCTCTCACACACTACCCTTACATGATTTCCACCTAAATACAGGGTTTCTAAATGCTGAATTACAAGTAAATTGGCACGGAATAAAGCCAACAAAATGGTTGATAAATTTCAACCTTACACTATTAATTTCAAGGATATTTTTTTGTCCAAAAAAATTATTTTACCCGTGAGATTTACCAGAATATCAAAAATCCATTAAATACACCAAAACCTCTAAAATGACTACCTTAAATCTTCCAAAATAACTAAAATGCATCACGAATATCCAAAATATCCCAAATCCCTAGAAATTCCCAAAACGCCACCCAAAATGATCACAATACCCCCCAAAACTTTTAAGATGACCAAAATACCATTGAAATCTCAAAAATAAACAAAATACCCCTCAAAACTCGGAAAATGACCAAAATTCCCATAAACTAAGCCAAAATACACTTGATTTTTTAAAAAAAATATATTTTTGGGGTATTTCGGGCAATTTCAAGTTGTTTTGCTAATTCTAGAGGATTTTAGAGCATTTTGCTCATTTTAGCATTGTCGAGGTGTAGTTTTTAATCATTTTAGACATTTTGGGCATTTTCGAGGTATCTAGAATTGACTACTCATTCTAGCCATTTCAAGAGTATTTTGGTCATTTTAGAGGTTCTAAGGTTGTTATAGTTGTTTTTGAGATTTTCAGGCTATTTTGGTCTGTTAATAGGCTTTGGGGGGACTTTTTTTTGGACATTTCATGGTTTTGGGGGTATTTTATTAATTTTGGCGATTTTGAGAGTATGTTGGCCATTCTATTGATTTCAAGGGTGTTTTTTTGTCCAAAGAAATTATTTTACCCGTGAGATTTTTTAGAATATCAAAAAACCATTAAATACACCAAAACCTTGAAAATGACCGCCT
The DNA here is from genome assembly GCA_033629205.1 of Lithocarpus polystachyus. NCBI lineage: Eukaryota > Viridiplantae > Streptophyta > Magnoliopsida > Fagales > Fagaceae > Lithocarpus > Lithocarpus polystachyus. Next base: position 56,807,077 of record CM066164.1, on the reverse strand, counting down.
TAGAACTACCAAAATGACTAAAATGCACCACGAATGTCCAAAATATCCCAAATCCCTAGAAAATTTCCAAAATGCCCCCCAAAACGACCACAATACCCCCTACAACTTTTAAAAAGACCAAAATACTATTAAAACCTCAAAAATAAGCGAAATACCCCCCAAAACTCAGAAAATGACCAAAATACCCATAAACTAAGCCAAAATACACACTATTTTTTTTTCGGGGTATTTTGGGCAGTTTCAAGTTGTTTTGCTCATTGTAGAAGATTTTAGAGAATTTAACTCATTTTAGCATTGTCGAGGTTTATTTTTAATCATTTTAAACGTTTTGCGCATTAACGAGGTATTGAGATTTGACTACTCATTCTTGCCGTTTTATGGGTATTTTGGTCATTTTAGAGGTTTCAGGGTTATTTTAGTCGTTTTTGAGATTTTGAGACTATTTTGGTCATTTAAGAGGCTTTAGGGGGATTTTTTTTTTTGGACATTTTATGGTTTAGCGGGTATTTTGGTAATTTTTGAGATTTTAGGACTATATTGGCCATTCTAGTGATTTCAAGGGTATTTTTTGTCGAAAAAAATTTATTTTACCCATGAGATTTACCGAAAATATGAAAAAACCGTTAAATACACCAAAATCTCTAAAATGACCCCCTTAGATCGACCAAAATAAATAAAATAAACCATGAATGTCCAAAATATCCCAAATCACCAGAAACTTTTAAAATGAGCAAAATACCATTGAAACCTCAAATATAAGCAAAATACCCATAAACTAAGCCAAAATACACTCGATTTTTGATATTTTGTGGGTATCTCTTTAGTTTCAAGTTGTTTTGCTGATTCAAGAGGATTTGCTCATTTTAGCAATGTCGAGGTGTATTTTTTAATCATTTTAGATGTTTGGCGCATTTTGGTCATTTACGAGGTATTGAAATTTGACTGCTTATTCTAGACGTTTCGTGGGTGTTCAAGTCATTTTAAAGGTTTTGGAGTTATTTTAGTCGTTTTAGAGATTTTGAGGCAGTTTTGGTCAATTAAGAGGTTTCTAGGGGTTTTTTTTGGACATTTTGTAGTTTTGGGGTTATTTTGGTAATTTCGTTGATTTGTGGAGTATATTGGCCATTCTATTGATTTCAAGGGTATTTTTTCTCAGGGTATTTTTTGAGAAAAAAAATTTATTTTACCACATGAGATTTCCAAAATATCAAAAAACCATTAAATACACCAAATCTTCTAAAATGACTTCCTTAGAACTACCAAAATAACAATATTGGACTACGATTTGTCCAAAGTATCCCAAATCCTCAGAAAATGACCAAAATGATCACAACAGACTCTAAAACTTGTAAAATGCAAAAATACCGTTGAAACCAAAAAAACAAGCAAAATAACCTCAAGACCTCTGAAAATGACCATATTACCCCTAAACTAAGCCAAAACATACTCGATTTTTTAGATTTTGGGGGTATATTGGTTAGTCTGAAGTTGTTATTGTCATTCTAGAGGATTTCAGGCATTTTGCTCTTTTTAGCAATGTCGAGGTGTAGTTTTTAATCAATTTAGACGTTTTGGGCATTTACGATGTATCAAAATTTGACTACTCATTCTAGCCGTTTCAGGGGTATTTTGGTCATTTTAGAGGTTCTAGGGTTATTTTAGTCGTTTTAGAGATTTTGAGGCTATGTTGGTTAGTTAAGAGGCTTCGAGGGCTTTTTTTTGGGACATTTGGTGGTTTTGAGGGAATTTTATTAATTTTGTGATTTTGGGAGTATATTGGCCATTCTATTGATTTCGAGTGTATTTTTTTGTCCAAAAAAATTATTTTACCCGTGATGTTTATTAGAATATCAAAAAACCATCAAATACCCCAAAATCTCTAAAATGACTGCCTTAGAATTACCAAAATGTCTAAAATGTACCACGAATGTCCAAAATATCAATACACTCGATTTTTCATATTTTGGGGGTAGTTTGGTCAGTTTCAGGTTGTTTTGCTCATTCTAGTGGATTTTAGAGCATTTTCCTCATTTTACCAATTTCAAGGTGTAGTTTTTAATCATTTTAGACGTTTTGGGCATTTACGAAGTATCGAGATTTGACTACTCATTCGAGCCGTTTTACGAGTATTTTGGTCATTTTAGAGGTTCTTGGGTTATTTTAGTTGTTTTGGTGATTTTGAGGCTATTTTGGTCAATTAAAAGGCTTCGGGGGGCGGGGGGGGGGGGACATTTTGTACTTTTGAAGGTATTTTGGTGATTTTGGGAGTATATTGGTCATTCTAGTAATTTCAAGGGTACTTTTTTGTCAAAAAAATTTATTTTACCCATGAGATTTATCAAAATATGAAAAAACCATTAAATATATCAAAACCTCTTAATTGAACGCCTTAGAACTACCAAAATGACAGAAATGTACCACGAATGTCCAAGATTTCGCAAATCCCCAAAAAATTACCAAAACGCCCCCAAAACTACCACAATGACCCCAAAAACTATTAAAATGACCAAAATACCATTAAAACCTCAAAAATAAGGGAATTACCCTCAAAACCTCTGAAAATGACCAAAAAACCCATAAACTAAGCCAAAATAGAGTCGAATTTTTATATTTTGGGGGAAGTTTGGTTGGTTTCAAGTTTTTTAGCTCATTCTAGTGGATTTTTTGGGCATTTTGCTCATTTTAGCAATGTCGAGGTGTAGTTTTCAATCATTTTAGATGTTTTGGGCATTTACGAGGAATCGAGAGAATTGACTACTCGTTTTAGCCGTTTCAGGGGTATTTTGGATATTTTTGAGGTTCTTGGGTTATTTTAGTTGTTTTTGAGATTTTGAGGCTATTTTGGTCAGTTAAGAGGCTTCGGGGGGCTTTTTTTTGGGGAGGTTTCAATGGTATTTTATTACTTTTGGCGATTTTGGGAGTATGTTGGGCATTCTATTGATTTCAAGGGTATTTTTTTGTCCAAAAAAATTATTTTACTCGTGAGATTTTCCATAATATCAAAAAACCATTAAATACACCAAAACCTTGACCATTAAATACACCAAACCTTCTAAAATGACCCCTTTAGAACTACCAAAATGACAAAAATGGATTACGATTGTCCCAAATATCCTAAATCCCCAGTCAATGACCAAAACGACCACAATAGCCACGAAAACTTTTATAGTGACAAAAATGCCATTGAAACTTCAAAAACAAGCAAAACAACCTCGAAAACTCTGATAATGACCAAAATACCCCTAAACTAAGCCAAAACAAACTCAAGTTTAGATTTTGGGGGTATTTTGGTCGGTTTCAAGTTGTTTTGCACTTTCTAGAGGATTTCAAGTATTTTGCTCATTTTAGCAATGTTGAAGTGTAGTTTTTAATCATTTTAGACGTTTTGGGCATTTACGATTTATCGAGATTTGACAACTCATTCTAGCCGTTTCAGGGGTATTTTGGTTATTTTAGAGGTTCTAGTGTTATATTAGTCGTATTAGAGATTTTGAGACTATTTTAGTCAATTATAAGTGTTCAGGGAGATTTGTTTTTGGATATTTTGTGGTTTTAAGGGTATTTTGGTAATTTTGGGGATTTTGGGAGGGTATTGGCTATTCTAGTGATTTCAAGGGTATTTTTTTGTCAAAAAAAATTATTTTACCCATAAGATTTACCAAAATATCAAAAAAACCATTAAATACACCAAAACCTCCAAAATGACCGCCTTAGAACTACCAAAATGACTAAAATGCACCACGAATGTCCAAAATATCTCAAATGCATAGAAAATTACCGAAACGCCCCCCAAAATGAACACAATGCCCCCAAAAACTTTTCAAATGACCAAAACACCATTGAAACCTCAAAAATAAGCAAAATACCAAAAATGCTCAGAAAATGACGAAAATACCCATAAACTATGCCAAAATACACTCCATTTTTCTATATTTTATGGGTATTTTGGTCAGTTTCTAGTTGTTTTGCTCATTCAAGAGGATTTGCTCATTTTAGCAATGTCGAGGTGTATTTTTTAATAATTTTAGATGTTTGGCACATTTTGGTCAATTACGAGGTATCGATATTTGACTGCTCATTCTTGCCGTTTCAGGGTTATTTTAGTCATTTTAGAGGTTCTGGGGTTATTGATTTTTGTGGTTTTTGAGGTATATTGGCCATTTTAATGATTTCAAGGGTATTTTCTTGTCCAATAAAATTATTTTACCCCTGAGATTTACAAGAATATCAAAAAACCATTAAATACACCAAAACCTCTAAAATGACCGCCTTAGAAATACCAAGATGACTAAAATGCATCACGAATGTTCAAAATATCCCAAATACCTTAAAAATTACCAAAATGCCCCCCAAAACAGCAACAATACCCCCAAAAACTTTTAACATGACCAAAACACCATTGAAACCTCAAAAATACGCAAAATACCCTCAAAACTCAGAAAATGACCAAAATACTCGTAAACTCTGCCAAAAATACACTCGATATTTTTGTATTTTTGGGGTATATTGGACAGTTTCAAGTTGTTTTGCTCATTCTAGAGGATTTTAAGGCATTTTGCTCATTTTAGCAATGTCGAGGTGTAATTTTTAATCATTTTAGACGTTTTGGGCATTTCCGAGGTATCGAGATTTAACGATTCTTTCATACCGTTTTTGGGGCATTTTGGTCATTTTAGAGGTTCTATGGTTATTTTAGTCATTTTATAGATTTTGAGGCTATTTTGGTCAATTAAGAGGCTTCGGGGGGTTGTTTTCTGGATATTTTGTGGTTTTGTGGGTATTTTGATAATTTTTGGGATTTTGGGAGTATAATGGCCATTCTAGTGATTTCATGGGTATTTTATTGTCAAAAAAAATTATTTTACTGGTGAGATTTACCAAAATATCAAAAAACCATTAAATACACCAAAACCTCTAAAATGATCCCCATAGAACTACCAAAATGACTAAAATATATCACGAAACACCCCCAAAATGGCCACAATTCCCCCATAAACTTTTAAAATGACAAATATAAATGGCCAAAATAACCCTAAACTAAGCCAAAACACACTCGAGTTTTTAGATTTTGGGGGTATTTTGGTCAATTTCAAGATGTTTTGCTCATTCTTGTTGATTTCAGGCATTTTGCTCATTCTAGCAATGTCAAGGTGTAGTTTTTAATCATTTCAGATGTTTTGGGCATTTACAAGATATCGCGATTTGACAACTCATTCCTGCCGTTTTAGGGGTATTTTTTTCATTTTAGAGGTTCTAGGGTTATTTTAGTTGTTTTTGAGATTTTGAGGCTATTTTGGTCAATTAAGGGGCTTTGGGAATTTTTTTTTTGTGGATATTTTGTGGTTATTTTTGATAATTTTGGGAGTATATTGGCCATTCTAATGATTTCAAGGGTATTTTTTTGGCCAAAAAAAAAAAAAAATACACACGATTTTCTATATTTTTGGGGTATTTTGGATAGTTTGAAGTTGTTTTGCTCATTCTAGAGGATTTTTGGGCATTTTGCTCATTTTAGCAATATCGAGGTGTAGTAATTAATCATTTTAGACGTTTTAGGCATTTACGAGGTATCGAGATTTAACTACTCATTCTATCCGTTTCAGGAGTATTTTGGACATTTTAGAGGTTCTAGGGTTATTTTAGTCGTTTTAGAGATCTGAGGCTATTTTGGTCAATTAAGAGGCTTCGGGGGGCTTTTTTTTTTTTGGACATCTTGTGGTTTAGGGGTATTTTGGTAATTTTACGAAAATATCAAAAAACCATTAAATACACCAAAATCTCTAAAATGACCGCCTTAGAAATACCAAAATGACTAAAATGCACCACGAATGTTCAAAATATCTCAAATCCCTAGAAAATTACCAAAACGCCCCACCAAAACGACCACTATACCCCCAAAATCTTCTAAAATGACCAAAACACTATTGAAACCTCAAAAATAAGCAAAATACCCTCATAAACTCGAAAAATAACCAAAATACCCATAAACTAAGCCAAAATACACTTGATATTTTTGTATTTTTGGGGTATATTGGACAGTTTCAAGTTGTTTTGTTCATTCTAGAGGATTTTAGGGCATTTTGCTCATTTTAGCAATGTCAAGGTGTAGTTTTTAACCATATTAGACGTTTTGGGCATTTCCAAGGTATCGAGATTTGACTATTCTTTCTTTCTGTTTTAGGGGTATTTTGGTCATTTTAGAGGTTCTAGGGTTATTTTAGTCGTTTTAGAGATTTTTAGGCTATTTTGGTCAATTAAGAGGCTTCGGGGGGTTTTTTCTGGAAATTTTTTGGTTTTTGGAGTATTTTGGTAACTATGGGGTTTTGTGAGTACATTGGCCATTCTAATGATTTCATGAGTATTTTTTTGTCAAAAAAAAAAAATTTATTTTACTGGTGAGATTTATGAAAATAACAAAAAGCCATTAAATACACCAAAATCTCTTAAATGATCCCTATAGAACAACCAAAACAAATAAAATGTACCAGGAATGTTCAAAATAATCCAAATCCCTAGAAAATTACCGAAACGCACCTAAAACGGCCCCAATTCCCCTATAAACTTTTAAAATGGCAAAAATACCGTTGAATCCTCAAAAACAATCAAAACAACCTCAAAAACTGTTAAAATGACCAAAATACCCTTAAACTAAGCCAAAACACACTCGAGTTTTTCTATTTTGGGAGCATTTTGGTTAGTTTCAAGATGTTTTGCTCATTCTAGAGGATTTTAGGCATTTTTCTCATTTTAGCAATGTTGATGTGTAGTTTTTATTCATTTTAGACATTTTAGGCATCTACGAGATATCGAGATTTGACTACTCATTCTTGCCGTTTTAGGGGTATTTTTTTCGTTTTAGAGGTTCTAGGGTTATTTTAATCGTTTTAGAGATTTTGAGGCTATTTTGGTCAATTAAGAGGCTTTGGGGGAATTTTTTTGGACATTTTGTGGTTTTGGGAGTATTTTGATAATTTTGGGAGTATATTGGCTATTCTATTGATTTCAAGGGTATTTTTTTGTCAAAAAAAATTATTTTACCTGTGATAATTACAAAAATATCAAAAAACCATTAAAAACACTAAAACCTCTAAAATGACCGCCTTAGAAATACTAAAATGACTAAAATGCACCACGAATGTTCGAAATATCCCAAATACCTAGAAAATTACCAAAACGCCCCCCCTCCCCCCAAAACGACCACAATATGCCCAAAAACTTTTAACATAACCAAAACAACACCATTGAAACCCCAAAAATAAACAAAATACCCTCAAAAACTCGAAAAATGATCAAAATACTTGTAACCTATGCCAAAATACATTCGACATTTTTGTATTTTTGGGGTATATTGGACAGTTTCAAGTTGTTTTGCACATTCTAGAGGATTTTGAAGCATTTTGCTCATTTTAGTAATGTCGAGATGTAGTTTTTAATCATTTTAATCGTTTTGGGCATTTCCAAGGTATTGAGATTTGATGATTCTTTCATACCGTTTTAGGGGTATTTTGGTTGTTTAAGAGGTTCTAGGGTTATTTTAGTCGTTTTAGAGATTTTTTAAGGCTATTTTGGTCAATTAAGAGGCTTTGGGGTGTTTTTTTCTAGATGTTTTGTGGTTTTGAGGGTATTTTGGTAATTTTGGGGATTTTGCAAGAATAATGGCCATTCTAGTGATTTCATGGGTATTTTATTGTTAAAAAAAATTATTTTAACGGTGAGATTTACCAAAATATCAAAAAACCTTTAGTGACGTCGAGGTGTATTTTTTAATCATTTTAGATGTTTGGCGCATTTTGGTAATTTACGAGGCATTGAAATTTGATTGCTCATTCTAGCCGTGTCAGGGGTATTTTAGTCATTTTAGAGGTTCTAGGGTTATTTTAGTCGTTTTAGAGATTTTGAGGCTATTTTGGTCAATTAAAAGGTTTTAAGGGTTTTTTTTTGGACTTTATATTGGACAGTTTCTAGGGGATTTTAAAGCATTTTGCTCATTTTAGCAATGTCGAGGTGTAGTTTTTAATTATTTTAGACGTTTTGGGCATTTCCGAGGTATTGAGATTTGACGATTCTTTCTTTCCGTTTTAGGGGTATTTTGGTCATTTTAGAGGTTCTAGGGTTATTTTACTCGTTTTAGAGATTTTTAGGCTATTTTGGTCAATTAAAAGGCTTTTTTTTTTTCTAGGCATTTTGTGGTTTGGTGGTATTTTGGTAATTATGGGGAATTTGGGAGTATATTAGCCATTCTAGTGATTTCAAGGGTATTTTTTTTGTCAAAAAAAAATATATATATTTTACCGTGAGATTTACCAAAATAACAAAAAACCATTAAGTACACCAAAACCGCTAAAATGATCCCCATAGAACTACCAAAACGACGAAAATGCACCACGAAAGTCCAAAATATCCTAAATCCCCATAAAATTACCAAAATGCCCCAAAAAATGCCACAATGCCCCCGTAAACTTTTAAAATGACTAAAATACTATTGAAACCTCAAAAACTAGCAAAATACCTACGAAACCTCAAAAACTAGCAAAATACCTATGAAACCTCTGAAAATGATGAAAATACCCATAAATTAAGCCAAAATTGATAAGCCAAAAACGTATTGACCCCTTGTGATGAATTAACCAATTAATTTTTCAAGTGAATTAATTAGGTTCAATTACATGCAATAAATGTGGTAGCACAAACAAATCGCCAATTAACTAGAGTATGCAGTGGAAAATAAATTGACACGGTGATTTGTTTACGAATGGGAAAAACCTACCCGACAAAAACCCTACCAGGTGATTTTAAGGTCACTACTCCTGAAATTCCATTATTATCACAACAAGCGGTTACAAGTAAAGGAATCCCAGTACCTTATACTAACCTACAGTTGAATCCTTATCCCAATACTTAATTAGACTTATTCTGTAGTGACAATTTCTCCTTTTAATGCACGGCTCCCAAGTACGTGACTAACCAATTGTGCGGATCCCAATACGCGACTTCAATCACCAACTAGAGAAGTTTGTTGGCTGCAAAGTTCTTCAGTTCATCACACGATGAAGATCCAGAAGACGCTTGGTCACAAAACCCTACGGTGCACATACACAGCAACTTCTTCACAAGAGATGAACTAGGGCAAAACTTTGTCTCCGGTCACAATTTGCTTGAACAGACTTTGCTCAATGCTTGTGCAACTTGGGAACACTTTGACGGCCCTTAAAATAATCCTTTTATATGTCTAGGGTTATGAGAAAAGAAAGCCCAAAGACATATTCACAGATCTCAAGAAAACAGAACAGAAATCTGTTTTTCTTAAACCTCGACAAATAGCATTTGTCGAGAAGCTGTCGAGCCACGGGGCTGGAACAGCTTCTTGAGCTCAATAGATGCTAGCTGTCGAGCTTTAATGACAGGCTTTTTCTTGACTTGAAACTTGGACAAACTTGCATAGCTTTAACACTTGATCTTGAAACAAGGTTTCTTGAAGTATTAAACACATCCTAAATCTACCCAATTACAAGTAAAGTGTGTTTTGTCAAAGGATTAGCTAATTACATAAAGTAGTAACATATGTTCCTAACAAGTGAAACACATACGTCCTAACAAAAACACACTTGATTTTTTTTATTTTTTCTGGGAATTTTGGTCAATTTCAAGTCGTTTTGCTCGTTCAAGAGGATTTGCTCATTTTAGCAACGTCGAGATGTATTTTTTAATCATTTTAGATGTTTGGAGCATTTTGGTCATTTACGAGGCATTAAAATTTGATTGCTCATTCTAGCCGTGTTAGGGGTATTTTAGTCATTTTAGAGGTTATGGGGTTATTTTAGTCATTTTAGAAATTCTGAGGCTATTATGGTCAATTAAGAGGTTTTGAGGGGTTTTTTTTTTTGACATTTTGTGGTTTAGGGGGTATTTTGGTAATTTTGATGATTTTGGGAATGTATTGGCCATTCTATTGATTTCAAGGTTATTTTTTCGTATAAAAAAAAATTATTTTACCCGTAAGAATTACCGAAAAATCAAAAAACCGTTAAATACACCAAATCCTCTAAAATGACCCCCTTAGAACTGTCAAAACGACAAAAATGGACTATGATTGTCCAAAATATCCCAAACCCCAGAAAATGACCAAAACGACCACAATAGCATCAAAAACTTTTAAAGTGACAAAAATACCGTTGAAACCTCAAAACCAAGCAATATAACCTCGAAACCTCTGAAAATGACCAAAATACCCCTAAAAGAAGCCAAAACACCCTTATTTTTCCATTTTGGGAGTATCTTGGACAGTTTCTAGTTGTTTTGCTCATTCTAGAGGATTTCAGGCATGTTCCTCATTTTAGCAATGTTGAGGTGTAGTTTTTAATTATTTTAGACGTTTGGGGCATTTACGAGGTATCAAGATTTGACTATTGATTCTATCCGTTTTGGGGGTATTTTGGTCATTTTAGAGGTTCTAGGGTTCTTTTAGTCGTTGTAGAGATTTTGAGGCTATTTTGGTAAGTTAAGAGGCTTCAGGGGGCTTTTTTTTGGACATTTTGTGGTTTTGGAGGTATTTTATTAATTTTGGTGATTTTGGGAGTATATTGGTCATTCAATTGATTTCAAGGGTATTTTTTTGTCCAAAAAAATTATTTTACCTGTGAGAATTGCCAGAATATCAAAAACCATTTAAATTCACCCAAACCTCTAAAATGATCCCTATAGAACTACCAAAATGACGAAAATGCACCACGAAAGTGCAAAATATCCCAAATCCCCAAAAAATTACCAAAACTCACTCAAAAATGCCATAATGCCCCCGTAAACTTTTAAAATGACCAAAATACTATTAAAACCTCAAAAATCTACAAAATACCTGCAAAACCTCTGAAAATGATGAAAATACCCATAAACTAGGCCAAAATACACATGATTTTTTTTTTTGTGAGTATTTATGTCAGTTTCTAGTTTTTTTGCTCGTGCAAGAGGATTTTCTCATTTTAGCATCGTCGAGGTGTATTTTTTAATCATTTTAGATGTTTAGTGCATTTTGGTCATTTTCGAGGCATTGAAATTTGACTGCTCATTCTAGCCGTTTTAGGGGTATTTTAGTTATTTTAGAGGTTATGGGGTTATTTTAGTAATTTTAGAGATTTTGAGGCTATTTTGGTAAATTAAGAGGTTTCAAGAGGTTTTTTTTTGGACTTTTTGTGGTTTTAGGGGTATTTTGGTAATTTTGATGATTTTGGGAGTGTATTGGCCATTCTATTGATTTCAAGGGTATTTTTTTGTAAAAAAAATATATATATATATATATTTTTTACCCATGAGAATTACCGAAATATCAAAAAACCGTTAACTACACCAAATCCTCTAAAATGACCCCCTTAGAACTGAGAAAATGACAAAAATGGACTACGTTTGTCCAAAATATGTCAAATCCCCAGAAAATGACCAAAACGACCACAATAGCATCGAAAACTTTTAAAGTGACAAAAATACCGTTGAAACCTCAAAAACAAGCAATATAACCTCGAAACCTCTGAAAATGACCAAAATACCCCTAAACGAAACCAAAACACTCTTATTTTTTGATTTTGGGGGTATCTTGGTTAGTTTCGAATTGGTTTACTCATTCTAGAGGATTTTAGGCATTTTGCTCATTTTAGCAATGTTGAGGTGTAGTTTTTAATCATTTTAGACGTTTGGGGCATTTACGAGGTATCGAGATTTGACTACTCACTCTATCCGTTTTGGGGGTATTTTGGTCGTTATAGAAGTTCTAGGGTTATTTTAGTCATTGTAGAGATTTTGAGGCTATTTTGGTAGGTTAAGCGGCTTCGGGGGGCTTTTTTTGGGACATTTTGTGGTTTTGGAGGTATTTTATTAATTTTGGTGATTTTGGGAGTATATTGGTTATTCAATTGATTTCAAGGGTATTTTTTTTCCCAAAATAATTATTTTAGCTGTGAGAATTACCAGAATATCAAAAACCAATTAAATACACCAAAACCTCTAAAATGATCCCCATAGAACTACCAAAACGACAAAAATGCACCTCGAAAGTGCAAAATATCCCAAATCCCCAAAAAATTACCAAAACACACCCAAAAATGCCACAATGCCCCCATAAACTTTTAAAATGACCAAAATACCATTGAAACCTGAAAAGCTAGCAAAATACCTGCGAAACCTCTAAAAATGTCGAAAACACCCACAAACTAAGCGAAAATACACTTGATTTTTTTTATTTTTTGTGGGTATTTTTGTCAGTTTCAAGTTGTTTTGCTCGTGCAAGAGGATTTGCTCATTTTAGCATCTTCGAGGTATATTTTTTAATCATTTTAGATGTTTGGCGCATTTTGGTCATTTTCGAGGCATCGAAATTTGACTCTCATTCTAGCCGTTTCAGGGGTATTTTAGTCATTTTAGAGGTTCTGAGGTTATTTTAGTCGTTTTAGAGATTTTGAGGCTATCTTTTCACGGGGTTTTTTTGGACATTTTGTGGTTTTGGGCGTATTTTGGTAATTTTGGTGAATTTGGGAGTGTATTGGCCATTCTATTGATTTCAAGTGTATATTTTCATAAAAAAAAAAAAAAAATTACCCTTGAGAATTTCAAAATATCAAAAAATCGTTAAATACATCAAATCCTCTAAAATGACCCCCTTAGAACTGTCAAAATGACAAAAATGGACTACGATTGTCCAAAATATCCCAAATCCCTGGAAAATGACCAAAACGACCACAATAGTGACGAAAACTATTAAAATGACAAAAATACCATTGAAACCTGAAAAACAAGCAATATAACCTCGAAACCTTTGAAAATGACCAAAATACCCCTAAACGACGCCTAAACACTCTTATTATTAGATTTTGGGAGTATCTTGGTCAATTTTCCAGTTGGTTTTCTCATTCTAGAGGATTTCAGCCGTTTTGCTCGTTTTAGCAATGTCGAGGTGTAGTTTTTAATCATTTTAGACGTTTGGGGCATTTACTAGGTATCATGATTTGACTACTCATTCTATCCATTTCAGGGGTGATGATGTCGAAATATCGTCAGTACGTTACACGGTCCTCATGTGCTCTCGATGGAGAACTTACACAACACAAAAACTGAAGACCTTAAGAGGAGTACCGGTGTGGTACCGGCCAAATACCTCCGACGGTCAAGTTAGAGAAATCTCTTGCTTACAACTCTAGAGTGCCGGAACTGGGGTGAATTATGCGTACCGTGGTTTATGAGGGTTTTGGGGTTTTTATAGTAGTGTAGGTCCGAAAATCCATGCCTTGGTCCAGCAGTCTTTTCCTTATAGGAGTCCTTATGGGCATATTTTGCAGAATCTTTTCCTTGTAGGAGTCTAACACTAAGTGTGGTGCAAGATATTTCCTTATACACAGATGCGTGGGGGTCAAGTCAAGGTTAAGTCAGAACCGTCAATTTTGTATGTCTCCTACAACTTTGTAGTGTCAGCTTCCCACCTTCTACAAGTTGACCTCGTCAGCATAAAGCTGTAGACTCACTGTTGTTGCCAATGGACACGGGTGAGGCCGACGGGTTTGCTTGGGACATTGCTTTATGCCTTTCCATCAGTGAGTAATCATCTGTACGATTTTACAATTATCAAGGGGTATTTTGGTCATTTTGAAGGGTTCAGGGTTATTTTAGTCGTTGTAGAGATTTTGAGGCTATTTTGGAAAGCTAAAAGGTTTCGGGGGGTTTTTTTTTGGACATTTTGTGGTTTTGGAGGTATTTTTTTTAATTTTGGTGATTTTAGGAGTATATTGGTCATTCAATTGATTTCAAGGGTATTCTTTTGTCTAAAAAAATTATTTTACCTGTGAGAATTACCAAAATATCAAAAACCAATTAAATACACCAAAACCTCTAAAATAACCACCCTAGAACTACCAAAATGTCTAAAATGCACCACGAATGTCCAAAATATCCCAAATCCCTAGAAAATTACCAAAATGCCACCTCAAAACAACCATAATACCCCCAAAAATTTTTAAAATGACCAAAATACCATTAAAACCTAAAAAAAAAAAATCCAAAATACCCACAAAAACTCAAAAAATGACCAAAATATCCTTAAACTAAGCCAAAATACACCTGATTTTCTATATTTTTGCGGGTATTTTGGTAATTTTAGGGATTTTGGGAGTATATTGGCCATTCTAGTGATTTCAAGGGTATTTTTTTTTTCAAAAAAAATTATTTTACTCGTGAGATTTACCAAAATATCAAAAAATCATTAAATACACCAAAACTTCTAAAATGATCCCCACAGAACTACCAAATCGACGAAATGCACCACGAAAGTTCAAAATATCCCAAATCCCCAGAAAATTACTAAAACACCCCCAAAAATGCCACAATTCTCCCATGAACTTTTAAAATGACCAAAATACCATTGAAACCTCAAAAACAAGCAAAATACCTACGAAACTTCTGAAAATGACGAGAAAACCCATAAACTAAGCCAAAATACACTTGATTTTTTTTATGGGTATATTGGTCAATTTCAAGTTGTTTTGCTCGTTCAAGAGGATTAGCTCATTTTAGCAATGTCGAAGTGTATTTTTTAATCATTTTAGATGTTTGGCGCATTTTGGTCATTTACGAGGCATCGAAATTTGACTGCTCATTCTAGCCGTTTCAGAGGTATTTTAGTCATTTTAGAGGTTCTGGAGTTATTTTAGTCGTTTTTGAGGCTATTTTGCTCAGTTAATAGGTTTCAAGAGGTTGTTTTTGGACATTTTAGGGTTTGGGGGTATTTTGGTAATTTTGGTGATTTTGGGAGTGTATTGGCATTCTTTTGATTTCAAGGGTATTTTTTCGTAAAAAAAAAAAATATTTTACCCGTGAGAATTACCGAAATATCAAAAAACCGTTAAATACACCAAATTCTCTAAAATGACCTCCTTAGAACTGTCAAAATGACAAAAATGAACTACGATTGTCCAAAATATCCCATAAAGTGAAAAAAGTACCATTGAAACCTCAAAAACATGCAATCTCGAAACCTCTGAAAATGACCAAAATACCCCTAAACGAAGCCAAAACACTCTTATTTTTAGATTTTGGGGGTATCTTGGACAGTTTCCAGTTGTTTTGCTCATTCTAGAGGATTTCAGGCAATTTGCTCATTTTAGCAACGTCGAGGTGTAGTTTTTAATCATTTTAGAAGTTTGGGACATTTACGAGGTATCATAATTTGACTACTCATTCTATCCGTTTCAAGAGTGATGATGTCAAAATATCGTCAGTAAGTCACACGGTCCTCACGTGCTCCTGATGGAGTGTTGGTAAATTTGGTTTTGTATCTCATACAAAACACACAGCAGAAGCAACAAAAATGGATCTATTTCATTCATGATTGATAACATGCACTATATAAATTTCAGAATTTAAGAATGAAATAGCGTACCTTGGTGCGGTGAAATTCAAAACAAAAGATTAGAAGTACTCGGAAACACTTTTAATCTTCACTCCAATTTCACTTTACGCCCAAGAAGTGTGGACTCTTAATCAATTTCCAAGGGAGAATAATTGAGTGGCTTCACTCACACATACACACCACTTCACAATGATGTCTCTTTCTTTTCTTATAAAAAATTCTGTATGTTTCTCCCTTTATAACTAACTGATTATCTAATTGGGCCGGCCTATTGGGCCTTTCCAATTGGGCTTTAGTGTGTGGCTTGGAGTGGGACCAAAAAGGACCAATAAGACACTAACTCCAATGGGCCTTGGGCTTTTCTATCAACTCTTGATAAGCCCAAAGTTTCCATTAATTATATTTAATACCACTATATAAATATAATTGCACTCTAGGTCTTATTAATAAATTATATCCCAAGACTTTATTATACATGCAACTCCTTCATAAAATATTTGTAGTAATACAAAGTCATGAATATAGACTGGCACTTTGAAATTACTACATCTTGATCCTTGAGTGCCCAGTTTAATCCTTTAAGTTATTCATCATATATTTATGAAATCCAATTTCATATATATATACTTTAGTATATCCTTACTAAAGTGGTTAGGCCTAACACTCTAAATAACCAAGCCCATTAAACTTATCTCAACGGAAAATTTTATATCTCCGTTAAGAGATTATGAATTTCATCTTTAGAATATATGTTCCATCAACACTAAATGTGGCTGCCCAACATACTGAGGTTTTGATCGTGACTTTAGATCTCACTCCTGATATATCAAAGCAACCTACATCTCATGATCAGGTCCATTATTCTCTCAGGATTAAGAGTTCATGCAAATAAAATTCGTGAGATTTATTATTCATTTGACAGTCATTAGAAGAATAATAAATCTCACAACCGTCCAATTCAATATGTCTTAACTCTTAAAACATATCAACGTATCAACTAGAAGTCTCCACTTCCATGATCAAGACAAATCATCTTAGTTGATATGTTATAGTCTTCGCAGATGAAATGCCCAATTTCATCACCGACTACAAACTATAATTCTGAGTTTACAAAGAACTTGTGATCTATATCTTCCGTGACTAAATCACATAAATCACATACTATGCATCTCATGAACTATATGATAATGCCTAAATATTCATGTTACCATTATTTTAGATAATAATAAAACAAATTTATTAATCATAGCATTAAGTCATACATAATGTCATACATAGCATCATACAATAGGATTTAAGGGCACATATCCTAACATGGAGAACCTACACAACACAAAAGCTGAAGACCTTAAGAGGAGTACTGGTGTGGTACTGGCCAGATACCCTTCGACGGTCAAGTTAGGTAAATCTCTTGTTCATAACTCTAGAGTGCCAGAGCTGGGGTGAATTATGCATACCTTGGTTTATGAGGGTTTTGAGGTTTTTATAGTAGTGTAGGTCCGAAAATCCATGCCTTGGTCCAGAAGTCTTTTCCATATAGGAGTCCTTATGGGCGTATTTTGCGGAATCCTTTCCTTGTAGGAGTTTAACACTAAGTGGGGTGCAAGATATTTCCTTATACACACATGCGTGGGGGCCAAGTCAAGGTTACGTCAGAACCGTCAGTTTCGTACGTCCCCTACAGCTTTGTAGCGTTAGCCTCCCACCTTCCACAAGTTAACCTCGTTAGCATAAAGCTGTATACTCCCTTCTGTTGCCAATGGACACGGGTGAGGTCGATGGGTTTGCTTGGGACATTACTTTATGCCTTTCCATTAGTGAGTAATTATCTGTATGGGTGATCACCTCGAGCAACCTTTATTTAATGTTTCGGACACGCGGCGTAACTCAATTGGCTCCGCTTTTGGACGAGAGTGTCACTTCGTCTTTTGTGTATATCCTTCCCTATATGTACTTTGCCTCTCCCTCATTTTCTTCTATTTCACTGTTGTCGATTGTCAGAGCGAACTCATCACTCTAAGAAATCTTCCTACACCCCCATCTTCTAACCAAGACCGTCACCCTCGAGGAGTTCGTCAATTTTACTTGGCGAGTCACTTTTGCTTTTTATTGTTCCTCACTTTTTATTCTTATCTTAGTTAATTTGTAAAGATTTTTTAGAGAGGCCATCAACTTAGGTTCTTAGAATGAATCCGTCGCTTGTAGGTAATCAGATGTCTAGTGAAGCAACGAGTGAACAAAAGCCAGTCCGCGAAGGAGCGGGCTACGACGAAGTCTTTGGTTCAGGTCATGAGCCCGAGGACTTCTCCTAGTTGTCAGAGACGGAGACGTCAGCCCTGTCTCCTGATGACGCTGTCGAGAGTTATGACGAGGGAAATGAGGAAGAGGTAGTTGAAGAGGATGAAGGGGAGAGAGAAAGTGACGAGGAGGAGGATGAGAATGACGAGGAATCCTATGAAGGGACCTCAGGAAGTCTCGGAAACAACCGTCCCTTCATCCTTCCCGATGATTGGGCCGCAATAAATTTCTGCCAAAAATGAGTGACATGGTTTTTAGTGGTTTTGCTCATTCAAGAGGATTTTAGGGCATTTTGCTAATTTTAGCAATGCCGAGGTGTAGTTATTAATCATTTTAGACGTTTTGTGCATTTACGAGGTATCGAGATTTGACTACTCATTCTTACCATTTTAGGGGTATTTTAGTCATTATAGAGGTTTTGGTCAATTAAGAGGTTTTAAAGGGTTTTTTTTGGACATTTTATGGTTTAGGGGGTATTTTGGTAATTTTGGTGATTTTGGGAGTGTATTGGCCATTCTATTGATTTCAAAGGTATTTTTTTTGTAAAAAAAAATTATTTTACTCGTGAGAATTATTGAAATATCAAAAAACCATTAAATACACCAAACCCTCTAAAATGACCCCCTTAGAACTGTCAAAATGACAAAAATGGACTACGATTGTTCAAAATATCCCAAATCCCTATAAAATGACCAAATCGCCACCTAAAACGACCACAATCCCCCCAAAAATTTTTAAATTGACAAAAATACCATTGAAACCACAAAATTAAGCAAAATACCCATGAAAACACGGAAAATGACCAAAAATAGCTACGAAACCTCCGAAAATGACGAAAATACCCATAAACTAAGCCAAAATACACTCGATTTTTTAATATTTTATGTGTATTTTGGTTAGTTTCAAGTTCTTTTGCTTGTTCAAGAGGATGTGCTCATTTTAGCAACGTCGAGGTGTTTTTTTTAATCATTTTAGATGTTTGGCACATTTTGGTCATTTATGAGGTATCGAAATTTGATTGCTCATTTTTGCCGTTTCAGGGGTATTTTGGTCATTTTTGAGGTTCTAGGGTTATTTTAGTTGTTTTTGAGATTTTGAGGCTATTTTGGTCAATTAAGAAGTTTCAAGGGTTTTTTTTTTGTGTGGATAATTTGTGATTTTGGGGTTATTTTGTTAATTTTGGTGATTTTAGGAGTATATTGGTCATTTTATTAATTTCAAGGGTATTTTTTTGTCTAAAAAAATTATTTTACCCGTGTGATTTACCAAAATATCAAAAACCAATTAAACACACCAAAACCTATAAAATGACTGCCTTATAACTAAAAAATGACTAAAATACACCATGAATGCCCAAAATATCCCAAATCCCTAGAAAATTACCAAAACGCCCCCCCCAAAACGACCACAATACCTCCAAAAAATTTCCATTGAAACCTCAAAAATAAGAAAAATACCCTCAAAAGCTTGGAAAATGACCAAAATACCCATAAACTAAGCCAAAATACACCTGAGTTTTTTTTATATTTTCGAGGTATTTTGGACAGTTTCAAGCTGTTTTGTTCATTCTAGAGAATTTTAGGGCATTTTGCTCATTTTAGCAATGTCGAGGTGTAGTTATTAATCATTTTAGACGTTTTGGGCAAATACGAGGTATCGAGAATTGAATACTCATTCTTACCGTTTTAGGGGTATTTTTGTCGCTTTAGAGGTTCTAGTGGTATTTTAGTCATTTTCTAGATTTTGAGGCTATTTTGGTCAACTAAGAGGCTTCGGGGAATTTGTTTTTGGACATTTTGTGGTTTTGGAGGCATTTTGGTAATTTTGGGAGTATATTGGCCATTGTAGTGATTTTAAGGGTATTTTCTTGTCGAAAAAATTATTTTACCCATGAGATTTATCAAAATATCAAAAAACCATTAAATACACCAAAACCTCTAAAATGATCCCAATAGAACTACCAAAACGACTAAAATGTACCACGAATGTCCAAAATATCCCAAATCTCCAAAAAATTACCGAAACGCCCCTAAAACGGCAACAGTGCTGCCGTAAACTTTTAAAATGGCCAAAATACCTTTGAAACCTCAAAAATTAGCAAAATACCTACGAAACCTCTGAAAATGATGAAAATACCCACAAACTAAGCCAAAATACACTCAATTTTTTAATATTTTGTGGGTATTTTGGTTAGTTTCAAGTTGTTTTGCTCGTTCAAGAGGATTTGCTCATTTTAGGAATGTCAAGGTGTATTTTTTAATCATTTTAGATGTTTGGCACATTTTGGTCATTTACAAGGTATCAAAAATTGACTGCTCATTCTAGCTGTTTTAGAGGTATTTTAGTCATTTTAGAAGTTCTAGGGTTATTTTAGTCATTTTAGAGATTTTGTGACTATTTTGGTCAATTAAGAGTTTCAAGGGGTTTTTTATTCAACATTTTGTGATTTTGGGTGGATTTTGGTATTTTTGGTGATTTTGGGAGCATATTGGCCATACTATTGATTTTAAGGGTATTTTTTCGTAAAAAAAAAAAATTATTTTACCCATGAGAATTGCCGAAATATCAAAAAACTGTTAAATACACCGAATCCTCTAAAATGACCCCCTTAGAACTATCAAAAAGACAAAAATGGACTACAGTTGTCCAAAATATCCCAAATTTCCATAAAATGACCAAAACGACTACAATAGCATCGAAATCTTTTAAAGTGGCAAAAATACCGTTGAATCCTCAAAAATAAGCAATATAACCTTGAAACCTCTGAAAATGACCAAAATACCCCTAAACTATGCTAAAACACTCTTATTTTTTAGATTTTGGGGGTATCTTGGTCAGTTTCCAGTTGTTTTCCTCATTTTAGAGGATTTCAGGCATTTTGCCCTTTTTAGCAATTTCGAGGTGTAGTTTTTAATCATTTTAAACGTTTTGGGCATTTACGTGGTATCGAGGTTTGACTACTTGTTCTATCCATTTCAAGGGTATTTCGGTCATTTTTGAGGTTCTAGGGTTATTTTAGTCGTAGAGATTTTAAGGCTATTTTGGTCAGTGAAGAGGCTTCGGGGGGCTTTTTTTTTTTTGGACATTTTGTGATTTTGGAGGTATTTTATTAATTTTGGTGATTTTGGGAGTATATTAGCCATTCTATTAATTTCAAGGCTATTTTTTTTGTCCAAAATAATTATTTTACCCGTGAGATTTACTAGAATATCAAAAACCAATTAAATACACCAAAACCTTTAAAATGACCACCTTGTGACTACCAAAATGACTAAAATGCACCATGAATGCCCAAAATATCCCAAATCCCTAGAAAATTACCAAAATGCCCCCCCAAAAACAGCCACAATAGCCCCAAAAACTATTAAAATGACTAAAATACCATTAAAACCTCAAAAAATAAGCAAAATACGCACAAATACTCGGAAAATGACCAAAATACCAACAAACTGAGCCAAAATACACCCGATTTTTTTATATTTTTGAGGTATTTTGGACAATTTCAAGTTGTTTTGCTCATTCTAGAGGATTTTTGGCATTTTGCTCATTTTTGCAATGTCGAGGTGTAGTTATTAATCATTTTCAACGTTTTGGGCCTTTATGAGGTATCAAGATTTGAATACTCTTTCTTATCGTTTTTGGGGTATTTTTGTCGTTTTAGAGGTTCTAGGGTTATTTTGGTCGTTTTAGAGATTTTTAGGTTATTTTGGTCAACTAATAGGCTTCGAGGGATTCTTTTTTGGACATTTTGTGGTTTTGGGGGTATTTTGGTAATTTTGGGAGTATATTGGCCATTCTAGTGATTTCAAGGGTATTTTCTTGTAAAAAAAAATTATTTTACCTGCGAGATTTACCAAAATATCAAAAAACCATTAAATACACCAAAACCTCTAAAATGATCCTATTAGAACTACCAAAACGACTAAAATGTACAACAAATGTCCAAAATATCCCAAATCCCCAAAAAATTACCAAAACGCCCTCAAAACGGTTACAATGCCCCCGTAAACTTTTAAAATGACCAAAATACCCTTGAAACCTCAAAAATTAGAAAAATACCTACGAAACCCCTGAAAATGATGAAAATACCCATAAACTTAGCCAAAATACACTTGATTTTTTTTTTTTTAATATTTTGCGGGTATTTTGGTCAGTTTCAAGTAGTTTTGCTCGTTCAAGAGGATTTGCTCATTTTAGGAATGTCGAGGTGTATTTTTTAATCATTGTAGATGTTTGGCGCATTTTGGTCATTTACGAGGTATCGAAACTTGACTGCTCATTCTAGCCGGGTCTAGGATATTTTAGTCAATTTAGAGATTTTGAGACTATTTTGGTCAATTAAGAGGTTTCAAGGGGTTTTTTTTTTTTTTTTTTTTTTTGGAGATTTTGTGGTTTTGGGGGTATTTTGGTAATTTTGGTGATTTTAGGAGTACATTGGCCATTCTATTGATTTCAAGTGTATTTTTTCGTTAAAAAAAAAAATATATTTTACTCGTGAGAATTACCGAAATATCAAAAAATGATTAAATACACCAAATCCTCTAAAATGACCCTTTTAGAACTGTCAAAATGACAAAAATTGACTACGATTGTTCAAAATATTCCAAATCCCCAGAAAATGACCAAAACGACCACAATAGCATCGAAAACTTTTAAAGTAACAAAAATACCGTTGAAAGCTCAAAAACAAGAAATATAACCTTGAAACCTCTAAAAATGACCAAAATACCTAAACGAAGCAAAAACATACTCGAGTTTTTAGATTTTTGGGGTATTTTGGTCAATTTCAAGTTGTTTTGCTCATTCTAGATGATTTCATGCATTTTGCTCCTTTTAGCAATGTCGAGGTGTAGTTTTTAATCATTTTAGACGTTTTGGTCATTTTCGAGGTATCGAGATTTGACAACTCATTCTAGCCGTTTCAGGGGTATTTTGGTCATTTTAGAGGTTCTAGGGCTATTTTAGTCGTTTTGGAGATTTTGAGACTATTTCGGTCAATTAAGAGGCATCGAGGGGTTTGTTTGTTTTTTTTTTTTGGATATGTTGTTGTTTTGGGGGTATTTTGGTAATTCTAATGATTTTTGGAGTATATTGGCTATTCTAGTGATTTTAAGGGTATTTTTTTGTCAAAAAAATTATTTTACCCGTGAGATTTACCAAAATTTCAAACAACCATTCATTACACCAAAACCTCCAAAATGACCGCCATAGAACTACCAAAATGACAAAAATGCACCACGAATTTCCAAAATATCCAAAATTCGTAGGAAATTACCAAAACGCCCCCCAAAACGACCACAATAGTCCAAAAAACTTTTAAAATGACCAAAACACCATTGAAACCTCAAAAATAACCAAAATACCCACAAAAACTCGAACAATGACGAAAATACCCACAAACTAAGCAAAAATACACTCACTTTTTCTATATTTTGTGGGAATTTTGGTCAGCTTCAAGCTGTTTTGCTCATTCAAGAGGATTTGCTAATTTTAGCAATGTCATTGTGTTTTTTTTAATCATTACAGATGTTTGGTGCATTTTAGTCATTTACGAGGTTTCGAAATTTAGCAGCTCATTCTAGCCGTTTCAAGGGTATATTACTCATTTTTGTGGTTTTGGGATTATTTTAGTCGTTTTAGAGACTTTAAGGCTATTTTTATCGATTAAGAGGTTTCAAAGGGTTTTTTTTAGACATTTTGTTGTTTTGGGGGTATTTTGGTAATTTACTTTGGTAATTTTTGGAGTATATTGGCCATTCTATTGATTTCAAGGGTATTTTTTGTCAAAAAAAAAATTATTTTACCCATGAGAATTACCGAAATATTAAAAAACCGTTAAATACACCAAATCCTCTAAAATGACCCTCTTAGAACTGTCAAAATGACAAAAACAGACTACAATTGTCCAAAATATCCCAAATCTCCAGAAAATGACCAAAATGACCAGAATAGCATCAAAAATTTTATAGTGACAAAAATACCATTGAAACCTCAAAAACAAGCAATACAACCTCGAAATCTCTGAAAATGTCCAAAATACCCCTAAACTAAGCCAAAACACTCTTATTATTTTAGATTTTGGGGGTATCTTGGTTAGTTTCTTATTGTTTTGCTAATTCTAGAGGATTTTAGGCATTTTGCTCATTTTAGCAATGTCGAGGTGTACTTTTTAATCATTTTAGAAGTTTTGGGCATTTATGAGGTATCGAGATTTGACTCTCATTCTATCCGTTTCAGGGGTATTTTAGTCATTTTAGAGGTTCTAGGGTTTTTTTAGTCGTTGTGGAGATTTTGAGGCTATTTTGGGCAGTTAAGCGGCTTCGATGGGCTTTTTTTTGGACATTTTGTGGTTTTGGCGGTATTTTATTAATTTTGGTGATTTTAGGAGTATATTGGCCATTCTATTGATTTCAAGGGTATTTTTTTTGTCTAAAAAAAATTATTTTACCTATAAGAATTACCAGAATATCAAAAACCAATTAAATACACCAAAACTGCTAAAATGACCGCCTTAGAACTACCAAAATGACTAAAATGCACCATGAATGTCCAAAATATGCCAAATCCCATGAAAATTACTAAAATGCCACCCCAAAATGACCACAATACCCCTAAAAAATTTTAACATAACCAAAATACCATTGAGACCTCAGAAATAAGCAAAATACCCAAAAAAAAAACTTGAAAAATGACGAAAATACCCATAAACTATGCAAAAATACACTCGATTTTTATTTTTTATTTTTGGGGTACTTTGGACAGTTTCAAGTTGTTTTGCTCATTGAAGAGGATTTTAGGGCATTTTGCTCATTGTAGCAATGTCGAGGTGTAGTTTTTAATCATTTTAGATGTTTTGGGCATTTACGAGTTATCGATATTTGACTACTCATTCTTACCATTTTAGGGGTATTTTGGTCATTTTAGAGGTTCTAGGGTCATTTTAGTCGTTTTAGAGATTTTGAGGCTGTTTTGGTCAATTAAGAGGCTTCGGAGGGATTTTTTTGGACATTTTGTGGTTTTGGGGGTATTTTGGTAATTTTGGGGATTTCGTGAGTATATTGGCCATTCTAGTGATTTTAAGGTATTTTTTTGTCAAAAAAAATTATTTTACCTGTGAGCTTTACCAAAATATCAAAAAACCATTCAATACACCAAAACCTCCAAAATGACCGCCTTAGTACTACTAAAATGACTAAAATGCACTACGAATATCCAAAATATCCCAAATCCGTTGAAAATTACCAAAACGCCCCCCAAAATGACCACAATACCCCCAAAAACTTTTAAAATGACCAAAACACCATTGAAACCTCAAAAATAACCAAAATACCCACAAAAACTCTAAAAATGATGAAAATACCCATAAACAAAGCCAAAATACACTCGCATTTTCTTTCAAGTTGTTTCGCTCATTCAAGAGGATTTGCTCATTTTAGCAATGTCGAGGTGTTTTTTTAATCATTACAAATGTTTGGTGCATTTTTGTCATTTACGAGGTATCGAAATTTGGCTTCTCATTCTCATTCTAGCCGTTTCAGGAGTATTTTAATCATTTTAGCGGTTCTGGGGTTATTTTAGTCGTTTTAGAGATTTTAAGGCTATTTCTGTCAATTAAGAGGTTTCAAATGGTTTTTTTTTCGACATTTTGTAGTTTTGGGGGTATTTTTGTAATTTTGGTGGTTTTGGGAGTATATTGGCCATTCTATTGATTTCAAGGGTATTTTTTTGTCAAAAAAAAAAAATTTTACCCGTGCGAATTACCAAAATAACAAAAACCGTTAAATACACTAAATCCTCTAAAATTACCCCCTTAGAATTGCCAAAATGACAAAATTGGACTACGATTGTCGAAAATATCCCAAATCCCCAGAAAATTACCAAAACGACCACAATAGCCTCGAAAAGTTTTAAAATGACAAAAATACTATTGAAACCTCAAAAACAGCAAAATAACCTCGAAACCTCTGAAAATGAACAAAATACCTTTAAACTATGCCAAAACACACTTGATTTTTTTTATTTTAGGGGTATCTTGGTTAGTTTTCAATTGTTTTGCTCATTCTAGAGGATTTCAGGAATTTTGCTCATTTTAACAATGTTGAGGCGTAGTTTTTAACCATTTTAGACGTTTTGGACTTTTACGAGATATCGAAATTTAACTACTCATTCTAGCCGTTTCAGGGGTATTTTGGTCATTTTAGAGGTTCTAGGGTTATTTTAGCCGTTTTAGAGATTTTGAGACTGCTTTGGTCAGTTAAGAGGCTTCGGGGGGGCTTTTTTTTGGACATTTTGTGGTTTAGGGAGTATTTTATTAATTTTGGTGAGTTTGGGAGTATATTGGCCATTATATTGATTTTAAGGGTATTTTTTTGTCAAAAGAAATTATTTTACCCATGAGATTTACCAAAATATGAAAAAACCATTAAATACACCAAACCCTCTAAAATGATCCCCTTTGAACTACCAAAACGACTAAAGTGTACCACGAATGTCCAAAATAACCCAAATCCCCATAAAATTACCAAAACGGCCGCAATGCCCCCGTAAACTTTTAAAATGACCAAAATACCATTGAAACCTCAAAAATAAGCAAAATACCTTCGAAACCTTTGAAAATGACGGAAATACCATAAAACTAAGCCAAAATACACTCAATTTTTTTTTTTTTTTTTAATATTTTGTGGGTATTTTGTTCAGTTTTAAGTTGTTTTGCTGATTCAGGAGGCTTTGCTCATTTTAGCAATGTCGAGATGTATTTTTTAATTATTTTAGATGTTTGGCACATTTTGGTCAATTACGAGGTATCAAAACTTGATTGCTCATTCTAGCCGTGTCAGGGTAATTTTAGTCATTTTAGAGTTTCTAGGGTTATTTTAGTTTTTTTAGTGATTTTGAGACTATTTTGGTCAAATAAGAGGTTTCAAGGGGTTTTTTTTGGACATTTTGTGGTTTTGGGGGTATTTTGGTAATTTATTTTGGTGATTTTGGGAGTATATTGGCCATTCTGTTAATTTCAAGGGTATTTTTTGTAAAAAAAAATTTTATTTTACCCGTGAGAATTGCCGAAATATTATAAAACCGTTAAATACACCAAATCTTCTAAAATGACCCTCTTAAAACTGTCAAAATGACAAAAACAGACTATGATTGTCCAAAATATCCCAAATCTCCAGAAAATGACCAAAACGACTAGAATAGCATCGAAAACTTTTAAAGTGACAAAAATACTA
The DNA here is from genome assembly GCA_033629205.1 of Lithocarpus polystachyus. NCBI lineage: Eukaryota > Viridiplantae > Streptophyta > Magnoliopsida > Fagales > Fagaceae > Lithocarpus > Lithocarpus polystachyus. The sequence goes on along the minus strand of CM066164.1, from coordinate 56,780,167 downwards.
TTGAAACCTTAAAAACAAGCAATATAACCTTGAAACCTCTGAAAATGTCCAAAATACCCCTAAAATAAGCCAAAACACTCTTATTTTTTAGATTTTGGGAGTATCTTGGTTAGTTTCTAGTTTTTTTTTTTTTTTTTTTGCTCATTCTAGAGGATTTTAGGCATTTTGCTCATTTTAGCAATGTCGAGGTGTAGTTTTTAATCATTTTAGACGTTTTGGGCATTTACGAGGTATTGAGATTTGACTACTCATTCTATCCATTTCAGGGGTATTTTGGCCATTTTAGAGGTTTTAGGGTTTTTTTAGTCGTTTTAGAGATTTTGAGGCTATTTTGGTCAGTTAAGCAGCTTCAGGGGGCTTTTTTTTGGACATTTTGTGGTTTTAGGGGTATTTTATTAATTTTGGTGATTTTGGGAGTATATTGGCCATTCTATTGATTTCAAAGGTATATTTTTTGTCTAAAAAAATTATTTTACCTGTGAGAATTACTATAATATCAAAAACCAATTAAATATACCAAAACCTCTAAAATGACCGCCTTAGAACTACCAAAATGACTAAAATGCATCACGAATGTCCAAAATATGCCAAATCCCTTGAAAATTACCAAAATGCCAACCCAAAACGACCACAATACCCCCAAAAAATTTTAAAATGACCTAAATAACATTGAGACCTCAAAAATAAGCAAAATACCCACAAAAACTCGAAAAATGACCAAAATACCCATAAACTAAGAAAAAATACACTCGATTTTTTTTAATATATTTTTGTGGTACTTTGGATAGTTTCAAGTTGTTTTGCTCGTTGAAGAGGATTTTAGGGCATTTTGCTCATTGTAGCAATGTCAAGGTGTAGTTTTTAATTGTTTTAGATGTTTTGGGCATTTACTAGTTGTTGATATTTGACTACTCATTCTTACCGTTTTAGGGGTATTTTGGTCATTTTAGAGGTTCTAGGGTCATTTTAGTTGTTTTAGAGATTTTGAGGTTGTTTTGGTCAATTAAGAGGCTTCGGGGGGATTTTTTTTGGACATTTTGTGGTTTTAGGGGTATTTTGGTAATTTTGGGGATTTCGTGAGTATATTGGCCATTCTAGAGATTTCAAGGGTATTTTTTTGTCAAAAAAAAAAATTATTTCACCTGTGAGATTTACCAAAATATCAAAAAATCATTAAATACACTAAAACCACTAAAATGATCCCCATAAAACTACCAAAACGACGAAAATGCACCACAAAAGTCCAAAATATCCCAAATCCCCAAAAATTACCAAAACGCCCCCGGGTAAACTATTGAAATGACCAAAATATTATTGAAACCTCAAAAACTAGCAAAATACCTACGAAACCTCTGAAAATGACGAAAATACCCCCAAACTAAGCCAAAATACACTTGATTTTTTTATATTTTGTGGGTATTTTGGTTAGTTTCAAGCTGTTTTGCTCGTTCAAGAGGATTTGCTCATTTTAGCAACGTCGAGGTGTATTTTTAATCATTTTAGATGTTTGGCGCATTTTGGTAATTTACAAGGTATCAAAATTTGAATGCTCATCCTAGCCATTTTAGGGGTTTTTTAGTCATTTTAGAGGTTCTAAGGTTATTTTAGTCGTTTTAGAGATTTTGAGGCTATTTTGGTCAATTAAGAGGTTTCGATTGGTTTTTTTTTTTTTGGACATTTTGTTGTTTTGGGGGTATTTTGATAATTTTGGGAGTTTATTGGCCATTCTATTGATTTCAAGGGTATTTTTTTGTCCAAAAAAAAATTTTATTTTACCCGTGAGAATTACCAAAATATCAAAAAACCAATAAATACACCAAACCCTCTAAAATGACTCCCTTAGAACTACCAAAATGATAAAAATTGACTACGATTGTCCCAAATATCCTAAATCCCCAGTCAATGACCAAATTGACCACAATAGCCTCGAAAACTTTTAAAATGATAAAAATACCATTGAAACCTCAAAAACAAGCAAAACAACCTCGAAAACTCTGAAAATGACCAAAATACCCCTAAACTAAGCCAAAACATACTCGAGTTTTTAGATTTCGGGGGTATTTTGGTCTGTTTCGAGTTGTTTTGCTCATTCTAGATGATTTCAGGCATTTTGGAGGTGTAGTTTTTAATCATTTTCGACGTTTTGGTCATTTACGAGGTATCAAGATTTGACAACTCATTCTAGCCGTTTCAGGGGTATTTTGGTCATTTTAGAGGTTCTAGGGTTAGTTTAGTCGTTTTGGAGATTTTGAGACTATTTTGGTTAATTAAGAGGCATCGGAGAGTTTTTTTTTTTGTGTGGACATTTTGTGATTTTGGGGGTATTTTGGTAATTTTAGGGATTTTTGGAGTATATTGGCCATTCTAGTGATTTTAAGGGTATTTTTTTGTAAAAAAAAATTATTTTACCCGTGAGATTTACCAAAATATGAAAAAACCATTAAGTATACCAAAACCTCCAAAACGAACGCCTTAGAACTACCAAAATGACTAAAATGCACTACGAATATCCAAAATATCCCAAATCCGTAGAAAATTACCAAAACGCCCCCCAAAACGACCACAATACCCCTAAAAACTTTTAAAATGGCTAAAACACCATTGAAACCTCAAAAATAACCAAAATACCCACAAAAGCTCTAAAAATGACGAAAATACCCATAAACTAAGCCAAAATACACTCGCTTTTTCTTTCAAGTTGTTTTGCTCATTCAAGAGGATTTGTTCATTTTAGCAATGTCAAGGTGTTTTTTTTAATCATTAAAAATGATTGGCGTATTTTGGTCATTTACGAGGTATCGAAATTTGGCTGCTCGTTTTAGCCGTTTCAGGGGTATTTTAGTCATTTTAGCGGTTCTGGGGTTATTTTAATCATTTTAGAGATTTTAAGGATATTTCTGTCAATTAAGAGGTTTCAAATGGTTTTTTTTTTTTTTGACATTTTGTAGTTTTGGGGGTATTTTTGTAATTTTGGGAGTATATTGACTATTCTATTGATTTCAAGGGTATTTTTTCGTCAAAAAAGATATATATATATATATATATATATATTTTACCCGTGCGAATTACCAAAATAACAAAAAACCGTTAAATACACCAAATCCTCTAAAATTACCCCCTTAGAACTGCGAAAATGATAAAATTGGACTACGATTGTGAAAATATCCCAAATCCTCAGAAAATTACCAAGATGACCACAATAGCCTCGAAAAGTTTTAGAATGACAAAAATATTGTTGAAACCTCAAGAAACAGCAAAATAACCTCGAAACCTCTGAAAATGAAAAAAATACCTCTAAACTATGCTAAAACGCACCCGATTTTTTAGATTTTAGGGGTATCTTGGTCAGTTTTTAGTTGTTTTGCTCATTCTAGATTATTTCAGGCATTTTACTCATTTTAAGAATGTTGAGGTGTAGTTTTTAACCATTTTAGAAGTTTTGGACTTTTACGAGGTGTTAAAATTTAACTACTCATTCTAACCGTTTCAAGGGTATTTTGGTCATTTTTCAGGTTCTAGGGTTATTTTAGTCGTTTTAGAGATTTTGAGGCTATTTTGGTAAGTTAAGAGGCTTCGGGGGGCCTTTTTTCTGGACATTTTGTGGTTTGGGGAGTATTTTATTAATTTTGGTGAGTTTGGGAGTATATTGGGCATTCTATTGATTTCAAGGATATTTTTT
>CM066164.1:56716488-56773988 GCA_033629205.1 Lithocarpus polystachyus | reverse complement strand
GATGAGCATGATGAGGGGCAGCATATGTAGGCACCTTGCTCCATATGATGCCCCAAGGCTATGGTAGAGAAGGGCCATGGTGGGCAGAGACAGATTTTGATGATGGGCAGCAGTAGGTGGTGCTGACCCTACGTGGTAGTGCATGTCAGTCGTGGCTTGGCTTGATGGTTGCTTGTGTGTGGGCTTGGTGGCTTGAGTGCAAGGCAGTGCTGGGCTGATGTGATGATGATATGCTGTGCAAGGTATTGGCCTGGTTGGTGCTGGCAGATGCATGGACTTGTATGAGTGGGCTGATGGCAGTTACTTATTATGCTGTATATGGGCATGCTGTGTGGGCTGTGATGTTGATGAGAAGGGCTTGGACAGGGGGCCAAGCCTTCTAAAACGTGATGAAATAATTATATGTACGCAATTAAGGCATGGGTAGAGGCCCTATGATGTGCTGAGAGATAGGCTGACATATGTAGAGTATGTAGCAACAGTTATCAGCAGTTATCAAGCAGTTCCCGGCTTGTTGGATGTTCAGACCTGCTATGTAGGGGCCGAATTTGTGGAGAGCAGGCCAAGACAGCATCAGTTGGAGGTGTCCTAAGTCAGACCACATGTGGCAGCAAGTCTTGAACAGGTGGCAATTACTTAGCAGTAACTGCCGCGGCAGTTATTTCTGTATATTTATCCTAGGCTGTTGGGGTTGTTAACAGCATAGTCTATATTTTGGCTTAGAGAATTTTGTGTGTATTCTCAGGCTTCCTTTATACTTGATATTGAGTAATAAAGGTTGGGGTTGGTGCCCTATAAACACTGTGTGTGCTGTGTGTGTGTGTGTGCATTTCCTTGATAATTTTGTTGTGAGTGTTCCTGCAGTGTGTGTGTGTGGTGTGTTGGCTGAGACTGAGTGAGAAACTTAGTGCCATCACAGACAAAAAATTTAGAAGAAAAATTTGATCCTGTGACATTTGGTATCAGAGCCTAGATGCATGTTGTAACACCCCAAACCCTTAAGAAGGATTTAGATGCATAACCTGTCTTAGAAATAATCAACAATGATATAATGGAACAGAGCGTAATATTTATCCTCAAATAAACTTCTTATTTATCATCAGATTTCCTTAACAATCCATAAAAACAAAACAACAATAATATTCTTGAATGTAAAATCTCCAAATAACATCTCAAAATAGTTCCAAAATAATAATCTAATTTTCCTGAAACAATTTTACTAAAACAATTCTGCAACTATCAAGCTCCAAACGAAGTCGTCAATCTAAGGCTCCACTGATCTACCACCAAAAGACACTCCATAACTCTAATCTGAAAGGATGGAAAAAGGGGTGAGCTAAAGGCTCAATAAGAGACTACAAACATGAAGATGTCTTCCAAAAACAAAACGATAATATCATTGACAAAATATAGTCATCACGATACAATTAAAATTAGTTTAAACTGTAATATAATATATTCTATAAAGCTGTTAAAATAAAACACTTCACTATAACACTGTAAACATTAATAAAATAATGACCACATTTATATGCCAATATGCACCAAATAGGTAGAAACAATTTTATTTTGAAAATAAGCAATTTTCCACCTAAAAGAACAGTAGTAAATAAACAGTAATTTAATATGAAAAATATTAGTCAAACACAGACAAAAGCTGCTAAACACTCGGTGTGTGATTTCCCATGGGAACAATAACACTAACCTCAAAGAGGCAACACTAGCTCCGAAGAGCAACAATAACACTGCACCACACCACACTAACTCTACTTCGGCCGAAGACCAACACTTAACCCTGTGTTGGCAAAGGTTGCAGACTGTCTAGTTGACCATTTGAAACACTCTTGACATATACAGTTTCACAAAAATATACAATAAATAATAGAGTTTGAGTATGTATAAAGCAAGCACTAACAATGGTATAAGTCTTTGAAACTTCACTTTTGCAATTATGTGTATGTATATATATATATAAATATATTTTTACCACAATTATATATATATATATATATATAAATATACGTCTTGAGAGACGTCATGTGTTGAAGTCTACTTACCTCTAGTGGCTAAACCAAGCTTCACTTCAATTGCTCGAAACAACGTCAACTAGAACCTAAATAATAATTAAACAATTCAATATGGGCAGGATCTCTAATAACCACAAATTCCTCTTGATAAAACAATTCCTCAACCACTATGAAGATTCGGCAAGGTAAAAAAAATTTAACATATATTTCTAACATACCCCCAAACCTATTCCAGTTTAAAATAATTGTAAAGCATTCCCTAAACTAACATCTAAAATACTCATATATTTAATTGTAAAGCCGCCCACAATTGCAAACCTATACAATTCGGTCAACCAATATGAATCAAACCATCAAATGCACTAATAATTGTAATATATATATATATATATATATATATAGATTCGGCAAAACCAATTGAATCCGTTTGAACTATTGATGTAATATGTACTATATATATCCAATTGAATCCGTTTGAACTATTGATGAAATATATATATATATATATATATATATATATCCAATTGAATCCGTTTGAACTATTGATGAAATATATATATATATATATATATATTCGGCAATCCCATTTGAATCAACCATGAACTATTGATGTAATATATATATAAATATTTATATTCGGCCAACAATGAATCAAACCGTGACAATCAGCTATATATATATATCTTTATATACTTATATATAAATCTAATAGCACAAATCACTATTTCAGCCAACAACGTGAATGTGAAATTCCAGCAAAACACAATTTCAGCAATCTCAATACCACAAAATCGAATATCAGTTGCTGAAAATTACCTTGATGTCGTCTTGTCAGTTTGGCAGAATTTCTTTCACAGCCGCTTCCAGTTTCAAGGGTCTCTTTCTCTACCTTTCACATAGGAAACCCTAATTTTATTTCATTATAAAGCTATTGCACTTGGGCTGAAAGTTTAGAAGCCTATTCCATGATAAGGCTAATTTCAGTTGGGCTGAAAATTTAGAAGCCCACTACACTAAAATAAACTTCCAAGACCCACTTATATTCCCACTAAACACATTAATATTATTTTTATTATTGTTATCATTATAAAAAAAATCACAATATAAAATTAATTATCTCCTCCAAAATAATTAAGCAATTTATCAAATCTACTCTCTAGAAGTAATTAAATTAAATTTTAAGTGAGACGGGTGTTACACATGTCTTCGGACACCAAGGCAAGGGTGACTGTCTTGGAGAACATACTCGGAGTTCCTGTAGAAGGAGAACAACATTCTGTGTGTGATAGATTGGATGCATTGGCTGCAGAAACTAATGTGATATGGAATGAAGTCACTGATCAGAGGGATATTGTATTGATTCGTGTTGAAGAGTTGGCTGCTGTACTGGACACATAAGACCAGGCAGCAAGGGAGGCCTAATGCCAACTTGAAACAGAAATTGCTCTGTTGAAGAGAGTAGTGAGTGGCCTGCCTAGGGAGGGGGAAGTGGCCATGAAAGTAAAGGTGCTTGAACCAAAGCCCTTTAATGATGCTAGGAATGCCAAGGATTTAGAGAATTTCCTATGGGATATGGAGTAGTATTTTAAGGCTGCTAGGGTGCCTAGTTAAGGGATGGTGATGATTACTAGCATGTATCTTTCAGGGGATGCCAAGTTGTGGTGGAGAACCAGTGTGGAAGATGATGCAGATGCTGGTAGAGGGAAAATTGACTCGTGGGAAACCTTAAAGAAGGAATTGAAGGACCAGTTCTTGCCTACTAACACTGTGTGGGTTGTAAGAGACACCTTGAAGAAGTTAAAACAGACTGGTACAGTAAGAGAATAGGTCAAGACGTTTAGTTCTTTGATGTTGGACATCAAGAACATGTCAGAGGAAGACAAACTGTTCAATTTCATGTCTGGCTTGCAGTCTTGGGCACAGTTGGAGTTAAAGAGGCAAGCAGTGCATGATTTGCCCGCTGCTATGTCTGCTGTAGATGCCTTAGTGGACTACAAGTTTACCTCTCAACCAAGCAAAGAACAACCCAAGCTTAATGCTGGCTACTTCATTTGCAATGGCCCTCTTCGTGCAAGGGATTGTCCAAAGCGTGAAAAGCTTAAAGCCATGGTTGCTGAAGATGGTGGTGGGCAGTCCGACGAAGAAGTTCCTAGTAGAGTGAACCCCTTTGCAATTGCTAAATGCACTGCGTGTAGGAGGTACTTCTAGGGGTCTATCTTATGTTCAAGTGGAGATGAATGAGAATAGGGCTGAGGGTATGCTTGATTCTGGTGCTACCCACAATTTTGTTGTTGATCGAATGGTCCAACGGCTTGGTCTGAAAGTGAGCAAGTGTCCAAGTAAGATCAAAGCAGTAAACTCAAAGGCAAAGCCTGTGTTGGGGATTGCTTATGGAGTGAAGTTTAAGGTGGGCGAGTGGACAGGAAAGGTAAATTTCCTAGTCATGGAGTTAGATGACTTTGATGTTATTCTGGGTGATGAGTTTCTAGTGGCTGCTAAGGTTGCGTTGTTGCCATTCCTTGGGTTATTGTTAATACTCGATAAGAAGTAGCCATGCTATGTTCCTGTTAGGTGTGGGGCAGGAAATAACAAGAGTAGCAAAGGGAAAGAACCGATGGTTTCAGCCATGCAGGTTGAGCATAGGCTGAAGAAGGGTGAGATGACTTATTTGGCTACATTGGTAGAGATGAAGCAGGATAAGTTTGTGGAAGTTCCAGATGCTGTGGTTGGACTATTGGGGGAGTTTGCTGATGTGATGCCTCCAGAATTGCCAAAGACCCTTCCACCAAGGCGTGCTGTTGATCATAGAATCGAGTTGGTTCCTGGATCAAAGCCTCCTTCGAAGGCCCCTTACAGAATGTCCCCGATGGAGTTGGCTGAGATGAGAAAGCAGTTGACAGAGTTGTTGGATGCAGGCTACATTCAGCCCTCCAAGGCTCCTTATGGTGCTCCTGTTCTGTTCCAGAAGAAGCAGGATGGCTCATTGCGGATGTGTGTCGACTATAGAGCCTTGAACAAAGTGACTGTGAAGAACAAGTATCCAGTCCCTTTGATTCAAGACCTCTTTGACAGATTGAGCAAAGCTGTTTACTTCACAAAGCCGGACTTGAGATCAGGGTATTGACAAGTGAGGATTGCTAAAGGGGATGAGCCTAAGACTACTTGTGTGACTCGGTAGGGTTCTTATAAGTTTTTAGTTATGCCTTTTGGTTTAACAAATGCCCCTGCTACATTCTGTAATTTAATGAATGATGTCTTTTATGAGTATGTGGATCGCTTTGTTGTGGTTTATTTAGATGACATTGTGATATATAGTGAATCCTTAGAGGATCATGTGGAACACCTTAGGAAGGTGCTGTCCAAATTAAGAGAACATCAATTGTTTGTTAAGAAAGAGAAGTGTGAGTTTGCCATGCAAGAGATTCTTTTTCTTGGGTATAAGGTCAGCAAAGGTATTTGCCATGCAAGAGATTCTTTTTCTTGGGTATAAGGTCAGCAAAGGTATGGTGATGATGGATGAGAGGAAGGTGCAGGCAATTCTTGATTGGCCTCCACCAAGCAAGGTTGCTGAGTTGTGGTCTTTCCTTGGATTAGCTAACTATTACAAGAAGTTTATTCAAGGGTATTCGAAGAAGGTGGCTCCTCTTACAGATTTGCTAAAGAAGGACAAGAAATGGTTGTGGAAAGATGCATGTAATGAAGCTTTTAAGAAGCTGAAGGTTACTATGTCAAGTGAACCAGTGTTGCGTCTTCCAGATTTTGGATTACCATTCGAGGTCCATACTGATGCTTCTGATAAAGCAATTGGTAGGGTGTTGGTGCAAGAGAAACATCCTGTTGCCTATGAGAGCATGGAATTGAATGATGCAAAGCAGAAGTGTTCCGCTCATGAAAAAGAGATGATTGCAGTAGTAAATTGTTTGTTGGCATGGCGTGTGTATCTGCTAGGGCCCAAGTTCGTGGTGAGAACAGATAATGTGGCGAATGCCTTCTTTAACACATAAAAGAAGCTGTCACCCAAGCAGGCTAGGTGGCGGCAGTTGCTGCAAGAATATGACTTTGTGTGGGAGCACAAACCGGGTGAGCACAAACCGGGCAAGCACAATGAAGTGGTAGATGCACTTAGCCGTAAACAAGTGCAAGAATATGTGGCTGCCTTGACGAGAGTGGAGTCAAATTTTATGGACCGGATCAAAGAAGGGGCAAAGCTTGATGCTACCTATCAAAAGCTAGTGCAAGATGTAAATGCAGGCCTAGTGAGGCGTTATTTGCTGGAGGATGGGTTGCTGCATGCCAAGGGTGGCAAGCTGTTTGTCCCAAGTGGACAGATTCGAAGGGAGTTGCTGAAGGAAATTCATGATCCACAATGGGCAGGACATCCTGGTAAGGATAGGATGTATGCATTATTGTCCATTTCTTATTTCTGGCCTAAAATGGAGTTGGATATTGAGTTATATGTGAACACTTGTCTTATTTGCCAGTAAGACAAGGGCTTGACTCAATAGGAAGCAGGTTTGCTGCAGCCTCTTCCTTTACCAGAAAATCCATGGGTTTCGATTTCAACGGATTTTATTACTGGTTTGCCAAAAGTTATGGGGATGGGTTCAGTATTTGTGGTGGTTGATCGATTCTCAAAGTATGTTGTTTTTATGGCTGCACCGAGTACATATACAGCAGAGGTAGCTGCTAATTTGTTCTATAAAAATGTGGTGAAATACTTTGGGTTGCCTGAAGATATTGTAAGTGACAGAGACTCAAGATTTACTGGTCGATTTTGGACGGTTTTGTTTGGTTTGATGGGTTCAGAGTTGAATTTTTCGACTGCTAATCACCCACAAACAGATGGGCAAACCAAAAAGAATCAATGCTATGTTGGAGAATTGGCAAGATTTGTTGGATTCTGCGCAGTTTGCCTATAATCTGCATAAGTCTTCATCAACTGGGATGAGCCCGTTCGAGTTGGCCATGGTGCAGCAGCCTCTCACTCCTCATGAGATTACTAAACAGTGTTCAGGTGGCAGATGTCCTGCAGCGTACATGTTTGCTATCAACAAGCAAGAGCTGATGCAGGAGGCACAAGACAACTTGTTGAAGGCACAAAGGAGAATGAAGAAGTATGCTGATAAGGGTAAAAGGCCTCTTGAGTTCCAAGTGGGGGGACAAGGCGCTGTTGAAACTAACACCGCAGATTTGGAGGAAGTTCAGAAATGAGAATATTCACAGAAGTTTAATACCTAAATATGATGGTCAATTCGAGATAGTAAAAAGAGTTAGTTCTGTGGCTTATAAGTTAAAGATGCCAGAAAGATTACAAATTCACCCAACAATTCATGTAAGCTTCTTGAAGCCTTACTATAAGGATGCAGAAAATCCTACTAGGGGTGAAGCAAGGCGTGCCCCGCCTACTGTCATGGTTCAGTTTGATAAGGAAGTAGACAGAATCCTTGACAAGAAGTGTTGGGAAATCATTATGTTTGCATCGCATACAAAACATACGCAGCGGAAAATAAACGGATCTACTTCATTCGCAATTGATAACATGCACTATGTAAGTTTCAGAATATAAGAACAAGAGAGTGTACCTTGATGCGGTGAAATTCAAAAACCGAATGAAGAAGTACTCGGGAATACTTTCAATCTTCACTCCAATTCCACTCGTTGCCCAAGATGTGTGGTCTCTCAATCAATTCTATGTATCTAGAGAGAATTTGAAAGAGTGTCTCTCTTCCTTATTTCATTACCATTATATGATAAAACATACAAACCATTTTATTCTATATAAAATTCTGTATGTTTCTCTCTACATAACTGATTATCTAATTGGGCTAGCCTTTTAGGCCTTCCCAATTGGGCTTTAGTGTGTGGCTTGGAGTGGGACCAAAAGGGAACAAATAAGACACTAGCTCCAATGGGCCTTGGGCTTTTCTGTCAACTCTTGACAAGTCCAAAGTTACCATTAATTATATTTAATACCACTATATAAATATAATTGCACTCTAGGCCTTATTAATAAATTATATCCCAAGACTTTATTATACATGCAACCCCTTCATAAAATATTCGTAATAATACAAAGTCATGAATATAGACTGCCACTTTGTAAATTACTACATCTTAATCCTTGAATACCCGGTTTAATCCTTTTGAGTTATTCACCATATATTTATGAAATCCAATTTCATAAATATATACTTTAGTCTTACTAAAGTGGTTAGGCCTAACTCTCTGAATAACTGTACCCAGTAAACTTATCTCAAGGGAATATTTTATATCTCCGTTAAGAGACTATGAATTCCATCTTGAGAATATATGTTCCATCAACACTAAATGTGGCTGCCCAACATACTGAGGTTTTGACCGTTACTTTAGATCTCACTCCTGATATATCAAAGCAACCTACATTTCATGATCAGGTCCATTATTCTCTCAGGATTAAGAGTTCATGTGAATACAAGTCGTGAGATTTATTATTCAATTGACAGTCGTTAGGAGAATAATAAATCTCACAGCGGTCCAGTTCAATATGTCTTAACTCTTAAAACATATCAACATATTAACTAGAAGTCACCGCTTCCATGATCAAGACAAATCATCGTAGTTAATATGTTATAGTCTTCGCAGATGAAATGCCCAATTTCATCACCGACTACGAACCAAAATTCTGAGTTTACAAAGAACTTGTGATCTATATCTTCTGTGACTAAATCACATAAATCACATACTATGCATCTCATGGACTATTTGATAATGTTCGTATATTCATGTTACCATTATTCTAGATAAGAATAAAACAACTTTATTAAACACAATATTAAGTCATACATCATTTCTCACATAATGTCATACATAATATCATACATGGCAACATACAATAGGATTTAAGGGCACATATCCTAACAAGAAGGTGATAGGTTATCGGAAGGGAGGAAATATGATAACTTACTACTTAGTGAAGTGGAAAGGGGCGGCTGAATTAGAAGCAAGTTGGGAGGAGGCATCTACATTGTGGCAGTTTGAGAAAGAGGCGAAGGCATTTGAGGATACCTTACCGACGAGGACGTCGGCTTCTTCTAGTGGAAGTGGTTTATTAGGAGTTTTACGAGTTGCTAATGATGGCATGAGGAATTGGAGTGCTTGGACAACATCAGGCCAGTCACCTGGCTCAATGTTTTCACTAGAGCTTCAAAGAGTGAGCTCTAGTGAAGCTCACTCTTTGAGGGGGACAAGCTTGGTCTCCTTGCTAGGTTCAAAATGAAGACCATGATGAGGGACAGCATGTGGAGGCACTTTGCTTCATATGATGCCCCAAGCCATGGCAGAGGAGGGCCATGGTGGGCAGAGACGGATTTTGATGATGGGTAGCAATAGGTGGTGCTGACCCTATGTAATAGTGCATGGCAGTGGTGGCTTGGCTTGATGGTTGCTTTGTATGTGAGCTTGGTGGCTTGAGCGCAAGGAAGTGCTGGGCTGATGTGATGATGATATGCTGTGCAAGGCATTGGGCTAGTTGGTGCTGGCAGAATGCATGGACTTGTATGAGTGGGTTGATGGCAGTTACTGTTGGAAAATATGGTTTTGTATCTCATACAAAACACATAGCGGAACCAACAAAAATGGATCTATTTCACTCATGATTGATAACATGCACTATGTAAATTTCAGAATTTAAGAACGAGATTGCGTATCTTGGTGCGGTGAAATTCAAAACAAAAGATAAGAAGTACTTGGGAACACTTTTAATCTTCACTCCAATTCCACTTTACGTCTAAGAAGTGTGGTCTCTCAATCAATTTCTAAGGGAGAATAATTGAGTGGCTTCACTTGCACATACACACCACTTCACAATGATGTCTCTTTTTTCTTATGAAAAAATTATGTATGTTTCTCCTTTTATAACTAACTGATTATCTAATTGGGCTGGCCTATTGGGCCTTTCCAATTGGGCTTTAGTGTGTGGCTTGGAGTAGGACCAAAAGGGACCAATAAGACACTAGCTCCAATGGGCCTTGGGCTTTTCTATCAACTCTTGACAAGTCCAAAATTTTACCATTAATTATATTTAATACCACTATATAAATATAATTGCACTCTAGGTCTTATTAATAAATTATATCTCAAGACTTTATTATATATGCAACCCCTTCATTAAATATTCGTAGTAATACAAAGTCATGAATATAGACTGCCACTTTGAAATTACTACATCTTAATCCTTGAGTACCCGGTTTAATCCTTTAAATTATTCATCATATATTTATGAAATCCAATTTCATAAATATATACTTTAGTATATCCTTACTAAAGTGGTTAGGCCTAACACTCTGAATAACCAAACCCATTAAACTTATCTCAAAAGAATATTTTATATTTTCGTTAAGAGATTATGAATTCCATCTTGAGAATATATGTTCCATCAACATTAAATGTGGCTGCCCAACATACTGAGGTTTTGATCGTGACTTTAGATCTCGCTCCTGATATATCAAAGCAGCCTACATCTCATGATCAGGTTCATTATTCTCTCAGGATTAAGAGTTCCTGCAAATAGAAGTCGTGAGATTTATTATTCATTTGACAATTGTTAGAAGAATAATAAATCTCACAGCGGTCCAATTTAATATGTCTTAACTCTGAAAAGATATCAACATATTAACTAAAAGTCTTCACTTCCATGATCAAGACAAATCATTTTAGTTGACATGTTATAGTCTTCGCTGATGAAATGCCCAATTTCATCACCAATTACGAACTATAATTCTGAGTTTACAAAGAACTTGTAATCTATATCTTTCGTGTCTAAATCACATACTATGCATCTCATGGACTATATGATAATGTCTAAATATTCATGTTGTTATTAAATTAGATAATAATAAAACAACTTTATTAATCATAACATTAAGTTATACATAATGTCATACATAGCATCATACAATAGGATTTAAGGGTACGTATCCTAACAATCTCCCACTTGCCCTAAAGACTATTGTGCACTAATCTAACTCCCATTCCCTCCAAATGTGACTCAAAAGTCCTTTATGGCAAGATTTTGGTAAAGAGATCCACAAGATTACTTGCACTATCAATCTTTGCTACTACTACATCTCCTCGAGCAATAAAGTCTCGAATAATGTGGTACTTTCTCTCAATGTGCTTTCCTTTCTTGTGATTTCTCCTTGGATTGTACAACCGCTTCACTATTGTCACAAAATAATGTGATGGGAACTTGTTCCATTCTAACAACACCAAGATCAGAAAGGAATTTCTTGAGCCAAACAGCTTCCTTTGTCGCCTCATAAGCAGCAACATATTTAGCTTCCATGGTGAAGTCTGCAATACAAGATTCCTTAACACTTCTCCAACTTATGGCTCCACCTCCCAAGGTGAACACACAACCTGAAGTGGACTTTCTGAAATTAAGATCTGACTGAAAATCTAAATCTGTATAACCAATGGGAATCAAATCCTTACTATGGTAAACAAACATATAATCTCTTATTCTCCGTAGATACTTGAGAATATGCTTTACAGCTTGCCAATGTTTAAGTCCTGGATTTGATTGATATCGGCTGACCATGCCAACTGAATAATAGATATCTGGTCTAGTACATAGCATGGCATACATGAGACTTCCCACTACAAAAACATAAGGAACTTGTCTCATCATATGTTCTTCCTCTAGTGTCTTAAGCCTTTGGTCATTAGACAGAGAAACTCCATGTCTAAAAGGAAGTAATCATTTCTTAGAGTTTTGCATGCTAAACCGTTCTAGAACCTTATCTATATACCCAATTTGTGATAAACCTAACATCTTATTCTTGCGATCTCGCCAAAGCTTGATCTCTAGAATAAAGTTAGCTTCACCCAAGTCCTTCATTTCAAATTGGCTTGACAATCAAACCTTTACCAATGACATTACCCTTACATCATTCCCAATGAGTAGAATATCATCAACATAAAGCACTAGGAACATTACTACTTTATCTTGATGTCTTTTGTACACACATGGTTCATCAAGATTTTGTTCAAAACCAAATAATTTGATTGCTAGATCAAATCTGATGTTCCATGACCTAGATGCTTACTTAAGTCCATAAATGGACCTTTTCAACTTGCATACCATATGCTCTTGGTTCTTTGCTATGAAACCTTCAGGTTGCATCATATAAATTTCTTCTTCAAGATTGCCATTACGAAATGCAGTCTTGACATTCATTTGCAAAATCTTATAATCATAATGAGCAGCAATAGATAAGAGAATTTGATAGATTTAAGCATGGCTACTGGCAAAAAAGTTTCATCATAATCAATACATTCTTCTTGTGTATACCCTTTCGCCATTAGTCTTGCTTTAAAGGTTTCAACTTTTCCATCTATCCCTTTCTTCCTCTTGTAAACCCATTTGCAACCAACAGGTTTAATGCCGTTAGGCGCCTTTACAAGATCCCAAACATGATTGGAATACATTGAATCTAATTCAGATTTTATAGCTTGGACCCAATGATGTGCATCTATATCATTCATTGCCTCCTCATAAGTGTAGGGATCCGATTCAGCCTCTTCTGGGATAGCTTCATAAGTTTCTCCCAAATCTATAAATCTTATAGGAGGCCGAACAATTCTCCCACTACAACGAGGCACTTGTGTACTAGTCATCTTATAAGTAATGTCTTATGGTGTATCCAATACAGTCACATCATTCCTAGTTTCATCCATTGGTTGTTCAATTACAGGTTCATCTAATTCAGCCAATACAACTTTACTTCTAGGATTAAAATTATTCACATAATCATCTTCCAAAAATTTGGCATGGGTGCTAACAAACACTTTGTTATCCTTATGATTATAGAATAAATAACCATTGGTTTCCTTTGAATACCCTAAAAACATGCATACTTCCATTTTAGCTTCCAACTTATCAGACTTCCCTTTCAACACATATGCTGGACATCCCTAAATGTGGAGATATTTCATACTAGGCTTGCGCCCACTCCACAATTCTTTAGGTGTGTTGGGAACAGATTTTGATGGAACTAAATTCAAAATATACATAGTAGTTTTTAGTGCATATCCCCAAAAGGAAATTGGTAAAGTTGGATAACTCATCATGGACCTAACCATTTCCAAAAGAGTCTTATTCCTTCTTTCCACTACACCATTTTGTTGGGGAGTTCCAGGTGCAGTCAATTGAGAGATAATCCCATTTTGAATTAGGTGATCCTTGAAATCCCCAAAAAGGTATTCGCCACCTCGATCAAATTGAATGGCCTTTATGCGTTTATCCAATTGATTTTCAACTTCAGCCCTAAACTCTTTGAACTTTTCAAAGGCTTCAGACTTCTGTCTCATTAGGCACACATAACCATATCTTGAGTAATCATCCGTAAAAGTGATGAAGTACTCATAACCTCCTTTTGCTTCGGTTGACATAGGACCACATACATCTATATGAACTAATCCAAGCAACTTTTGGGCTCTTCTACCTTTTGCATTAAAAGATCGTTTGGTCATTTTACCTTTTAAACAAGATTTGCAAATTGGAAATCCATCAAAGTCCATCGGCTATAAAAGTCCATCTTTGATTAGTCTTTAAAGCCTATTTGAATTAATATGACCCAAACGCAAGTACCATAGATATGCATCACTAATAGAAGGAAACTTTCTCTTTAATGATTTTACATGAGAGCTACTATCTAATTTAGAATTGTATAATTCATGTTGGTCAGGAGTTAAAATATAAAGACCATCCACAATATTGCCAGAACAAATAAACACTTTATCCTTCTTTATTACAACATTGTCTTTTAGGATAACATAATATCCATGTTTACCTAAATAAGTTGCAGAAATTAAATTCCTACAAACATTAGGTACATACAAACAGTCTTCCAATATTAAAACCCAAGACTCAAAACATAAATTAAACACTCCAACAGCTACAACTGGTATTCCACTCCAATTAGCCAAAGTAAGAAACAATTCCCCTTCATTCAGCTTTATGGTCTCCTGGAACCCTTGCAAAGTATTGCAGATATGATTAGTACAATCTGAATCCACACACCAGGAATCCGTGGGATTCTGTACCAAACATATTTCAATAAGGAATGTACATTTCATCATACCTTTATTCTTGGCAGCTTTGAATATTGGACAATTCCTCTTCCAATGTCCTTTCTCACCACAATGGAAACACTTTCCTTTGGTTTTCTTTCCTTTGTTGGCAACTCCTAAGGCAACTTGTTTACCATCTTTCTTGGTGAATTCCTTTTTCTTCTTCTTCTTCTTCTTCTTTTTACTCTTGCCTTTCGACTTAGGTTGAGAAGTAGAAGCCTCAGCCATATTGGCATCAACACTAGAAGTACCAACGATGCCTTCCGCCGCTACCAACTCATTCATCAATTCAGACAATGTATAAACCTTTTTGTTCATATTATAGTTAAGCCTGAATTCCTTGAATGATTCTGGTAGTGACTAGAGTATCATATCCACTTGGGATTCTCTATCAATATCGGCACCTAAAACTTCCAATGTATTTAGATTAGAGATCATCCTAAGACAATGCTCCCTCATTGAAGTACCTTCAGCCATTTTGGTATTATAAACTTGCCTCATAGTTTCTTGCCTTGCAGAACAGCCTTGCTCACCAAATATCTTCTTCAGACTTAGCATAATGTCCGAAGCCAATTTTACATCCTGCATTTGATGCTATAGAACATTTGAAATAGATACTGGGATATAGCACTTGGCCATCTCATTAGATTTCTGCCAACGATTATATCGCTGTTTTTCCTCAAGAGGAGCATCTGATGATGGAAAGCTAGAACATGGTTGAGTAAGCACATAATTATGTTCTTCAGCAGTAAGAACAATGTCGAAGTTTCTTTTCTAGTCAACATAGTTGGATCCAGTCAGTTTGTTTTAATTAAGAATAGTAACAAGTGGGCAAAATGATGCCATGATTTAAATCTGAAAATAATAAACATGAATACAATAAGTAAACTGGACATTATCAATTTAGCATATAAGCATATAATATGAAACCTTAATAAAACCATAAAATAATATATGCAACGACAACCCAATCCATGTCTATAATTCCTTGGTAGCAAGTTTATTATAAACACATTAATTGGTTGAGAAATATTCTCATTATTAATGCTATCATGGTAACTCTTACCAAACAAAAATAATATGCCGTTTTACCTTTAGCCTCTAAGTAATAATGACATAGCTCCTTTGGGAGGTTAACATTACACTTAGTCTAGTATACACCATTATCTAGAATTATGTGTAGCCACATTTCATCTCCCTTTATAGTGTTTAAACTTGTAGTACCATGAAACAAAACACCCTCCTTTGGGATCGCGAGGCATATACGCCAAGACGAGGTGCTTGTTCACACTACTTTAAACGGGTAAGTTCAATCTTGTAGTACTATGAAGTAAACACCCTCCTTTGGGATTGCGAGGCATATACGTCAAGACGAGATGTTTACTCACACTACTATGAATCAATAATGGAAGCCGTGTGATCCAACCCTTGTATCTCTCGCCCACTAGATGTTTTAAATTAAAGGTTTTTAAGATCAAGAACCATAATAACGGTAGAAAACTTGAAAAACATAATCCTAATCTCATTAGGAATAAATTTCATTAAACGAATACTTTAATCCTAGCGTTAATATATATAAATATATAAACTAAGGCAAGCAACAATATGATGAATCCTTTATAATAAAAAATTTGCATATAAACCCATATATATTTATCAAATAATATACGGATTGAATGCAAATTGTATATAAAGCATTCAATACAACCAAAGCACATATTACATGCTTATAATAATCAAAACATGCAAGCTTTATATATATATTTACATCCATATGGTGCATTAACATCCAAGCCATGCAATGAAGGATCCAAGTGGTGCAAGCCTTAATATATACGGATTGTCAATTCACTCAATATATATACAAAACAATTGTCAATTCATGCAAAATATATATATATATATATATATATATATGCGGATTGGCAATTCACTCAATATATATACTTTATATGGCCAAGCAATGTAATCATTTGGTTCACGCAATATAAAAATTGTTAATAACTAACCAGGCGGTTATATTCAATAACTAATATAATAGAAACGGGTTATATTAGTTATACTCAACCATGTTCAACCATGTTCAACGGTTATATTCAACCATGTTCCCATTATCTAATATAATAGAAACGGATTGGATTCAAACAGTGCTTATTTTGCCAAGCAATGCAATAACAACCCAAAAGGTGCAATAACCACTTTCATGCATTGGATGGTTATTTATTTATACCGTGCACATGGCCATCTTCTAATCTTGGCTATGGATTCATACACATATCCTTTGATGAACCAATATATATCACATATATTAAACGTGCATGGCACTATTCAAAGAAAGTAAACACTATGTGAATGAATTCATTTGATGCAATCAAAACAATAACAATGGTGTCAAATGCATTGACAACATCAAGAAACCGTTTTCTTTTATTCTAAAATTCAATCATATGTTATATAATCATGAGATGAAAACCTAGCTCTGATACCAATTATTGGAAAATCTGGTTTTGTATCTAACCAATTGTTGGAAAATCTGGTTTTGTATCTCATTCAAAAAACACAACGGAAGTAACAAAAATGGATCTATTTCACTCATGATTGATAACATGCATTATGTAAATTTCAGAATTTAAGAACGAGATTGCATACCTTGTGTTAGGTTCTAAGAATTAGGAACTAATGTATTAGAACTTCAATTTGTAATGTTGGTAAACCATGATCAAAACGTTCTTTTAGTTGTGTGTTAGACTTGCTCAAAGTATGGCTTTTAATGTAAAGTTGGAATCGAGTTTTATACAGAATTCACTGTGCACTTTCTGCCTGACTCGATCGATCGAAAATTAGACTGGATCGATCGAAAGTCGTGCAGATTGTTTTTCTGCAGAATTTTCCAACTCAGCCCTAGCCCATTTAATGTATAGGGTTTTATGTTTTGCCCTAAGTATATAAGGAAAAACCCTAGCCACGTTTTTAGAGTTCTGTTTTACTGTGTTTGTGAATCTCATTGTGAGATCTAGAGGTGTTTGCCTTCATATACACTTAGGGTTTACAAACTCAAGACTCATGTCAAGAGCTTGGTAAATCATACAGTTGCAGAATCAAAGATCTTCAAGAAATACAAGCAGGTGCGCTTGTGGATTGCTGAAGAATTCAAGAAAGAAGGAGTCCGTGGATCTCGGAGTTATCATGGGGTCGTGGTAGTAAGTTTCCTACACTTGGGTAGCAATAGGATGTTAGTGGTCTAAGTCTTATTGTGTAAACTTCAATTCTTTCTAGTGAATTCGGTTTACCTTGAGGATAGCTAAGTTAAATCCTCCCCAGGTTTTTTATCGGTTTGGTTTTCCTGGGTCATCAGATCTTTGTATTCTTTATTTTCTGCTGCTTTATTGTTTTTCATTATACTTGTGTTAACCTAGTTCTGCTTAAATTACCTAAGTTAATCACTTGGCTAATTCTCTAGGTTAATCTGTTGGGTTTAAGGGGTCTAAACGAACTTACAAGTGGTATCAGAGCGGGTAGCTTTTGTGTTTGATCTTTTGATCTTTTTGCTGATCCTTGACCCCTGTTGTCATGGAACACGGACACTCTCTTGTTGTTCCACCTCACTTTGATGGAAACAATTATGCTTATTGGAAAGTAAGGATGAAAGCATTCCTGAAATCCATTGATGAGAGAGTTTGGAATTCCGTTGAGTACGGATTGGAGAAGCCCACTACTCCTGTGAGTGAGTGGCAAACTTCTCAAAAGGAGGCAGCCGCTTTCAATAGCAAAGCTATGAATGCTATTTTCAATGCTGTTTCCATGGAGGAATTTAAGAGAATTTCTAATGTTGAGGTTGCTCATACTGCTTGGAAAATCCTCCAGACTGTGCATGAAGGCACAAAGGCAATTAAAATAAATAAATTGCAGCAATTAACCTCTAGATTTGAAAGCATTAGAATGAATGATGATGAATCTTTTGATGAGTTCTATGCTAAACTGAATGATATTGTTAATTCTGCATATAATCTGGGTGAAATCTATGATCAACCTAAAATTGTTAGGAAGATTCTTAGATCTTTGACTGAGGACTTTAAACCCAAAGTGACTGCCATCACTGAGAGCAAGGATGTGGATTCCATCCCTGTTGATGAACTTGTAGGATCTCTTTAGTCCTATGAGTTGGACCTACCCAAGACAAACAAATCCAAATCAATGGCTCTTAAGTCTGTTGATAATGTTGAGGATGGTGGATTTGATGATGAACTCTCTGCTACAGAGATCGCCTATCTTGCCAAGAACTTTAGAAACTTTCTTAGGAATAATAACAGAAGGGCAAGAGGTAAGAACACTGTTGAACCTAGAAATTCTAGGAGGAATGATCCCACTAAGGTTAATAACACTGATAAACCTAAAGAGAAAGTAGGTCAACCTTCTAATAATTCCTTGGGACAACAATGTTATGGATGTCAAGGGTATGGTCATTTGAAATCTGAATGTCCTACATATTTGAGGTCTAAGGGTAAAGCTATGGCTGTAACCCTTAGTGATGATGAAGTTTCTGACAATGAATCCGCTAGTGATGAGGATGGAAACTTCATTGCTTTCACTGCTACTACTGTAGTTAATGAAAGCATGTCTGTTGAAGAGAACCCTTTTGATGGGGAACTCTCTGAGGATGCAGATTTACATGAAGCCTATAATAAACTTTGCAAAATTGCTGCAAAGGATGCCATGAATGTTGATTTAGGCTTAAAGAAAATTGCATCTCTTGAACTTGATAAGAAGAATTTACTTGTGAAATTGTTTGATGCAAATGAGCTTTTGAATAAGGTGAAAACTGAAAACATGTTGTTACTTGATAAAGTTAAGTGTTTGGAACTTGAATTATTTGTTGCTAGAGAACAAACTAATAGGTCTGCAAGCTCCAAACTTGATCACATGCTGAGTGTTCAAAAGTCTCCCTCTGACAAAATTGGCTTAGGTTTTGTGGATAGCATCTCCGTGTCTGAACCTTCTTCCACTAAATTTGTTCCATCTTCTGAACCTCCTAAGAATGAGATTGTCAAACCCTTGGTGAGTGAACCTGTCAAATCTGTAGATGTTGCTCCACCCAGGAAGATTAGGGTTGATCTTCAAGCTTCTCATTCTAGAGCTTCTACTTCCTCTAAGGGCAAGTTGCATGATAAGCCTGCATAGGTTTGTCATTTTTGTGGAAAGTCTGGACACATTCGTCCAAATTGTTTTAAGTTGCAAGCTGCAAAGCGAGCAAGTAAATCTAAAGTACCTGTGCCCCAAGCACATGATCCCATGGTACTTATTGGTGAATTGGTAAAGGCGTTAAGCCTTTATTCCAATCCTGGAGTTACTCAGAATTCTAATATGAATCATAACTCCAATGCAAGAGTTGCATCTAAAAAGTTTTGGATGCAAAAGGCTCAACCTAATTGAGTCTATCTGACATGGCCCTTGTGCTTCATTGCTCTACCTTTTGTGACCTTTGTTTCTAGGATTTGCATTGCATAACATTCATGCATTTCATTCTAGGATGTGTGTTTCTTTTATTAAAAAATTTTTTTTTTTTTTTTGCAAACTGTGTTTTTGCTATTTTTCCTTGAATTTGAAGACAAGGTTGGTCAATCAAATTTTGCATAACATGTTTATGTACCTTGTTTAGTTTTGATGCACTTATTTCTGTTGCACTTTACTAGCTAAAGTTTTGTTGTGCATGTTATGTGGGAAGATGCTATATTTGTTGATCACATTATCTTGATCTTGAAGTCTTATGTCTTTGATTGTCGGACTTGGTCTTATTGAGAAAGGCATAAATAACCATTTACTAGCCAATCATGAACACCTTAGTGCATATCGTAAGATTTTGTGCTCGAGAAAGTGTAGCACATGCACAAAAAGAACATAAGGTGTAGCCTCTAAATAAAATTGGTGTGTACATTATTGGGCTATAATAATTTAGTAATTCATAAAATTGGTGTGTACATTATCCCGGCTTTTATTAAGTTTCTAATCAATTAAATTGAATAATGAGGCAAATCAAGAAACTTACATGATTGCAAGTTTTTATTCTAGGAGATGTGAGAGTTATATGATGTAACTCTTTAAGTAATAGTCTCTTTCAATTTCATGTGATGGATTTTGTAAAAATTGTGATTAATCAATATGGGCATATCACCTCACATGTTTCTCAAGCTTATGCTAGTTGCACACACTACACAAGTTATTCTTTGCTAAATTGTGTACATATTATTATGTGTGTTTTTGGCCTAACCAACCGAGTTTGAATATTTCTGGAAATTGATGCAAAACATGTTTGCTTGTCTGATTGGTTGAGAGATATTATGGAAAATCTTACTTTGAGAGATCTGGGTTAAAAAAAACATGGGTTTTTGGAAAACATCTCATCTCATACTCATGCATTCTTTTCATAAAATTTAATGCTTTGAGGAGTTTTTGAGCTAATTTGTTTCAATTTTCAAAAATTCAATTTTTCCAGATTTTCGATCGATCGAGTATGTTTTTCGATCGGTCGAAAATGTTTTTAAAATCTCACTAAAGTCTCTGTGTGTTTCGATCGGTTCTCGATTGATACTGGATCAATCGAAGGATTTTCGACCGATCGAATCTGTTTTTCGATCGATCGAAAATCGGGCTGAGTATTTTTAAAAAAGTCTTTTTCATGTGATTTCTTCACTTTTTCAAAACCTTTTCAAATACCTTTTCTCCCTACCAACTGGTCAAGCTATCTTTGGAGATTTTTGTCGTTTTCCTCCGATCTTTTTGCATCATCTCTCTCTCCCAAGGCTGGTAAGACATTTTTGCCCTCTCTTTTGATTTTATTTTCATATTTCATGCATCATTTTCATGCATTTTAGACTATTTTCGGCATTTTTGTTTTTGGTATTTTTGGGAGTGTTTTTGGTTCTTTTTCATTCAAATGAATCATGGGTTTTTGTGGGGACACCTTATCCAAGCACTACATATGTTTTAATTTGTTTGATTTAGTGCTTTGTGGAATTTTTAAATTTCTAGGGCTTGAAATTGGGGATTTTGGGGTTTTTGTTCAATTTAATTGAAATTGATGAAATTGACTTGTTAGATTGATTAATTTGATCATTATATTGTGTTAATTAACTGTTGTGATGATCAAATTTTCAATTTGTTGTGTTTTGAAAATTGGGTTTTTCAAAATTGGGGATTTTTAATCTAACACTTATGCTCAAGTCTGCCCTTGGTTTTTGGATCATATTTGAACATGTCACTGCATTAGTTCATGCATCATTTGCATATTTTGTTCATGCATCATTTAGAATTGATTTTTCTATATTTTATGCTGTGCTAACTTGCAGTCTGCCCTTGGTTTTTGTTTTTGCTCCTCTTTCTTTTTTCTGTGTCTTTCTTTATTCCTTAGCATCATGCCTAGGAAAACTAGAGCCCATAGGACTTCTGATCCTTCACCTTCTTTCGATAGTGAGCGGTTCCCTAGTGAGAAGAACCAAGAGACCTATGAGACCCTTAATCTTAGGCGTCATATCTGGGCTGAGCGTAGGGTCATCCTAGATGAGGTAGATCCTGAGGTGAGACGTAACTTTGAGCGTCGGGGTTGGTTGTCTTTGCTCGATTTTGAGCATTCTCCTCCTGCCACCTTGATTAGAGAGTTCTATTCGAATCTCTCTATCCACGTCTATGATACCAACACCTTAGTTAAGGTTTGGTTACGAGGTGTAGAGTATCGCATTACCCTGTCGGTAGTGTCTAACGCTCTTGGGGTGCCCATTGTCGACCATCCCGTTTTTCCTTATGAGGAGTCTCCACCTCTTGATGACGTATTGTCATACATCACTGGATCTTCTATCCAGTGGGGTTCTGATCCTCGGATCACTTCTGCTAAGCTTTCCGAGCTTCATTATATTTTCTTTAGGATTGCTTGTCATTCCTTGTGGCCTATTTCTCATGTCCATACCATTCCACTTGAGCGATGTGTGTTTTTGTACGCACTTGTTACTGATGCTCCTATCAGTTTTCCTCATTTGTTCCTTCGTTCTTTGAACGAGGTTCATCGGTCTAGTTCTACGGCTCATGCGTTATTCTTTCCCGTTTTTATTCATAGGATTCTCCTTTATCTTGGCTTAGGTGATTTTCCTGCTTCTGAGCCTATACATGTTATTGCTCCTATAGGTGCTACCTTTTTGAGGCAAAGGGCTGCTCAACTTTGAGCTAGCTCTAAGCGTCCTAGGTTAGAGCCTTCTGGTGTCACTCCACCCCCTTCTTCTTCTACAGATACTCCTGCAGCTGGGACGTCGTCTGACCTTGCTGTTGCTGTTGCTGCTGATGTTCCTCCACCTTTTGATGATGTTTCTGACCTTCGTTGGACTCTTGATACTGTCGTGACCGTTCAGGCGGCTCATGGTCAGCTTCTGGTGGACATCCTTGATGAGCTACGTGCGTTGCGAGCTGATTTGGCGAGTTTTCGTCATTCTCCTCCACCTCCTTTTGATGATGAGTGAGTGCCCTTTGGCAATTCGTCACAAAAAGGGGGAGTGCATTCTATTGTGTAGTTCATATGTATCAAGGAGATTTTTTTGTGGAGATTTTCATTTTAGGGGGAGTTTTTTTTTGTACTTGGTAGTGATACTGCGGAGCTTGTGGAGTTATTAGATTGTATCTAGGCGCTTCACTGTGTATTTACTTTTTTGGCTCTTGATTAGGAGATATTTGTGTTGAGATACATTGTTTAGTATTATGTTTCTTGTTTCACTATGCTACTCTGCTTATTGATTTATATTTATGATGTTATTCATGATATATGTCTTTATTTTGTGTCATGTGAAATCAAGAAGTTATTTTTATATATTTCCTGTTTTTTTCCACACATGCGTTTATGTGTTTGTTAAGTGTTACAGGAATATACAGGTCGATTCAGTCGAGCTGCTGTTTTTTTCCTGTTATGAGTTTTTTTTTGTACTTGGTAGTGATACTGCGGAGCTTGTGGAGTTATTAGATTGTATCTAGGCGTTTCATTGTGTATTTACTTTTTTGGCTCTTGATTAGGAGATATTTGTGTTGAAATACATTGTTTAGTATTATGTTTCTTGTTTCACTATGCTACTCTGCTTATTGATTTATATTTATGATGTTATTTATGATATATGTCTTTATTTTGTGTCATGTGAAATCAAGAAGTTATTTTTATATATTTCTTGTTTTTTTTCACACATTGGTTTATGTGTTTGTTAAGTGTTACAGGAATATACAGGTCGATTCAGTCGAGCTGCTGTCTACTTTGCAACTGTTAGATAGTAGTTAAGATGAATTGTTTAAGTGGCTTTTTTATTGTAATGGGCTGTTTCAATTTGTAAACTTTGAGCTTTTTGTTGAGTCTGTGTTTTGTCACGGATTGCCAAAGGGGGAGTTTGTTAGGTTCTAAGAATTAGGAACTAATGTATTAGAACTTCAATTTGTAATGTTGGCAAACCATGATCAAAACGTTCTTTTAGTTGTGTGTTAGACTTGCTCAAAGTATGGCTCTTAATGTAAAGTTGGAATCGAGTTTTATGCAGAATTCACTATGCACTTTCTGCCTGACTCGATCGATCGAAAATTAGACTCGATCAATCGAAAGTCGTGCAGATTGTTTTTCTGCAGAATTTTCCAACTCAACCCTAGCCCATTTAATGTATAGGGTTTTATGTTTTGCCCTAAGTATATAAGGGAAAACCCTAGCCACGTTTTTAGAGTTCTGTTTTGCTGTGTTTGTGAATCTCATTGTGAGATCTAGAAGTGTTTGCCTTCACATACACTTAGGGTTTACAAACTCAAGACTCATGTCAAGAGCTTGGTAAATCATACAGTTGCAGAATCAAAGATCTTCAAGAAATACAAGCAGGTGCGCTTGTGGATTGCTGAAGAATTCAAGAAAGAAGGAGTCCGTGGATCATGGAGCTATCATGGGGTCGTGGTAGTAAGTTTCCTACACTTGGGTAGCAATAGGATGTCAGTGGTCTAAGTCTTATTGTGTAAACTTCAATTCTTTCTAGTGAATTCGGTTTACCTTAAGGATAGCTAGGTTAAATCCTCCCCAGGTTTTTTACCGGTTTGGTTTTCCTGGGTCATCAGATCTTTGTGTTCTTTATTTTCCGCTGCTTTATTGTTTTTCATTATACTTGGGTTAACCTAGTTCTGCTTAAATTACCTAAGTTAATCACTTGGCTAATTCTCTAGGTTAATCTGTTGGGTTTAAGGGGTCTAAACGAACTTACACCTTGGTGCGGTGAAATTCAAAACAAAATATTAGAAGTACTTGG
Source organism: Lithocarpus polystachyus (assembly GCA_033629205.1). NCBI lineage: Eukaryota > Viridiplantae > Streptophyta > Magnoliopsida > Fagales > Fagaceae > Lithocarpus > Lithocarpus polystachyus. The sequence continues at coordinate 56,749,552 of CM066164.1, read as the reverse complement.
GTACACTTTTAATCTTCACTCCAATTCCACTTTACGCCCAAGAAGTGTGGTCTCTCAATCAATTTCTAAGGGAGAATAATTGAGTAGCTTCACTCGCACATACACACCACTTCACAATGATGTCTCTTTTTTCTTATGAAAAAATTCTGTATGTGTCTCCTTTTATAACTAACTAATTATCTAATTGGGTTGGCCTATTGGACCTTTCCAATTGGATTTCAGTGTGTGGCTTGGAGTGGGACCAAAAGGGACCAATAAGACACTAGCTCCAATGGGCCTTGGGCTTTTCTATTAACTCTTGACAAGCCCAAAGTTACCATTAATTATATTTAATACCACTATATAAATATAATTGCACTCTAGGTCTTATTAATAAATTATATCCCAAGACTTTATTATATATGCAACCCCTTCATTAAATATTCATAGTAATACAAAGTCATGAATATAGACTGCCACTTTGAAATTACTACATCTTAATCCTTGAGTACTCGGTTTAATCCTTTAAATTATTCATCATATATTTATGAAATCCAATTTCATAAATATATACTTTAGTATATCCTTACTAAAGTGGTTAGGCCTAACACTCTGAATAACCAAACCCATTAAACTTATCTCAAAAGAATATTTTATATTTCCGTTAAGAGATTTTGAATTCCATCTTGAGAATATATGTTCCATCAACATTAAATGTGGCTGCCCAACATACTGAGGTTCTGATCGTGACTTTAGATCTCACTCCTGATATATCAAAGCAGCCTACATCTCATGATCAGGTCCATTATTCTCTCAGGATTAAGAGTTCATGCAAATTGAAGTCGTGAGATTTATTATTCATTTGACAGTTGTTAGAAGAATAATAAATCTCACAGCGGTCCAATTCAATATGTCTTAACTCTGAAAACATATCAACATATCAACTAGAAGTTTTCACTTCCATGATCAAGACAAATTATCTTAGTTGACATGTTATAGTCTTTGCAGATGAAATGCCCAATTTCATCACCGACTACGAACTATAATTCTGAGTTTACAAAGAACTTGTGATCTATATCTTCTGTGACTAAATCACATAAATTACATACTATGCATCTCATGGACTATATGATAATGTCCAAATATTCATGTTGCCATTATATTAGATAATAATAAAACAACTTTATTAATCATAACATTAAGTCATACATAATGTCATACATAGCATCATACAATAAGATTTAAGGGTATATATCCTAACAGTTACTTATTGTGCTGCATATGGGCTGCTGTGTGGGATGTGATGCTGATGAGAAGGGCTTGGGCAGGGGGCCAAGCCTTCTAAAACGTGATGAAATAATTATGTGTAGGCTGTTGAGGCATGGGTAAAGGCCCCATGATGTGCTGAGAGATGGGCTGACATGTGCAGAGTGTGCAGCAGCAGTTATCAAGCAGTTCTTGGCTTGTTGGATGTTCAGTCCTGCTGTGTAGGGACTGGATTTATGGAGAGCAAGCCAAGGCAGCATTAGTTGGAGGTGTCCTAAGTCAGACCACATGTGGCAGCAACTACCATGGCAGTTATTTCTGTATATTTATCCTACGTTGTTGGGGTTGTCAACAGCAGAGTGTAAATTTTTGCTTAGAAAATTTTGTACGTATTCTCAAGCTTTCTTTGTACTTGATATTGAGTAATAAAGGTTGGGGTTGGTGCTCTGTAAACATTGTGTGTGCTCTATGTGTGTGTGTGTGTGTGTGTGTGTGTGTGCACTCCTTTGATAATTCTGTTGTGAGTGTTCTTGCAGTGTGTGTGTGTGTGTGTGTGTGTGTATGGTGTGTTGGCTGAGACTGAGTAAGGAACTTAGTGCCATCACAGGAAAAAAATTTAGAAGAAAAATTTGACCATGTGACACAAAGTACTTCATCCTTTTACCTCCCAATTGAAAAAGAAACCAGTACTTGTTTATTTACCTTAACCTCTCCACAATCATTCAACCACTGCAACTTATATGGTCTAGGGTGTTTCAAGGTAGGTAAATTCAATTTTTCAACTAAAGTTTTACTAGCCACATTAGTACAGCTCCCCCCCATCAATAATCATACTATATAGCTTGCTGTTGACGTGGCATTTAGTATGAAAAATGTTCTCCCTTTGTTGTTCCATATCATCCTTTTTGACTTGGACACTTAACGAATGCCTAGCCACAAGTGACTCACCTTTCATTGGATACTCCACATCTTCATCACAAGCATCCTCAAGTGATGGAACCTGGTCATCATCTCCCTCGCTTTCAATTTCCACTTCTCCATCAATACGTGCGATCATGGTCCTCTTATTTGGACATTGTGAAGCTATATGACCTACTCCCAAACAATGAAAACACCTAATATCACGATTACGAGTTTGGGATTCATTTTTACCTTTGTTGACACTGGGAGCTTCATCTCTTCTTTTTGGTGGTTCGGTTTTGGACTCGAAAACAACCCCGTTGTCTTTCCTCCCATTTGACCTCCATGAAGTTGAGGAGCCCAGATTTTGAAATGACCGAGTTCTTTTCCTTTTAAGCTGTCGTTCCACCTTTATTGCCATGTGCACCATGTCCTCCAACTCCATGTAGTGCTGCAACTCCACCACATTGGCATTGTCCTGATTCAGCCCATTCAGAAACCTTGCTATGGTAGCTTCTCTATCCTCCTCTACGTTAGCTCGAATCATGGCAATCTCCATCTCCTTGTGGTAGTCATCTATGCTCCTATAACCTTGAGTATGACTCTGTAAATTCTGATACAAGTCCCTATAGTAGTGACTAGGGACAAACCACCTCCTCATGGTGGCATTTATTTCCTCCCACGTCTCATAGTTTCTCCTTCTGTTCATCATAAGTTGATCCCACCATATAATAGCATAGTCAGTAAATTCAATGACAACTAGTTTTACCTTTTTCTCCTCAGAGTAATTATGGCACTCAAAGATGAACTCCATCTTCTTTTACCACTCCAAGTACACTTCTGGATCATTTTTCCCTTGGAATGATGGTATCTTTATTTTTATGTTTCCTAGGTTTTTGTCAGTCCCATCTTGCCATCTTGGATCTCTTCGGAATCCTCTACCACGCCTTTCGCCCCTTCGCGAAAACCTGCCCTCATTGTTCAATGAAGCTTGATCCTCTTCATCTTCAAACTCATCCTCGTGGTAGTCACCAGAATCATTTATGCGCACATGCCTTTCTTGCCTTCTAGCATTAAGGACTCTTTGGGGACGCTCCTCACACAAATTAGCAATAACAGTATCTTGCCTGTCCAACCGATCCCGAATCTCATTAAACACCACGTTCATGCATTCAAATTGTTGTTGCATAGCCTGCAACATGATGGATGACTCCTCCTCTTCTTCCTTATTTGATGTTTCACCCTTGGAAGACATACTTTTAAAACTACAGAGAAATGTTAGAAATAATTCCTCACAACACTCCCTCAAGTGTTTGCACTCAAATTATGTCACTCTCACTCGTGTTTCACTCTTAAATTGGCTTTTTCTCGATATTAGTCTCACACTTTCTTGCCTTTTTTCACTCGCAGCTTCCCCTTTTCAGTTCTGCATTAAACTAATAAACTTGATCAAGAAATTCAACTTGTAGTATTTAAACAAATACCAACGGCAAGAAAATATGACAGAAACACTAAATCAAAGAAAATAGGACAAAATAAAACAATATTTTGGTATGAGAGAACTAAAACTAAAAACAAATTTTTTTTTCTGTTTTCTTTTTTCTTTTCTGAAGTCTTTTTTTTTTTTCTTTTTTTTTCACGTTTTTTTTTTTTTTTTTGGAGCTTGGTGCACGATTTTAACCTAGTGCACGTCACAAAATAAGAACGAGGAATAAGAACACAAAAGGAACAAGATAGGATGATAACAAGAAACAAAAGATAAAAGGATAGAAAACTGATTTTAGAACCTGAACTCTGATACCAAATGATGCGAACCTTAATCGACATGCTTTGAGACCCAACAAAAAATATTGAAATATTTGCCCAAGAAAGCTAAAATTCAGATTTTTATAGAACCCTGACCCAACGTTTATAAGAAAAATGCGAACCAAAAATATAAGTAATAGACTTTTGACCCAATGATTATAATGGAATCATGAACCAAAGGTATAAAGTTTGAACGCCACAAGGAAGAATCCCTGATAAGTTCACAATTCTTGAAGAACCAAAAAGAAGAGCATAGCATCACCTTTTTTCTGATTTTTATTCAATAATCTCTCTATTACAATGAGTGCATGCTATTTATAAGACATGACTGAAAATAGAAAATATAAAAAAACGTACTAAATAATAAAACCCTAAATAAAAGCTGATTTAGTCTGAAATTAGTAGATCTAAAATAGGAAAATAACTAAAAAAACGTTCTAAACAATAAAAACCTAAAATTAAAGTTGATATGGTTTGAAATTAGAAGATCCAGATTAGGAAAAATATCTATTAATTGATATGGCGCTGGAAAGTCAATCAGTCATTAATCCTCGCCATAAATCACGTCCAATTAAGCCAGATCAACCCTCAATAACTTGGATTAAATTTATTACGCTTTCACCTTTCTTTGGGCCAAGCTTGGAATGTCCTGTGCTAGAATTAGCCCAAATCTCTTGAATCAGCCCATTAAGTGCTTCTTTGATCTACTTGGATCTTACTCTAGTAATAGGCCCAACTGGAACATGCAATAGATACTTGAATGCTTGTTGATTCTCATCATTCCCCCTCTCTTAAAAAGGATTCATCCTTGAATTGTCACCTACATCAAAAGGAGAAAGATCAAAAACATTAAATGTAGCACTAATGTTATACTCACCTGGAAGATCCAACTTGTATGCATTATCATAGATTCTCTCAAGGACTTGAAGCGGACCATCCCCTCTAGGATGTAGCTTGGATTGCCTACGAGCAGAAAATCTTTCTTTTCTCATATGCACCCAAACCCAATCACCCGGCTCAAAGAAGACTTGTCGACGGCCCTTGTTGTCTTTGGTTGCATATTGCTCATTTTTCTTTTCTATATGTTACCGTACATTTTCATGGAGTTTCTTCACCATCAGCCTTCTTTTGACCATCCAAACTAGTCATTTCATTAACTGGTAAAGGCAGCAAATCCAAAGGAGTTAGTGGATTAAAACCATAAACAATCTTAAAGGGTGAAAAATTAGTAGTAGAATGAACACTTCGATTATATGCAAACTCAATGAATGACAAACAATCCTCCCAATTTTTCAAGTTCTTCTAAATTATAGTATACAACAAAGTAGATAAAGTTCTATTTACTACCTCAGTTTATCCATCCATTTGGGGGTGACAAGTAGTCGAAAACAATAGTTTAGTTCCCAACTTTCCCCACAAGACTTTCCAGAAATAACTAAGGAACATAACATCACGATCAGACACAATTCTCCTTGGAACACCATGGACCTGTACTATCTCTCTAAAGAACAAATCAGTGATGTGGGTTGCATCATCAGTTTTATGACAAGATATGAAATGTGTCATCTTAGAAAACCTATCAACAACCACAAAAATTGAATCCCTACCTTTCCTTGACCTAGGCAAGCCTAAAACAAAATCTATAGAAATATCGATTGAAGGTGCACTAGGTACGAGTAGTAGAGTGTATAATCCATGTGGTAAGATTCTAGATTTGGCCTGCTTACAGGTAATGCATCTAGCACGAGCTCTCTCCACATCACGTATCATCTTTTACCAAAAAAAACGTTCATATAACACGTCTAAAGTCTTCTTTACACCAAAATGACCCATTAAACCACCTCTAAAATGATCCACGAATGTTCAAAATATCCCAAATCCCTAGAAAATTACCAAAACGCCTCCCAAAACGACCATAATACCCCTCAAAAAGTTTTAAAAAGACAAAAACACCATTGAAGCCTCAAAAATAAGCAAAATACCCTCAAAAACTCGAAAAAATGACCAAAATACCCATAATTTATGCCAAAATACACTAGATTTTTTAAAAAATATTTTTGGGGTATATTGGACAATTTCAAGTTGTTTTGCTCATTCTAGGGGATATTAGAACATTTTGCTCATTTTAGCAATGTCGAGGTGTAGTTTTTAATCATTTTAGATGTTTTGGGTATTTTCGAGGTATCAAGATTTGACTATTCTTTCTTACCATTTTAGAGGTATTTTGGTCATTTTAGAGGTTTTAGGGTTATTTTAGTAGTTTTAGATATTTTGAGGCTATTTTGGTCAATTAAGAGACTTTGGGGGGATTTTTTTTTTTTTGGACATTTTGTGGTTTTGGGGGTATTTTGGTCATTTTGGGGATTTTGGGAGTATATTGGCCCTTCTAGTGATTTTAAGGGTATTTTTTCGTCAAAAAGAAATTATTTTACCCGTGAGATTTACCAAAATATCAAAAAACCACAAAACCTCAAAAATGATCCTCTTAGAATTACCAAAATAACTAAAATGTACTACGAATGTTGAAAATAACCCAAAACCCCAAAAAATTACCAAAACGCCCCTAAAACAGCCACAATGCCCCCGTAAACTTTTAAAATGACCAAAATACTATTCAAACCTCAAAAATAAGCAAAATACCTTTCAAACCTCTGAAAATGATGAAAATACCCTTAAACTAAGCCAACATACACTCAATTTTTTTTTTAATAAATAATTTATGGGTATTTTGTTTAGTTTCAAGTTGTTTTGCTCATTCAGGAGGCTTTGCACATTTTAGCAATGTCGAGATGTATTTTTTAATCATTTTAGATGTTTAATGCATTTTGGTAAATTACGAGGTATCGAAATTTGACTACTCATTCTAGCCATTTCAGGGGTATTTTAGTCATTTTAGAGGTTCTGGGGTTATTTTAGTCGTTTTTTAGATTTTTAGACTATTTTGATCAATTATGAGGTTTCAAGGAGTGTTTTTTTTTTTTTTGACATTTTGTGGTTTTGAGGGTATTTTGGTAATTTTGATGATTTTGGATGTATATTGGCCATTCTATTGACTTCAATGGCATTTTTTCGTAAAAAAAAAAACCCTTGAGAATTATCGAAATATCAAAAAACCATTAAATACACCAAATCCTCTAAAATGACCACCTTAGAACTGCCAAAATAAAAAAAATGGACTACGATCGTCCAAAGCAACCCAAATCCCCAGAAAATTACCGAAACGACCATAATAGCCTTGAATACTTTTAAAGTGACAAAAATACCGTTGAAACCTCAAAAACAAGCAAAACAACCTAGAAACCTCTGAAAATGACCAAAATTCCCCTAAATTAGGCCAAAACACCCTCGATTTTTTCATATTTTAGGGGTAGTTTGGTTAGTTTCAAGTTGTTTTGCTCATTCTAGTGGATTCTAGGGCATTTTGCTCATTATAGCAATGTCGAGGTGTAGTTTTTAATCATTTTAGAGGTTTTGGGCATTTACGAGGTATCGAGATTTGACTACTCATCCTAGCTGTTTCAGGGGTATTTTTGTCATTTTAGAGGTTCTAGGGTTATTTTAGTTGTTGTAGTGATTTTGAGGCTATTTTGGTCAAATAAGAGGGTTCGGGGGGGCTTTTTTTTTTTGTGGACATTTTGTGGTTTTGGGGGTATTTGATTAATTTTGGTGATTTTGGGAGTATATTGGCCATTCTATTAATTTCAAGGGTATTTTTTTGTCCAAAAAAATTATTTTACTCGTGAGATTTACTAGAATATCAAAAACCAGTTAAATACACCAAAACCTATAAAATGATCGCCTTATAATTACCAAAATGACTAAAATGCCCCACGAATGTCCAAAATATCCCAAATCCTTAGAAAATTACCGAAACGCCTCCCTAAAACGACCACAATAGCCCTAAAAACTTTTAAAAAGACTAAAATTCCATTAAAACCTCAAAAATAAGCAAAGTACCCACAAAAACTCAGAAAATGACCAAAATACCCATAAACTAAGACAAAATACACCCAATTTTTATATTTTTAGGGCATTTTGGACAGTTTGAAGTTGTTTTGCTCATTCTAGAGGATTTTAGAGCATTTTGCTCAATTTAGCAATGTTGAGATGTAGTTATTAATCATTTTAGATGTTTTGGGCATTTACGAGGTATCGAGATTTGACTACTCATTCTTAACGTTTTAGGGGTATTTTGGTCGTTTTAGAGTTTCTAGGGTTATTTTAGTCGTTTTAGAGATTTTGAGGCTATTTTGGTCAACTAAGAGGCTTTGGGGATTTTTCTTGGACATTTTGCGGTTTTAGGGATAATTGGGTAATTTTGGGAGTATATCGGCCACTCTGGTGATTTCAAGGGTATTTTCTTGTCAAAAAAAAAAAATTTATTTTACCCGTGAGATATACCAAAATATCAAAAAATCATTAAATACACCAAAAACTCTAAAATGATCCCTTAGAACTACCAAAATGACTAAAATGTACCACGAATGTCCAAAATAACCCAAATCCCCAGAAAATTACCAAAACGCCCCCAAAATGGCCAAAATGCCCCCGTAAACTTTTAAAATGACCCAAATACCAATGAAACCACAAAAATAAGCAAAATTCCTTCGAAACCTCTGAAAATGACGAAAATACCCTTAAACTATGCCAAAATACACTCGATTTTTTTTTTTTTTTAATTTTGTGGGTATTTTGGTCAGTTTCAAGTTGTTTTGCTCATTCAAGAGGCTTTGCTCATTTTAGCAACATCGAGATGTATTTTTTAATCATTTTAGATGTTTGCCGCTTTTTGGTCATTTACGAGGTATCGAAATTTGACAGCTCATTCTTGCCGTTTCAGAGGTATTTTAGTCATTTTAGAGGTTTTGGGGTTATTTTAGTCGCTTTAGAGATTTTGAGATTGTTTTGGTCAATTAAGAGGTTTCAAGGAGTGTTTTTTTTTTTTTTTTTTTTTTTTTTTTTTTTTTTTTTTGCGACATTTTGTGGTTTTGGGGCTATTTTTGGTGATTTTAGGTGTATATTGGCCACTCTATTGACTTCAATGATATTTTTTCGTAAAAAAAAAAAAATTATTTTACCCGTGAGAATTACTGAAATATCAAAAAACCATTAAATACACCAAATCTTCTAAAATGACCCCCTAAGAACTACCAAAATAACAAGAATGGACTACAATTGTCCAAAGTAACCCAAATCCCAAGAAAATTACCGAAAGGACCACAATAGCCCCGAAAACTTTTAAAGTGACAAAAAAACCGTTGAAACCAAATGACCAAAATACTAAATTAAGCTAAAACACACTCGACTTTTAGATTTTGGGGGTATCTTGCTCAGTTTCTAGTCGTTTTGCTCATACTAGAGGATTTCAGGCATTTTACTCATTTTAGAAATCTCAAGGTGTAGTTTCTAATCATTTTAGACAGAATTTATGAGGTACCAAGATTTGACTACTCATCCTAGCCATTTCAGGGGTATTTTGGTCATTTTAAAGGTTCTGGGGTTATTTCAGTCGTTTTAGAGATTTTAAGACTATTTTGGTCAATTAAGTGGTTTCAAGGAGTGTTTTTTTTTTTGACGTTTCGTGGTTTTGGTGTATTTTGGTAATTTTCGTGATTTTTGGAGTATATTGGCCATTCTATTGATTTCAATGGTATTTTTTCATAAAAAAAAAAATTATCCGTGAGAATTTCCAAAATTTCAAAAAACCATTAAATACACCAAATTTTCTAAAATGACCCCCTTAGAACTGCCAAAATGACAAAAATGGACAATGATTGTCCAAATTAACCCAAATCTGACCGAAATGACCACAAAAATTTTTAATGTAACAAAACTACCGTTAAAACCTCAAAAACAAGCAAAATAACCTTGAAACCTCTGAAAATGACCGAAATTCCCCTAAACTAAGCCAAAACACACTCGATTTTTAGATTTTGGGGGTATCTTGGTCAGTTTCTAGTTGTTTTGCTCACTCTAGAGGATTTTAGGCATTTTGCCCGTTTTTGCAATGTCAAGGTGTAGTTTTTAATCATTTTAAACTTTTTGGGCATTTACGAGGTATTGAGATTTGACTACTTATTCTAGCCGTTTCAGGAGTATTTTGGTTATTTTAGAGGTCCTAGGGTTACTTTAGTCGTTGTAGAGATTTTGAGGCTATTTTGGTTAGTTAAAAGGCTTCGGGGGGATTTTTTTGGATATTTTGTATTTGATTAATTTCGGTGATTTGGGGAGCATATTGGCCATTCTATTTATTTCAAGGGTATTTTTTTATCCAATAAAAATTATTTTACTCGTGAGATTTACCAAAATATCAAAAACCAATTAAATACACCAAAACCTTAAAAGTGACCGCCTTATAACTACCAAAACGACTAAAATGCACCAAAAATGTCCAAAATATCCCAAATTTCTAGAAAATTACAAAAACGCCCCCCTAAAACGACCACAATAGCCCAAAAACTTTTAAAATGACTAAAATACCATTGAAACCTCAAAATCAAGTAAAATGCCCTCGAAAACTCGAAAAATGACCAAAATACCCATAAACTAAGCCAAAATACACCCGGTTTTTTTTTAATTATATATTTGAGGTATTTTGGACAGTTTCAAGTTGTTTTGCTCATTCTAGAGGGTTTTAGGGCATTTTGCTCATTTTAGCAATGTTGAGGTGTAGTTATTAATCATTCTTGACATTTTGGGCATTTACAAGATATCGAGATTTGACTACTCATTCTTATCGTTTTAGGGGTATTTTGGTCGTTTTAAAGGTTCTAGGGTTATTTTAGTCGTTTTAGAGATTTTGAGGCTATTTTGGTCAACTAAGAGGCTTCGGGGGATTTTTTTGGATATTTTGCTATTTTGGGGGTATTTTGGAAATTTTGGGGATTTTGGGAGTATATTGGCCATTCTAGTGATTTCAAGGGTATTTTCTTGTCCAAAAAAATTATTTTACTCGTGAGATTTACCAAAATAGCAAAAAACCATTAAATACACCAAAACCTCTAAAATGACCCCAATTGAACTACGAAAACGACAAAAATATACTACGAATGTCCAAAATATCCCAAATCCCCTGAAAATCTCCAAAACGCCCCCAAAATGGCCACAATGCCCCCATAAACTTTTAAAATGACCAAAATACTATTGAAATCTTAAAAATTAGCAAAATACCTACGAAACCTCTGGAAATGACGAAAATACCCATAAACTAAGCCAAAATACAATTGATTTTTTTTTTTTTGATTTTGTGGGTATTTTGGTCAATTTCGAGTTGTTTTTCTTATTCCAGTGGATTTTAGGGCATTCTGCTCATTTTATCAATGTCGAGATGTGGTTTTTAATTATTTTAGATGTTTTAAGCATTTACGAGGTATCGAGATTTGACAACTCATTGAAGTCATTTTAGGGGTATTTTAGTCATTTTAGAGGTTCTAGGGTTATTTTAGTCGTTTTAGAGATTTTGAGGCTATTTTGGTCAATTAAGAGGCTTCGGGGGGCTTTCTTTTTTGGACATTTTGTGGTTTTCGGGGTATTTTATTAATTTTGGAGATTTTGGGAGTATATTGGCCATTTTAGCAGTGTAGATATGTATTTTTTTTTTTTATCATTTTAGATGTTTGGTGCATTTTGGTCATTTACAAGGTATCAAAATTTGACAGCTCATTCTTGTCGTTTCAGGGGTATTTTAGTCATTTCAGAGGTTCTGGGGTTGTTTTAGTCGTTTTAGAGATTTTGAGACTATTTTGGTCAATTAAGAGGTTTCAAGGGGTGTTTTTGTTTTGGGACATTTTGTGGTTTTGGGGCTATTTTGGTAATTTTGGTGATTTTGGGAGTATATTGGCCACACTAGTGACTTCAATGATATTTTTTCGTAAAAAAAAAAAAATATATATATATATATATATTTTAGCCGTGAGAATTACAGAAATATCAAAAAACCATTAAATACACCAATTCCTCTAAAATGTCCCCTTTAGAACTGCCAAAATGACAAAAATAGACTACAATTGTCCAAAGTAACCCAAATCCCCAGAAAAATTATCGAAAGGACCAAAATAGCCTCGAAAACTTTTAAAGTGACAAAAAAACCATTGAAACCAAATGACCAAAATACTAAACTAAGCCAAAACACACTCAATTTTTAGATTTTGGGGGTATCTTAATCGGTTTCCAATTGTTTTGCTCATTCTAGAGGATTTCAAGCATTTTGCTCATTTTAGCAATGTCGAGGTGTAGTTTTTAATCATTTTAGACGTTTTGGGAATTTATGAGGTACCAAGATTTGACTACTCATTCTAGCCATTTCAGGGGTATGTTGGTTATTTTAGAGGTTCTGGGGTTATTTTAGTCGTTTTAGAGATTTTAAGACTATTTTGGTCAATTAGGAGGTTTCAAGGAGTTTTTTTTTTTTTTTTGACGTTTTATGGTTTCGGGGTATATTGGTAATTTTTGTGATTTTCGGAGTATATTGGCCATTCTATTGATTTCAATGGTATTTTTTCGTAAAAAAAAAAAATATATATTTTCCCCGTGAGAATTACCGAAATATCAAAAACCCATTAAATACACCAAATCCTCAAAAATGACCCCCTTAGAACTGCCAAAATGACAAAAATGGACAATGATTGTCCAAAATAACCCAAATCCCTAGAAAATGACCAAAACGACCACAATAGCCTCGAAAATTTTTAAAGTAACAAAAATACCGTTAAAACCTCGAAAACAAGCAAAATAACCACGAAACCTCTGAAAATGACCGAAATTCCCTTAAACTAAGCCAAAACACACTCGATTTTTAGATTTTGGAGGTATCTTGGTTAGTTTCTAGTTGTTTTGCTCACTCTAGAGGATTTCAGGCATTTTGCCCGTTTTAGCAATTTCGAGGTGTAGTTTTTAATCATTTTAGACATTTTGGGCATTTACAAGGTATCGAAATTTGACTACTTATTCTAGCCGTTCCAGGGGTATTTTGGTTATTTTAGAGGTCCTAGGGTTACTTTAGTCGTTGTAGAGATTTTGGGGCTAATTTGGTCTGTTAAGAGGCTTCAGGGGGCTTTTTTTTTCGACATTTTGTATTTGATTAATTTTGGTGATTTAGGGAGCATATTGGCCATTCTATTAATTTCAAGGGTATTTTTTTATCCAAAAAAAATTATTTTACCCGTGAAAATTACCAGAATATCAAAAACCAATTAAATACACCAAAACCTCTAAAATGACCGCCTTATAACTACCAAAATGACTAAAATGCACCAAAAATGTCCAAAATATCCCAAATCCCTAGAAAATTACCAAAACTCCCCCCTAGAACGACCACAATAGCCCCAAAAACTTTTAAATTGACTAAAATACCATTGAAGCCTCAAAAATAAGCAAAATGCCCTCGAAAACTTGAAAAATGACCAAAATACCCATAAACTAAGCCAACATACACCCGATTGTTTTTTATATTTTTGGGGAATTTTGGACAGTTTCAAGTTGTTTTGCTCATTTTAGAGGGTTTTAGGCATTTTGCTCATTTTAGCAATGTCGAGGTGTAGTAATTAATCATTTTCGACATTTTGAGCATTTAGGAGGTATCGAGATTTGACTACACATTCTTACCGTTTTAGGGGTATTTTGGTTGTTTTAGATGTTCTAGGGTTATTTTAGTTGTTTTAGAGATTTTGAGGCTATTTTGGTTAACTAAGAGGCTTCGGGGGAATTTTTTTTGGGATATTTTACGATTTTGGAGGTATTTTGGTAATATTGGGGATTTTGGGAGTATATTGGTCATTCTAGTGATTTCAAGGGTATTTTGTTGTCAAAAAAAATTATTTTACCCGTGAGATTTACCAAAATATCAAAAAACCATTAAATACACCAAAACCTCTATAATGATCCCAATCGAACTACCAAAACGACAAAAATGTACCACGAATGTCTAAAATATCCCAAATCCCTAGAAAATCTCCAAAACGCCCCCAAAACGGCCACAATGCCCCTTGTAAACTTTTAAAATGATCAAAATACCATTGAAATCTCAAAAATTAGCAAAATACCTACGAAACCTCTAAAAATGACGAAAATACCCATAAAATAAGCCAAAATACACTCGATTTTTTTTCTATTTTTATATTTTGTGGGTATTTTGGTCAGTCTCGAGTTGTTTTGCTTATTCTAGTGGATTTTAGGGCATTTTTTTCATTTTAACAATGTCGAGATGTAGTTTTTAATCATTTTAGATGTTTTGGGCATTTACGAGGTATCGAGATTTGACTACTCATTGAAGTTGTTTCAGGGGTTTTTTAGTCATTTTAGAGGTTCTAGGGTTATTTTAGTCGTTTTAGAGATTTTGAGGCTATTTTGGGCAATTAAGAAGCTTCGGGGGGTTTTTTTTTTTTTGTGTGGACATTTTGTAGTTTTTGGGGTATTTTGAAGATTTTGGGAGTATATTGGCCATTTTAGCAATGTCGAGATGTATTTTTTAATCATTTTAGATGTTTGGCGCATTTTGGTCATTTACGAGGTATCGAAATTTGACAGCTCATTCTTGCTGTTTCAGGGGCATTTTAGTCATTTTTGAAGTTCTGGGGTTATTTTAGTTGTTTTAGAGATTTTGAAACTGTTTTGGTCAATTAAGAGGTTTCAATGAGTGTTTTTTTTTTTTTTTGGGACATTTTTTGGTTTTGGGGCTATTTTGGTAATTTTGGTGATTTTAGGAGTATATTGGCCACTCTATTGACTTCAATGATATTTTTTTGTAAAAAAACAAAAATTATTTTACTCGTCAAAATTACCGAAATATCAAAAAACCATTAAATACACAAAATCCTCTAAAATGACCCCCTTAGAATTGCTAAAATGACAAAAATGGACTACAATTGTCCAAAGTAACCCAAATTCCCAAAAAATTACCGAAAGGACCACAATAGCCTCGAAAACTTTTAAAGTGATAAAAAAACCGTTGAAACCAAGTGACCAAAATACTAAACTAAGCCAAATCACACTCGATTTTTAGATTTTGGGGGTATCTTGCTCAGTTTCCAGTTGTTTTGCTCATTCTAGAGGATTTCGGGCATTTTGCACATTTTAGCAATGTCAAGGTGTAGTTTTTAATCATTTTAGACGTTTTGGGAATTTATGAGGTACCAAGATTTGACTACTCATCCTAGCCATTTCAGGGTATTTTGGTCATTTTTGATGTTCTAGGGTTATTTTAGTCCTTGTAGAGATTTTGAGACTATTTTGGTCAGTTAAGAGGGTTCGGGGGGCTGTTTTTTGGATATTTTGTGGTACCGGGGCTATTTGCTTAATTTTAGGAGTATATTGGCCATTCTATTAATTTCGAGGGTATTTTTTTGTCCAAAAAATTATTTTACTCGTGAGATTTTCTAGAATATCAAAAACCAATTAAATACACCAAAACATCTAAAATGACCGCCTTATAACTACCATAATGACAAAAATGCACCACGAATGTCCAAAATATCTCAAATCCCCCAAAAATTACCAAAACGCCCCCCCTAAACGACCACAATAGCCCTAAAAACTTTTAAAATGACTAAAATACCATTGAAACCTAAAAAATAAGCAAAATACCCACAAAAACTTGAAAAATGTCAAAAATACCCATAAACTAAAACAAAATACACCCAATTTTTTATTTATTTATATTTTTGGGGTATTTTGGGTAGTTTGAAGTTGTTTTACTCATTTTAGAGGATTTTAGGGCATTTTGCTCATTTTAGTAATGTCGGAGTGTAGTTATTAATCATTTTAGTCGTTTTGGGCATTTACGAGGTATCGAGATTTGACTACTCATTCTTACCGTTTTAGGGGTATTTTGGCCATTTTGGAGGTTCTTGGGTTATCTTAGTCGTTTTGGAAATTTTGAGATTATTTTGGTCAATTAAGAGGCTTCGGGGGGATTTTTTTTGGACATTTTGTGGTTTTGGAGTATTTTGGTAATTTTGGTGATTTTGGGAGTATATTGGCCATTCTATTGATTTCAAGGGTATTTTTTTGTCAAAAAAAAATAATAATAATAATCTACCTGTGAGAATTACCAAAATATCAAAAAACTATTAAATACACCAAATCCTCAAAAATGACTGCCATAGAACTAGCAAAATGACTCAAATGCACCACGAATGTTCAAAATATCCCAATCACTAGAAAATTACCAAAATGCCCCTCAAAACAACCGCAACCCCTGAAAATTTTTAAAATGACCAAAATACCATTGAAACCTCAAAAATAAGCAAAATACTCACAAAAATTTGGATAATGACTAAAATACCCGTAAACAAAGCCAACATACACTCGATTTTTTTTTTATTATATATTTTTGGGTTATTTTGGACATTTTCAAGTTGTTTTGCTCATTCGAGAGGATTTTAGGTCATTTTGCTCATTTTAGCAATGTCGAGACGTATTTTTTAATCATTTTAGATGTTTGGCGCATTTTGGTCATTTATGAGGTATGGAAATTTAACTGCCCATTCCAGACGTTTCAGGGGTATTTTGGTCATTTTAAAGGTTCGGGGTTATTGTAGTTGTTTTAGAGATTTTGAGGATATTTTGTTCAATTGAGAGGTTTCAAGGAGTGTTTTTTTTTTTTTGGACATTATATATTCGGGGGTCTTCTCATAATTTTGGTGATTTTGGGAGTATATTGGTCATTCTATTGATTTCAAAGGTATTTTTTTAGTAAAAAAAGTAAATAAATTTATTTTACCCGTGAGGATTACCAAAATATCAAAAAACCATTAAATACACCAAATCCTCCAAAATGACCCCCTTATAATTTCCAAAATGACAAAAATGGACTATGATTGTCCAAAACAACCCAAATCTCTCGAAAATGACCAAAACGACCACAATAGCCTCGAAAACTTTTAAAGTGACAAAAATACAGTTGAAACCTCAAAAACCAGCAAAATAACCTGGAAACCTCTGAAAATGACCAAAATTCCCCTAAACTAAGCCAAAACACACTCGATTTTTTAGATTTTGGGGGTACCTTGGTCAGTTTCCAGTTGTTTTGCTCACTTTTGAGGATTTCAGGCATTTTGCTCATTTTAGCAAATTCAAGGTGTAGTGTTTAATCATTTTAGATGTTTTGAGCATTTACGAGATATCGAGATTTGATTACTTATTCAGCCGTTTCAGGGCTATTTTGGTCATTTTAGATGTTTAGAGTTATTTTAGTTGTTGTAGAGATTTTGAGGCTATTTTGGTCAGTTAAGAGGCTTCAGGGGGCTTCTTTTTTAGACATTTTGTGGTTTTGGGGGTATTTGATTTATTTTGGTGATTTTGGGAGTATATTGGCCATTCTATTAATTTCAAGGGTTTATTTTTTGTCCAAAAAAATTAATTTACTGATGAGATTTACCAGAATATCAAAAACCAATTAAATACACCTAAACCTCTAAAATGACCGCCTTATAACTACCAAAATGACTAAAATGCATCGCGAATGTCCAAAATATCCCAAATCCCTAGAAAATTATCAACAGGCCCCCCCCCCCCCCAAAAAAAAAACAACACAATAGCCCCAAAAACTTTTAGAATGACCAAAATATCATTGAAACCTCAAAAATTAGCAAAATACCTACAAAACCTCTAAAAATGATGAAAATCCCATAAACTAAGCTAAAATACACTCAATTTATTTATTTATTTATATTTTGTAGGTATTTTGGTCAGTTTCAAGTTGTTTTGCTCGTTTAAGGGGATTTGCACATTTTAGCAATGTCGAGGTTTATTTTTTAATCATTTTAGATATTTGGCGCATTTTGGTCATTTACGGGGTATCGAAATTTGACAACTCATTCTAGTCATTTCAGGGGTATTTTTGTCATTTTAAGGGTTCTGGGGTTATTTTAATCATTTTAGAGATTTTGACGCTATTTTGGTTAATTAAGAGGTTTCAAGGTTTTTTTTTTTTGGACATTTTGTGGTTTTGGGGGTATTTTGGTAATTTTGGGAGTACATTAGCCAGTCTATTGATTTCAAGGGTATTTTTTCGTAAAAAAAAAAATTTTATTTTACCCGTGAGAATTACCGAAATATAAAAAAACTGTTAAATACACCAAATCCTCTAAAATGACCCCCTGAGAACTGGAAATGATAAAAATGAACTACGATTGTCCAAAATATCCCAAATCCCCAGAAAATTACCAAAACGACCACAACAGTCTCGAAAACTTTTAAAGTTACAAAAATATCGTTAAAACCTCAAAAACAAGCAAAATAACCTCGAAACCTCTAAAAATGACCAAAATACCGTAAACTAAGCCAAAACACACTCTAGAGGAATTTAGGCATTTTGCTCATTTTAGTAATGTTGAGGTGTAGTTTTTAATCATTTTAGACGTTTTGGGCATTTACTATCGAGATCTGACTACTCATTCTCTCCATTTCAGGGGTATTTTGGTCATTTAGAGGTAGGGTTATTTTAGTCGTTGTAGAGATTTTAAGGCTATTTTGGTCAGTTAAAAGGCTTCGGGGGGCTTTTTTTGGACATTTTGTGGTTTTTGGGGGTATTTTATTAATTTTGGTGATTTTGGGAGTATATTGGCCATTCTATTGATTTGAATCGTATTTTTTTGTCCAAAAGAAATATTTTACCTATGAGAATTACCAGAATATCAAAAAACCATTAAATACACCAAAACCTCCATAATGACCGCCTTAGAATTGTCAAAATGACTAAAATGTACCTTAAATGTCCAAAATTTCCAAAATCTCAAGAAAATTTTAGAAACGCCCTAAAACGACCACAGTGCCCCTAAAAACTTTTAAAATGACCAGAATATCATTGAAACCTCATAAATAAGGAAAATACCCTTAAAACCTCTGAAAATGAGCAAAATACCCATAAACTTAGCCAAATACACTCAATTTTTTTTAAAATATTTTCGGGGTAGTTTGGTCAGTTTCAAGTTTTTTTTCTTATTCTGGTGGATTTTTGGGCATTTTGCTCATTTTAACAATGTCAAGGTATAGTTTTTAATCATTTTAGATGTTTTGGACATTTACGAGGTATTGAGATTTGACTACTCATTGTAGCCATTTCAAGGGTATTTTAGACATTTTAGAGGTTCTAGGGTTATTTAAGTTGTTTTAGAGATTTTGAGGCTATTTTGGTCAATTAAGAGGCTCTAGGGGGCTTTTTTTTGGAAATTTTGTGGTTTTAGGGGTATTTATCAATTTTGGTGATTTTGGAAGTATATTGGCCATTTTATTGATTTCATGGGTATTTTTTAGTCTTAAAAAATTATTTTACCCGTGAGATTTACCAGAATATCAAAACACCTCTAAAATGACTTCCTTAGAACAATCAAAATGACTAAAATGTACCACGAATGTCCAAAATTTCCCAAATCCCGAAAAAAGTACCAAAATGCCCCCAAAACGATCACAATGCCCCCAAAAATTTTTAAAATGACCAAAATACCATTAAAACCTCAAAAACAAGGAAAATACCCTCTAAACCTTTGAAAATGACTAAAATACCCATAAACTAAGCCAAAATATGCTAAATTTTTTTATATTTTGGGGGTAGTTTGGTCAATTTCAAGTTGTTTTGCTCATTCTAATGAATTTTATGGCATTTTGCTCATTTTAGCAATGTCGAGGTGTAGTTTTTAATCATTTTAGATGTTTTGGGCATTTACGTGGTATCGAGATTTGACTACTCATTCTAGCTGTTTCAGGGGTATTTTGGTCATTTTAGAGGTGCTAGGGTTATTTTAGTCGTTTTAGAGATTTTTAGGCTATTTTGGTTAGTTAAGAGGCTTCGGGGGGCTTTTTTTGGACATTTTGTGGTTTTGGGGGTATTTTCGTAATTTTGGTGATTTTGGGATTATATTGGTCATTCTAGTGATTTCAAGGGTAATTTTTTGTCAAAAAAAATTTATTTTACCCGTGAGATTTACCAAAATATCAAAAAACCATTAAATACACCAAAACCTCTAAAATGATTCCCATATAACTACCAAAACGACTAAAATGTACCACGAATGTCCAAAATATACCAAATACCCAAAAAATTACCGAAACACCTCCAAAACGACCACAATAGCCCCAAAAACTTTTAAAGTGACAAAAATACCGTTGAAACCTTAAAAAAAAGCAAAATAACCTCGAAACCTCTGAAAATGACCAAAATTCCCCTAAACTAAGCCAAAACACACTCGATTTTTTAGATTTTGGGAGAATCTTGGTCGGTTTCCAGTTGTTTTGCTCACTTTAGAGGATTTCAAGCATTTTGCTCATTTTAGCAATGTCAAGGTGTAGTTTTTAATCATTTTAGATGTTTTGGGCATTTACGTGGTATCGAGATTTGACTACTCATTCTAGCCGTTTCAGGGGTATTTTGGTCATTTTAGAGGTGCTAGGGTTATTTTAATCGTTTTAGAGATTTTTAGGCTATTTTGGTTAGTTAAGAGGCTTTGAGGGGATTTTTTTGGACTTTTTGTGGCTTTGGGGGTATTTTATTAATTTTGGTGATTTTGGGAGTATATTGGCCATTTTATTGATTTCACGGGTATTTTTTTGTGAAAAAAAAAAATTATTTTACCCGTAAGATTTACCAAAATATCAAAAAACCATTAAATACACCAAAACCTCTAAAATGATCCCCTTAGAACTACGAAAATGACTAAAATGTACCACGAATGTCCAAAATATCCCAAATCCGCATATAATTACCAAAATGGCCACAATGCCCCCGTAAACTTTTAAAATGACCAAAATACCATTGAAACCTAAAGAATAAGCAAAATACCCACGAAACTTCTGAAAATGTCGAAAAAACCCATAAACTAAGCCAAAATACACTCGATTTTTTTAAATATATTTTATGGGTATTTTGGTCAGTTTCTAGTTGTTTTGCTCATTCAAGGGGATTAGCTCATTTTAGCAAGTCGAGGTGTATTTTTTAATCATTTTAGATGTTTGGTGCATTTTGGTCATTTACGTGGTATCGAAATTTGACTGCTCATTCTAGCAGTTTTAGGGGTATTTTAGTCATTTTAGAGGTTTTAGGGTTATTTTAATCGTTTTAGAGATTTTGAGGCTATTTTGGTCAATTAAGAGGTTTCAAGGAGTTTTTTTTTTTTGGGACATTTTGTGGTTTTGGGGTTATTTTGGTAATTTTGGTGATTTTGGGAGTATATTGGCAATTCTATTGATTTTCAAGGTATTTTTTCGTAAAAAAAAAAAATTTATTTTACCTGTGAGAATTACCAAAATATCAAAAACCCATTAAATACACCAAATCCTCTAAAATGCCCCCCCCCTAAAAACTGCCAATGTGACAAAAATGGACTACGATTGTCCAAAATATCCTAAATCCCCAGAAAATGACTAAAACAACCACAATACCCCCAAAAGCTTTTAAAATGACCAAAATACCATTGAAACTTAAAAAATAAGGAAAATACCCTCAAAAACTCTGAAGATGACCAAAATACCCATAAAGTAAGCCAAAATACACTCGATTTTTTCATATTTTAGGGGTAGTTTGGTCAGTTTCAAGTTGTTTTGCTCATTCTAGTGGATTTTAGGGCATTTTGCTCATTTTAGCAATGTCGAGTTGTAGTTTTTAATCATTTTAGAGGTTTTGGGCATTTACGAGGTATCGAGATTTGACTACTCGTTCTAACCATTTCAGGGGTATTTTGGTCATTTTAGAGGTTCTAGGGCTATTTTAGTCGTTTTAGAGATTTGAAACTATTTTGGTCAATTAAGAGGCTTCAAGGGGCTTTTTTTTGGGACATTTTGTGGTTTTGGGGGTATTTTGGTAATTTTGGGAGTATATTGGCCATTCTAGTGATTTCAAGGGTATTTTTTTGTCAAAAAAAATTATTTTACCTGTGAGATTTATCAAAATATCAAAAACCATTAAATACACCAAAACCTCTAAAATGACCGCCTTAGAACTACAAAAATGGCTAAAATGCACCATGTCCAAAATATCCCAAATCCTTAGAAAATTACAAAAATGCCCCTCAAAATGACCAAAATATAATTGAAACCTCAAAAATAAGGAAAATACCCTCAAAACCTCTGAAAATGACGAAAATACTAATAAACTAAGCCAAAATACACTCGATTTTTTATATTTTGGGGGTAGTTTGGTCAGTTTCAAGTTGTTTTGCTCATTCTAGTGGATTTTAGGGCATTTTGCTCATTTTAGCAATGTTGAGGTGTAGTTTTTAATCATTTTAGACGTTTTGGGCATTTACAAGGTATTGAGATTTGACTACTCATTCTTGCTATTTCAGGGGTATTTTGGTCATTTTCGATTTGACTACTTATTCTAGCCATTTCAGAGGTATTAGACTACTCATTCTAGCATCATGAATTGTTGCAAAATCATGACACAGCACCATAACTTGATGCATAAACATGGGTCATTGATAATACGAACCGATATGTATATCTCATATACTAAAACATGGCATATGCAGCAGTCATCAAATAAAATTCAGTTAACAACTATATCCAAGCAGTGCATAACGAAGTGCTTATGCTTGGCCGATATGCCTGTATCATTTATATTCTTAAACCTTAATCCATGTCTTTCACAAAAGAGTACGATCAAGGACACAATGATGCAAAAACTTTACTGTAGAAAATTAAATCACCAAGAAAACTATTTTCTTTGATTCTAAAAACTTAATCACATGTTATACAAGCATGATATTGAAGACCGCTCAGATACCAATTGTTGGAAAATCTGGTTTTGCATCTCATACAAAACACACAGCAGAAGCAACAAACATGGATCTACTTCATTCATGAGAGATAACATGTAACCTTGAATTTTAGAACAAAGAATAGAAAGTGTACCTTGATGCAATGAAATTCAAAACCAAGACTTAAGAATACCTTTAATCTTCTTCTCAATTCCACATGGTGCCCGAGAAGTGTGGTCTCTCAATCCATCTTCATGTACGTTAATTCTTAAAGAAAAATTCATCTTCTTCTTATTGTAGAGAAAAATTGTTTTCTTTTCTTTTCATTAACATACGTACATACTAACTACCTTGGTAGTTACTTTATTTAATAACTCTTATTAAATAAAAACTGATTATCTAATTGGGTTAGCTTTTTCGGCCTACCCAATTGGGCTTTAGTTTGTGGCTTGAGATGGAACCATAGAGAACAAATAAGACTCTAGCTCCAATGGGCTTTGGGCTTTTCTATCAACTCTTGACAAATACAAAGTTACCATTAATTATATTTAATACTACTATATAAGTATAATTGCACTCTAGGCCTTATTAATAAATTATATCCCAAGACTTTAATAATATCATTTGACCCCTCCATGAAATATCCATAGTGAATAAAGTCATAATAAACTGTCACTTTGTAAACAACTATTTTATCCTTAAGTACCTGGTTTAATCTTTTAGTTATTCACATTTATTGAAATCCAATTTCAATAAATATAAGTTTTAGTAACTCCTTACTAAGTGGGCACCCTGAATAACCTGTTCCTATTAAACTTATCTCAAGGGGATATTTCATGTCTCTATAAAAAGAGATTATGGATTCCATCTTGAGAATACGTGTTCCTTCAACACTACATGTGGTTACTCAACATTCTGAGGTTTTGACCGTAAATATTAGATCTCACTCTTGATATATCAAAGTAACCTACTTTTCATGATCAGGTTCACAACTTTCTCAGGATTAAGAGTCTATGAAATTAGAAGTTGTGAGATTAATTATTCAGGTGACAGTTGTTGATTGAATAATTAATCTCACAGCGGTCCAGTGCAATATGTCTTAACTCTTAAGACATATCAATGCATCAACTAGAAGTCTCCATTTCCATGATCAAGAAAAATCATCGTAGTTGATGAGTTATAATCTTTGCAGATGAAACGCCTAATTTCATCACCAACTACAAACTACATTTTGAGTTTACAAGGAACTTGTGATTTATATGTTCTGTGGCTAAATCACATACAGTGTATCTCATGGACTATGATAATGTCCCATTAGTTCATTTATAAATAATCTCATACAATTAAACAATTTAATTATTTATGATATGCTAATAAATTGGATTTTAGGGTATAAACCCTAACATGTCAGGCATCCATCTAGGTCTTGACATGTTGGGCAGGAAGTACTCCACTAAGACCATCCGTTACTTTGACTTGGTGTCAGATTACATACTTCTCCCATAGAGGACTATGGAGGAGTACGTTCGTATGGCTAGGGCTTTCCTTCTACACTTGTTGGGAGCTTACCTCTTCGCTAATGATGGGAAAACGGTGTCCTTAAGGTGGTTAACCTTCTTTCAAGACTTTGGAGATGCACAGAGGGCCAACTAGGGGCAGGCATGTCTCGCCTATCTTTCCTCCACCCTCGACACTCTCAGTCGGGGCACCTTGCAGTAGCTTATGGGGCCTTGGAAGCTTCTTGAGGTTAGTTCTCTTTCCATTTCTTGTGTTTCCATTTGTAGCTTGTAGTCTTGCAAACTGTATAATCTTGCAAACTGTCATCTTACATCTAACCTATATCTTGTGCTTCTTTTTGCACTGGTGGGTTGTTAGGTATGGCCTCATTACTCCGTGCACCAATCTAAGTTTGAAGGAGTTCCCTCGAGTGAGGGCCCACCTTGCTGGGTTAACTTTGGATGAGGTAAGTTTAAGAGTTCTAGTTTTTCATGCTTCTTCATGCATTTCCTTTAGGATACTTTTCTTCTAGCCTTGTATCATTATAGGTCAACTGGACTTTTTGGGTTGGCCAACCCCTTCTTGCTTCCCCGAACTTGGAAGCCGCCGCCATTTTTGCTTCAGAGATTACCTGACCCTTTAAAGGAGCGGGCTTAAGGGCATTCTACTTGGCAAAGAGAGTTTGGTGTTAACAGGTAGGTAAGGATGACCTACAAATTCTGATGGATCCTCTTGAGTTTATGCTTGCCCCACACTCTATGACCGATATCGAGTACAATTCATGGAAGAGTGGCGTTCCTTACACTGGGCGGCTTTTTGAGGGATTGGACTATAAGGAGTTCAACATCACCCGCCTCATGCCTTCCCTTACTGCTCAGGTATATGCTTAATCTCTTGTTATTCTCTTCTTTTTCCTTTACCTTGTTTGTCATGGCTTCTAATGGTGGAAAATTGTAACAAGAGGAGCCTGCTGCCGGTGAGCTCATTGACCCTCCACATCTTTCTTAGACGGTCTATGCTTATGGTCCTGATGGCTTTGCTCGGAAGTGTGTCGTGCCCCGTAATCCTAATGTCATGGGCTATCATTTTCCTTTCAACACCCAGGCAGCGAGTTCTTCCTTCCATTTGTTCGTTCTATTTTTGCCATTTCTCTCTATCTAGTTTGGTCACTAACCTTTCTTTCTTTGAATTGTAGTCCATCATCCAAAAGCATGAGGAGTTGGTATGGTTGGTTGGGAATCTCAAGTCAGAGGTGACCAACTATTCGAGGAACTTGTACGATTTTGGAGGGGCGACATACCTGGGCAGTGGTGGTGATGATGATGATGATGGTGGTGGTGGTGGTGGTGGTGGTGGTGGTGATAAGGAGGATTTGGAGGCAACTTCTAGCTATCAGCCAAGGAAGAGGCGACATCATTGATTACCTGCAGTCGAGGCATATAGGCATACAACACACAGCTTTCTCTTTTTTGTTGCTTTTGTTTTTTTTATTCCTTTAGCAAACATTTGAATTTAGTTTGAGACAAAAGGTTGTACTTAAGAACATCTTTTTACACTTATGCTTTTAATTGGGACTAGCACTTAATTTACAAGATATATGGTTAATTGTATGTTTCTATACAACATTGCTTCTTTGATGCTTGAAATCTTGTGCTTGAAATATGCTCTAGATGACCCTTTAGGTAGTAGGAACCTTAGGAATGCCTTGGAGTGAAAAACCATGCTTAAAATAAGGGAGAATAGGCTTCTACCAAGTGTTGTACGTACGTAGGGATGGGTTTGCGTACGCAACTTTAACTTTGCATATGTCAGATTAACCTTGCATTCATGGGCCGCGAATCAGAGGAAACCCTGACCACCCTAAACAAGTATAAAAGTAGTCGTTTGGGTCCCAAAACCCTCACCAACATATTTTGAACTAAGAGAGCCCTTTTTTGAGGTCCCTCAATGGCAGAAAACTCTCCACTTTATGTCTCGACTTGGATTAGGAGGCTTGGTCCCGATTTCAAGGATTTCATCGCCCCCTATGGTCTTTCTTGTGTCTTTCCATATTGTCAAATTAGGGTGGATGAGCCTCTTCTTCATGCTGCTTCCAACTATTGGGTTCCTTCTTGGCATGTTTGCTAAAGGCATTACTCCTAGGGTGGATGAGCCTCTTCTTCACGCCATAGGGTGACGAAAGGCATTACTCCTTGATACATTTATTCCATTGCGAGGTACAAGCAATGGTTAGAGGATGACCTGAAGTGGATTTTGAGGGATGAGAAAACTTACATGAAGACTAGCAAGAAAGCAAGGAAGGTTGAGTGACCACCTTAATATGCCCCACATTTTACTTTCTCTACTTTTATGATTCTCATGTTTTTGTTTTTGAATTTATTAAATGATTGGAATGTTCCAAATCCCATATGAAAACAATCTTATCATCTTTTAATTTTAACAATAAGAAAATCACTTTTTTATTATCTTTGCTTATTGTCATCTCATTTATTTCTTTTTATTTTTCCTTTGCCATGTAACTTTTGCCCATGGCGTCCCTTCGGGAATTTTCATCATGCCTATGGCATTTCCCCTAACTTTTGCCCACACTGCCCTTTCAGGTTTTCAATCTAACAGGGTTCTCTTCCCTTAACTTTTGCCTAGGCTGACCTTTCGGGTTTTCAACCTAGCAGTTTTTTTTTGCTTTAAATGTTGTATTTCCAGAGTCTATCGATGTTAATTGGGCGAAGCAACTCTTCCCCATCCAAATCTGCGATCCTTGTAGCACCCCTAGACATGATTTTCTTAATGATAGAAGGCCCAGACCACCTTGGCTTCATCTTTCCTCTTGAGTCAAAAGTCTCATCTCTAGCCCTCTTCTCATCTATCAAGGCCAATTTTTCATGTCTCGCCTTAGCCTAATTCTCTTCTAGGACCTTGGTTTCCACCAATACCCTCAAAGATTGAATATCCCCCTTAATAGGAAACATTGCCTCACTACCATAAACCAAAGAGTAAGGTATTGCCCAAGTCAATGCACGGATAGATGTTCTGTAACCTCAGAAGGCAAACAAAAGCTTCTTGGCCCAATCTTTGTATATCACTACCATCTTGGCTAGGATGTTCTTCACATTTTTATTAGCTGCTTCTACGGCCCCATTAGCTTGTGGTCGATATGGTGAAGACTTGTGATGCTCCATGTTGTACAATTCCATGATCCTTCGAACCTCCATTTCAAAGTGGGAACCATTATTAGAAATGATCTCTTAGAGTACCCCAAACTAGCATATGATGTTGTATTCTAAGAACCGAGCCACATGCTTAGCCTTTAATACGGAGTAGGAGGCTGCCTCCACGCACTTGGTGAAATAGTCAATTGCCACCAGAATGTATTCATGCCCATTTGAAGCCTTAGGAGTTATCCTTCCAATTACATCTATGCCCCAAACCAAGAATGTCCAAAGAGAAGTCATGCTATACAACTCACTAGGCGGTACTGGTTCAAGTTGGCGTGTGTCTGACAATCATGACAATTCTTCACATAGTCCATGTAATCGGTCTCCATCGTATTCCAATAGTATCCTATCCTTAGGATTTTCTTGGCTAACATTCTCCCATTCATTTGAGGACCACAAATCCCTTAATGAACTTCTTCCATTACCCTCTCATCTTCTTCCTTCTTCAAGCAACGAAGATGTATACCATTGTAGAACCTTCTATAAAGTTGTCCTCCACATAGGATGTATTGTGTTGTCATCATCCTAATTGAATGACGTTCTCTTTTGTCGGCACCTTCTGAATATGCCCCTAGTTCCAAGAACTTCATGATGTCATAGTACCACAGAACTTCCTCTTCCTCTATGGTCATTACTGAAGCTTCAGTCTTCCTTTTGTGCACTTCCTCATAACTTTGCTCAATCTCCAACGGTTCAACCATGGAGGCTAAGGTAGCTAAGGCATCCGCAAATTGATTTTGAGCTGTAGGGATGACTGTGTATGCAATCTTGTCAAAGGTCTTGGTCAAGTCCTCCAAGTATTGTTGATAAGGCTTCAAGTGTTCCTCCTTCATGTTCCACAACTTTTGTATTTGGGCTATAACAAAAGTTAAATCTCCAAAGACTTCGGCCTCCTTTACCCTCAACTCCCAAAAAGCTTCCACTCCGGCAATACAAGCCTCATATTCAACCATGTTATTAGTTGTTTCAAAGTTCAACATGATTGCTAAAGGTATGTGAGATCCTTCTGGAGTGATCAATAGTATTCCTATCCCATTCCCACATTCATTTACGGCTTCGTGAAAGTACATCTTCCATGTCCCTAAATGTCCTCATCTAGAAAGTCTTTTTTACCATCTTCCCATTCTATAGGATTCTCGGCAAAAAAATCTAACATGATGCTCCCTTTATAGTCTTTCTAGTCACATACTTAAAATCGAATTTTGTCAACAAGATCAACCAAATTGACAATTTGCCACTTAAAGTAAGCTTCTTAGAGAGATACCTTAATGGGTCCTTTCTTGCTACCACCCATATTTGGAAAGGTAAGATGACATGTCTCAATTTCGGTATAGCCCAAACAAGTGCGAAGTATGACTTTTTTATAGGAGTGTACCAAGTCTCATAATCAGGGAACCTCTTGCTCAAGTAGTATATGTTAGGATCAGTGCCCTTATATCCTATTGTATGATGCTATGTATGATATTAAGTATGACATTATGTATGACTTAATATTGTGATTGATTGTCTTATCATTATCTAAAATAATGGCAACATGAATATTCGGACATTATCATATAGTCCATGAGATGCAAAGTATGTGATTTATGTGAACTGTTACAAAAGATATAAATCATAAGTTCTTTATAAACTCAAAATTTTAGTTTGTAGTGGGTGATGAAATTGGGCATTTCATCTACGAAGACTAAAACATATCAACTAAGATGATTTGTCTTAATCATGGAAGTGGAGACTTCTAGTTGATATGTTGATATGTTTTAAGAGTTAAGACATACTGAACTGGACCGCTGTAAGATTTATTATTCTCCTAATGAGTGTCAAATGAACAATAAATCTCACGACTTTTATTTACAAAAACTCTTAATCCTGAGAGGATAATGGACCTGATCATGAACAATAAATCTCACGACTTTTATTTACAAGAACTCTTAATCCTGAGAGGACAATGGACCTGATCATGAAGTGTAGGTTGCTTTGATACATCAAGAGTGAGATCTAAAGACACGATCAAAACCTCAGTATGTTAGGTAGCCACATTTGAGTTGATGGAATATATATTCTCAAGATGGAATTCATAGTCTCTTAATGGAGATATAAAATATTCCCTTAAGATAAGTTTAATGAGTTTGGTTATTCAGAGAGTTAGGTCTAACCACTTTAGTAAGAAATTACTAAAGTATATATTTATGAAATTAGATTTCATAAATATATGATGAATAACTTAAAAGGATTAAACTGGGTACCCAAAGATTAAGATGTAGTAATTCATAAAGTGGCAGTCTACATTCATGACTTCGTGTTACTACGAATATTTTATGAAATAGTTGCATGTACAATAAAGTCTTGAGATATAATTTGTTAATAAGGCCTAAAGTGCAATTATATTTATATAGTGGTATTAAATATAATTAATGGTAACTTTGGACTCGCCAAGAGTTGACAGAAAAGGCCAAGACCCATTGGAGTTAGTGTCTTATTTGTTCCCTTTTGGTCCCACTCCAAGCCACATACTAAAGGCCAATTGGAAAGGCCAATTGGAAAGGCCACTTTAGTAAGAAATTATTAAAGTATATATTTATGAAATTGGATTTCATAAATATATGATGAATAACTTAAAAGGATTAAACTGAGTACTCAAGGATTAAGATGTAGTAATTCATTAAGTGGCAGTCTACATTTATGACTTCGTGTTACTACAAATATTTTATGAAGGGGTTACATGTACAATAAAGTCTTGAGATATAATTTGTTAATAAGGCCTAAAGTGCAATTATATTTATATAGTGGTATTAAATATAATTAATGGTAACTTTGGACTTGTCAATAGTTAACAGAAAAGGCCAAGGCCCATTAGAGTTAGTATCTTATTTGTTCCCTTTTGGTCCCACTCTAAGCCACATACTAGAGCCCAATTGGAAAGGCCACTTTAGTAAGAAATTACTAAAATATATATTTATGAAATTGGATTTCATAAATATATGATGAATAACTTAAAAAGGATTAAACTGGGTACTCAAGGATTAAGATGTAGTAATTCATAAAGTGGCAGTCTACATTCATGACTTCGTGTTACTACGAATATTTTATGAAGGGGTTGCATGTATAATAAAGTCTTGAGATATAATTTGTTAATAAGGCCTAAAGTGCAATTATTTTTATATAGTGGTATTAAATATAATTAATGGTAACTTTGGACTTGTCAAGAGTTGACAGAAAAGGTCAAGGCCCATTGGAGTTAGTGTCTTATTTGTTCCCTTTTGGTCCCACTCCAAGCCACATATTAGAGCTCAATTGGAAAGGCCAAAAAGGCTATCCCAATTAGATAATCAGTTATAAGGAGAGAAACATACAGTTTTTAGTAAGAACATGAAATGGTTTTGTATGTGAGTGTTGGAGACTCTCTAATTCTCTCTTGAACAAACACATATAACTGACTAAAAGACCACACTTCTTGGGCGTTATTGGAATTAGAGTGAAGATTAAAAGTGTTCCCAAGTACTTCTAATCTTTGTTTGGAAATTCACCACACCAAGGTACACTCTCTTGTTCTTGTATTCTGAAATTTACATAGTACATGTTATCAATTGCAAATGAAGTAGATTCGTTAATTTTTCACTGCGCATGTTTTGTATGTGATACAAACATGCATTTTCTATTAGTATATGGCACTCTCATTCTTGTCATCGTCTTCTTGTGAAAGCATACTTCTAACTGCATCCCCTACGATAGAGAGGTATAAGAGTAAGGGATTTCTATGTTGTGGAGGAACTGGGATAGGTGGGTGGAGGAGATATTCCTTGATAAGTTCAAAGGTTTTTTGTCACTCAATGTTCCATGTATGTGGTTCATTCTTCCTTATGAGTTTGAAGATGGGCTCACAAGTGGAAGTGAGCTTGGCAATGTGATAGGCAAAGAATGTATTGACTCCTTGTGATAAATTAACCAATTAATTTAGCCAAGTGAATTAATTAAGTTAATTAGCATGCAACGCGTGTGGTAGCACAAACAAATCACCAAATAAAATATGTAGCTGAAAATAAATGACAAGGTGATTTGTTTGCGAATAGGGAAAACCAACACGGCAAAAACCCCACTGGGTGATTTTAAGGTCACCATTCCCAAGAATTCACTATTATCACAATAAGTGGTTATAAGTAAAGGAATCTTAGTACCTTATACCAACCTACAGTTGAACCCTTACCCCAAAACCTAATTGGACTTGTTCTATAGTGACAATCTCTCCTTTTCAATGCAAGGCTCCTAGTACGTGACTAACCAATTTGATGTGCAGATCCTAGTACGCGGCTTAATCACCAACTTGAGAAAGATGTTGGTTGCAAAGTTCTTCATTTCATCAACATGATGAAGATCACGAAGCTCCTTGGTTACAAAACCCTATGGTGTACAAACACAGCAGCTTCTTGAATAGAAAGATGAACTAGAGCATATGTCTCCAGTTTACAATATGATTGTGAAAAAATTTTTCATTGAGTTGCATCAGCTCTGACGGCCCTTAAAACAATCCTTATATATGTTTAGGGTTGTGAGAAAAGAAAGTCTAAACATCTATACATAGATTGGATGAAAATTAGAATTGAAAATATGATTTTCTTAAACCTCGATGGATAGCACATCTGTTGAGCTAGCTGTTGAACATCGGGCTTCAGCAGCTTTTTAAACCTCGATAGATACTATCTGTCGAGTTTTAAAATCCAGCACTTCTTCTCTTTTTTCTTGGACGGACTTGCATGGCTTTAACACTTAATCTTGAAACCTTGTTCCTTGAAGCATTAAACACATTCTATATCTACCCAATTAAAAGTAAAGTGTGTTTTGTGAAAGGATTAGCCAACTCTAATTTGACATATGCTCCTGACATTAAATCACATATGTCCTAACACAATGAATTGACTAAAGTATTGTAATCAACCTAAGAAACCCCTTATCTCTTTCTCACTTTTGGGTGAAGGCATCTCCAATATGGCTTTGATCTTAGATCGGTCAACTTCTATCCCTTTATCACTCACTAGAAAGCCTAGCAATTTTCCAACGGTTACTTCGAAGGTACACTTTTGTGGGTTCAATCTTAGTTTATGTTCTTTAATCGTCTTGAAGAACTTCCTCAAGTTAACGATGTGGCTTTCTTTATCCTTGGATTTCACTATCATATCATCAACATACACCTCTACCTCATTATGCATCATATCATGTAATAAGGCTGTAGCCATCCTTTGGTAGGTTGCCTCAGTATTCTTGAGGCCAAATGCCATCATTGTGTAACAATATATTCCCAATTTGGTAGTGAAATTAGTTTTGGTCATATCTTTGTGAGCCATCTTGATTTGGTTGTGCCCCGAGAAACCATTCATGAAAGACATCAAGGCACTTTCGCCGTGTTATCCACCAAGACATCAATGTGAGGAAGAGGAAAATCATCCTTAGGGAATGCCTTGTTCAAGTTCCTAAAATCCACACACATTCTCACCTTCCCATCCTGCTTAGGTACGAGCACGACATTGGCTATCCATTCGGCTTGTTGTACAGGCTTGATGAACCCTATCTTTAATTGCTTAGTGACTTCCTCCTTGATTTTTAAGAGCCATTTAGTCCTCATTCTTCTCAATTTTTGTTTGACGGGTACCATGTGATCATGAGTATCAAAGTGATGTTGAGCTACCTCTTGAAATTCTGTGAGGAGTTTTTAAAGATCTT